>JABTTQ020001287.1:0-358398 GCA_016081115.2 Rehmannia glutinosa
CAAGTGTTGCTAAAAATGCGATTTATCGAAAAATAGGACATACATGTACACTTTATTGTTGTACTTGATGAATGCTTGCATGAAATGGATATGTATATTTATGACTCTTGTAATCTATGTTTTGAATGATTTATAACCTGGAAAAGTCGAGCATAATTGATTAAATTTCGATTTTTGGACTTAAAATGCAAAATGGAAAGTTGGTGGACTTAATTGCAAGAAAATAAAACTTAAGGGACCCCTCTGTAATTTTCGATTTTTGGGACTGTACTCAGGTTCAAAAATTATGTTTTGACATTTTAATAAAGTTTTAAGAGTTTTTAGATAAATAAAATCAACCCTTAAAAGCCCAAGGACTAGATTGTAAAATTTGAGAAGTTTAAGGGCTAATTTGCAAATTTCGAAACTGTACCAGACCCTAATTTAAAACTTGAAATTTTAACTCTTAAGGGACTGGAAATAACATATTTTAAGTGTATTCCAAAATCCAAGTGTTTAGAGCTTGGAAAGTAATTTTATAAAACTTGAGGGACCAAATTGTAAAAGATTTAACTTGAGGACCCAAATAAAATTTCTAGGACTTATGCAGCCCATGCACCTGGAAATACTAATTTACCTATAACATAATTATATTTTGGACCCAAGGTTCAAATTTCATAACAATTGACCCTAAAAGCCTTAAAGGCAATTATTTCAAAATGGGACAAAAATGAGATTTTCAAAAGTTAAGGGACCTATACTTATGACGTTTCAAAACTGTTTTTGTTCCAATATCCCACTAACCTTAGTGACATTTTCCAACTGGAATCACATTAAAAGCCCTTCCGGTTTGTGAGTTCCGATTATTTTAAACTTAGGGCCCGAAATGACAATTTTAACAAATTTGGGGCCAATGTGAGAATTTTATAAAACTCGACCTCAAAACTTTAAAAACCTGAATCTCTGAAAAATTTAGAGAATTTAGGAACTGATCTCATAATTTTTCAAGGTCGACATTTATTTATTTAACTTTTAACCCCAAAAGTATTGGTTTTTTACAAAGCGGGGATAATTGTAAATTTTATTTTAATAAGGACCTAACTCAAATTATTTTCTTTTAAAGAAACAGCCTGGACCCTCTTACTTTAATATTTAATTAAAATATTTTATTTTCTTAAAAATCCTCGACTTATCGGATCGTCTCTTGACCGACACAACCGATCGCGGGCGACTTCCTCGTCCGGCGATTTCGAATCTATAACGGGACCTATGTTCCTCCTAATCCATAAGATATCGAAGACTACTTATCCTCCCGATAATTATCTTCATCCCAATAACTCCACCAACGCCAAAACTATTTTGTGCAAAATTTGAGAACTTTTCATGAATCGCTCCCGAATCAATAATACTCGATCGCCTCTGGTTGACTACCCGAACGTACTTAATTTCCTCGCTCGAGTCAACTTGGTGTGTCGAGCTCACGCTCGAATGGATACGCCGATGGAACCGGCAGCTCTGGGCCGCTATTCCACTCTCCTCGCCCCATCGCCCTAATACCGCAATCGAGGGACGGAGTTTGCTCCAACGGGAAGCGTCAGAAGACTTGAGGTATAATCATGATTATGACGAATCCGAGCCTCGCTAGCTCCAACGTGGATTTTGTCTTTGCCTACGAGCGATAAGGTGATGTGTCTTTGACCATCATGAACGGGAGTTACAAGGAAGAACAAAGGAATCGGCCTCGATCCACACGATTAGGAGTTGAACGAACGGGTTGGCTTACATATCAACCAACTAAGTGTCTTGTATAGATTGGCGCTACACACGCACGCAATCCCAATGTCTTGCTTGAACCATAATGCATGCGTGACCACGAATCGTTTTCTTAAATGTATAAGATATTACTTAATATATTTATCACGACGCTTGTGGACTATGTGTGAACACATGCATCATACCTCACGCGTTTTCATACAACCGTTTTCTCGCATTAACTATTTATATCGCCACACTTGCATTACCCATCACCCCATCCACCGAGATTTCTCGTCTCATTCCCTCCTCGCTTTCTAACCTTTAGATGAAGAGTTCACCAAGACATCGAACCCATGCAGATTCAATCCCTATCAAGAATGAGGAGCGACATTTCCTTTTACTTTTAATTGTTGTTAGACTTTTCATTTTATTCTCGTTTGGACTGTAGTTAATTCGAGATAATCTTTTGGGGTTGTTTTCGGATACCGCTTGGACTTTAAGATGTAATTTGTACTCGTGTTTATTTTAATCCGCCGCATTAGATTCTATTTTACTTGGAGTTTTTTATCTTTGGTTTAGATCGTTGATTTATTTTGTTTAAGTGATTGATCGTTGTCGCGTCACGTTTGGGGCGTGACAAAGAATGTATCGAGCTCGGCTAGTAAGATGGAAACTTACACCGAGCCGACCCGGATAGACCCTGACCGTGTTGGGTAGTACCGTGACTTGACTAATTAAGTTGTCGATTTCAAAAATGGCATAGAACCATATTATTGATGTTTAGGTTAAGCTAAAATTTATACTTGGATAATCCATAGTCATACTTGATTTGACTTAGTCGACTTTTGATCGACTTTCCTTAGTTATTCTTTCCTTGTTCTTTCCCTATCTTTTCTTACTGACCGATCCTTCTTAGTTTGGCTTGTTCAGATGGAGCCGACGCCACCTATCCGGGTGGGAATTATTGGAGGCCCGCGCCGAACGTGATTACTTCCGGGCATACACGAACCACCGGCACCGGGAATACCTTCGAGCTATCTCAAAATTGGCGAGAACGCCGCCGCAACCAAGAATCGACACACTCTCGGCAAAGAGCAAGAGGAGAAGAACAATCTTACCCTCCTTGCTAAGGATCGCGAGGATACCATCCGTGTTTCGCGAGATCAAATCGGTCAATCCAGGAACACTTGGAAGCTTACTCGCACGAAGATGGAATGCGCTAAGGAAGGCCGCGGAAAGGGAAAGGAGGCATACATGTCGAGAGGCACCATCGATCGCCTCAAGATACTATCATCAAACAAATGCGGGTGATAGAGACCCACACATGCCTTAACTCACGGGATGTCGCTTTGAGGCCGCCTTAGCAGCCTAATGCGCCACGGTGCCACCACCCGAGGCGGAACCCATGCCCGACTTTCGAGGCCGATAATGAAGAGGATCCCTTATGAGGATCCCCAAGAAGATCCCAAAGAGGATCCCGATGAGGATCCAATGGAAGATGAAGAGCCCGAGGCGCTTTTGAAGCCGCCCACTCGATGATGCTCCGGATCGAGCGATGGCGATTTAGCCGATCGCCACGCCGAGGTGGTACCTCACCGATCAGATTCGATTATGGACGAGGCCGCTAGTGATGATGACGGCGACTCACCGAGCAGATAACTTATATGCTAGATTTTAGCCGATGCTTAATTCCATCCTCGTTGTATTTTGTTTTCGCTGTACCTTAATCAAGTTGTATCCTCCGACTCTAGTTTATCTTCGATTTTATATTCCCGTTGTATGAACTCATTCGGGTGTATTCAAATTTCACATCAATGAATATACTTTTTCTACTTATTCTTGTGTATTGTTGTTGTGATATAACTTGTTATATGCAAGTACTTATTGAAATCATTCCTTTCTCAATTGTAGCTAAACTACGCAGATACATGGCCGAAACCGTGGACGGCGGAGACCCCGCCGTGTTCCCCGTAGGTATGTGGACGCACTCGAGGAACGGTACCTCCCCGAACTACCACCACCTTCTCCGCCAATCACGGGGAGATAACCTAATCGCAATAGCCTTGCAACAGATATTGGTTTTTATGAGGCAACAAGCAGAGCCTCGTCACCCTAACCATGAACCCGCCGAGAGACGAATGACCGTACACTTGAGAGCGGTTTCTACGATTCGACCCCCGACTTTCTTAAGGGGGAACCTGGATGACATGAAAGCGAAGAATGGATCGAGAAAATAGAGAATATCTTCAATGCTCTCCAATACTCGGGGAACAAAAGGTTATGCTCGCCGTGTTCGACCTAGAATCACCGCCGAGATTGGTGGAGAGCGGTTGAGAGAAAAAGGGGGAACAGGATCAAATAGATAGACATGGGAAAATTTCTGGTCAATTCAATGAGCAATACATACCCTAAGTCGTGAAGGAGGCACGACTGGATGAATTCCATAAGTTGAGACAGGGAACATGTCTCGGGCCCAATACGAACTGAGTTCCATCGATTGTCCAAATATGCTCGGGGACAATCGATGTAAGAGGACAAATTATATAAGTTCACACGGGGATCAAGTTGGAACTTCAAAAGAAGCTTCCGATCGTTGAAATGACAACTTACTCACCATGCAGAAAGGCAAAGCTCTCCGCATCGAGTCGACTAAACCGTATTCGATGATTCAAGCAGAGTAGGCCATCAAACAGATCCTCAAGAGGACAAATTGTGGGACAACCATCTAAGAAACCGATAAGTTTTGAAGGGACTACCAATAAGACGGACAAAGGAAAAGGACCGATACAAGAAAACCAGTCCAAAAGATGTGCACATTGCCAAAAAACGGACATCTTGTCATGATTGTTGGCGCAAACAGGGAAATGCTTGCTATGTGGTAAGAATAAAGACCGGCTAAAGGATCGCCAAGACGTGGATCGCACGAAACAAGTGCAGCCGCCAAAGCCGGGTAATGGCCAGGAAATTGGGCAAGGATGCCCGCCGAGCATTTGCACTAGCCGGACATGAGGCCCGGAGGCAATGAGACGTGGTGGAAGGCACGCTTCTAATATCTAGCCACTACGCTAAAGTACTATTTGACCCTCGGATCAACGCATTCATTTGTCGCACCACATTTTGTACACAAGTTGCATGCATGCATGGAACATATGCCTATAGTTTAGAAGTGTCCACTCCTATGGGCGCAAGTTTTATAACGTATATTATCTATAATGCATGGGTTAAAATTGATGAGATAAACTTTTCGCCGATTTGATCTTGCTACCTATATCCGAATACGACATTATATTGGGAATGAATCGGTTGTCCGCACACCATGCACAAATGGATCGCCATCGCAAGTCCATTAAACTATGTGAACGGTAAGCCCGAAGTGGAAATTTCGGGAAGCGGCACGGGTTAAGATTGCCCCAATCATTTCAAAGAATGAAAGCGGGGAAGGCGATCACTAGAGGGGCACAAGGGTACTTGGCGCTTGTAATTAACAAACCTAAGGTTGAGACACAAATTAATCAAGTACCTATAGTATCGGAATATACAGATGTATTTCCACAAGAACTCACCACCTGTCCCTCCCAGATAGGGAAGTTGAGTTCACCATCGAGGTATTACTGCGAACCGCCCGATCGCGTAACGCCGTATAGAATGGCTCTGTTGAGTTGCAAGAGTTGAAGACTCATTACAAAAGCCGATGGATGTGGGATTTATCCGACGAGCACGTCTCCGTGGGGAGCACCGCATCGTTTGTCAAAAAGAAAGATGGCACATTAAGATCGTGTATAGACTATCGCGGACTTAACAAACCGTGACCATCAAGAACAAATATCCTCCCGAGGATAGACGAACCGCTTGATCAACTTCAAGGAGCGACGATGTACTCAAGTTTGATTTACAACAAGGATATTATCGCTAGTTAAAGATCCGTGAAGAGGACGTTTCCAAAACAGCATTTCGCACGTATATGGACACTACGAGTTTGTAGTGATGCCTTTCGGTCCGACAAACGCACCAGCGCCAGCCGTTTATGGATCTAATGCACGAGTCTTTCAACCTTATTCGATCAATTCGTAGTGATATTCATTGATGACATACTCGTGATACTCCAAGTCTAAAGAGGGGCATGAGCGTCATCGAAAAATTGTTTTAGAGACACTACGAGAGCACAAGTTGTATGCCAAATTCAAGAAGTGCGAATTTTGGCTTAGTGAAGTCGCATTCTTGGGACACATAGTATCCGCACTGGGATCGCCGTAGATCCTTCGAAAGTGCATGAGCGATGTGGTTGAATGGAAACAACCCGAGTCCCAGAATCTAACGGAGATTAGAAGTTTCTTAGACTAGCCGGATATTATCGAAGATTTATCCAAGATTTCTCCAAGATAGTTTAGGACCACTCACCGACTAACCTGCAGCAAGTCAAGTTTGAGTGGAATGACAAGTGTGAGGCTAGGTTCCAAGAGTCAAGAAACGACTTACTACGGCTCAGTCTTAGCCCTTCCAAAGGGAATGAAAAACTTTGTCGCCTACAGATGACGCATCAAAGGAAGGACTAGGAGCAAGACTCATGCAAGAAGGAAAGGTCATTGCTTACGCATCACGAAAACTCAAGCCGTATGAAGCCAATTACCCAACGCATGACTTGGAATTGGCGGCAATAGTGTTCGCGTTAAAGAAATGGAGGCACTACCTCTACGGAGCAACATTCACGGTTTACACAGATCATAAGAGCCTAAAGTATCTATTCTCTCGAAGGAACTCAATTTGAGGCAACGGAGATGGATGGAGTTAATAGAAGATTATCACTTTGATATTCAATACCATCCCTAGAAAGCTAACGTAGTAGCCGACGCCAAGCAGTAAAGCGCTAGTTTAGCTAGACTAATGATTCGAGAGTGGAGATCATTAGAATAATTGAGCACTTGGAATCCGACGAGAACCAAGCATCGAATTTCATGTGCTAATATTTCGCTTAAACCCGATCATCGAACGAGATCAAAGTAACACGGATTGACGTGCAACGTCAAAAACTAAAAGAGAAGATACTCAAAGGAGAGAGATCAATTCTCGTGCACAGAGAGATGGGATCATCGATTTGAATAGAATTTGTGTACCGAGTGATGAGCAACTTAGGAACAGTAATCCTCTCGTAAGCACACCGTTCGAAATACACTATACATCCCGGAGGAAACAAGATGTATAAGGACTTGAAACAACATTCTTGGTGGGCAAACATGAAGAACTGCAGTAGCAGAGTTCGTTGCGAGATGCTTGACTTGTCAACGAGTAAAAGCCGAACACCAACGACTATCCGGTTTATTACAACCGCTGAGAATTCGAGTGGAAATGGGAACACATAACGATGGACTTCGTGACGGATCTACCGAGGACTAGACGAGGCGATGATCTTATATGGGTAGTCGTGAGACCGACTCACGAAACCGCACACTTCCTACCCATGAAGAAAACCGACAGCCTGCGTAAACTTGCGCAAATTTATATCCGAGAGATCATTCGACCGCATGGAGTGCGGTCGATATAGTGTCGACAGAGACCGAGATTTGTATCCGATTCGAAATGCTTATATGAGGAATTGGGTACTCACTAAGTTTCAAAGACAAAGAAGACATCCACAAACCGATGGCGATCCCGAGCGAACAATTGGCCCTGGAAGACATGTCTGCGAAAGCATGCACGTTGACTTCCAGGAAGTTGGGATTCGACTTACCATTGGCCGAGTTCGCCTATAATAATAAAGCCTATTAGGCCACAATTGGGATGGCACCCTACGAAGCCTTGTACGGGCGAAAGTGTAGATCTCCACTACATCGGGAGATTGATGACCAATGGACTCCAAAAGAGAAACGAAAGTCGCCTCGATTCCAAAGGTCGACTTAGTTCGAGGCCATGGAGAAGGTCAAGTTGATTAAGGAACGGATCCGCATACTGTGAGCCGCCAAAAGAGTTACGCAGCATACAGAGGAGAAAGGACTTGGAATTTGAAGCCGGAGATGAAGTATTCTCAGATCGTCTCCACGGAAAGGATTGATCAATCCAAAGAAAGGAGGCAAGTCGAGTCCGAGATATGTTGGACCTTACAAGATTTTGCGGAGGATCGGAAGTTAGCCTACCGACTTGAGTTACGCAGACAAGACGCGGGAATGCACGATGTATTCCATGTATCGAGATTGAAAAGGTATCAACCGGATCCCGAGCACATCATCACTCGTGATGCTCCTCCTCTAATGGAAAATTTATCTTACACCGAGAAACCAATCGTAATCATTGACAGTGTACGCGGTTGCCAAGCAGAAAGAGAGATTCCAATGGTTAAAGTTGTATGGCGGAATCACAACCGAGACGAAGACGCAACGTGGGAGATGGAAGAAGACATGAGGAATCAATATCCAGAATTGTTCTAAAGAGAATTTGGGGACCAAATTCTTTTAAGGAGGGGTGAATGTGAGACCCCGAATTTTAACGTGAGATTCGGTGTTATGTAGTGATTATTTATTGGCTATGTATCACAAACCTATTATTAATGAAACTCGACTCTATTTTTATTTATTTCTTCCCACGTCAATTACGCATTTCGCATTTTTAGAGCTTAGCAATTTTATATTCTTCCTCTAGTATTAATACTTGATCGAATGACTACTACTTTAGGAATATTAGACCTCCAACAATTTAGGAGTACATTCCAATCCTTATCCTAATATTTCATCTTATTCTATAATTCATCCCAACCAATTTCCCAATCAATTTTTTTAAAAAAAAAAAAATATTTTTTTTATATTTTTAAAAAATTTCGAAAATTACCATAAATGGGGAGGTTGTTTCATATTCTTTTCAAGACCTACAATTATATATGTATATATATATATTTACATATATATATTTTTTTTCTCAACTTTTGGTCACATGCTTAAAGGATGGACAAACTTTTCTTTCCACCAAATTCTAATAAATAAAAATACCAACACCATGATTATTATTCCCTCCAACTTTTGGCTCCTTGTCTTAGGGGAATCAATCATTTTGTTATTTTTTTCTTTATCTACCAATATTATTCATTTCATAATTACCATAAAAACACAAGACTTGCTTCCATTTTCCTCTCTAAAGGATCAAATTCTTCAAGCATAAGGTAAGAATATCTTCATTTCTCCCAACTCTATTTTTCTTCTCCAATCCTCAACCTTATACCTTCACCATCTAATAATGTTGAATCCTTCTTGTTGAGGTACTCCTAGAGAAAATTCTTGAAGAATTAGAGATCTAGATTTGACTACAAGCTTGAAGAGGAAATTCAAGATTACATATTATTAAGGTGAGAAAATTAAGGTTTTAGTATTTTTCTCTTGACAACATGAAGAATTAATTTTGACTCAAGAATATAAATTTTTGGAGTTTAGGGGCTGACCTACATCATCTCAAGTGGAGGTTAGAGGCTTGAAGGAAAATTTCCATTTTTGAGACTACTTGAAGATATTAAGGTGAGTAGTAACCATTAGGTACTAGTATATTTTCTTTAGACTTGAGGCTTTAATTTTAACACCAAAATATGGTTTGGATACCATTTAGGGGCTGATCTTCAAGAGTTTGAGTCAAGAAGTTGATTCAAGGAAGAAGACCACATTTTAGATCAACCCGAGAAACTACTACGAGGTGGGTGGAAAAATCCTTTCAACTTCTAGGTGTTTTAAATTGAAAATATGCATGTAGTATTTTGTTATTGAGCACTTGAGATATATATTATGTATTGCATGCTATTTTCTTGTATCTAGTGGAAAAATTCTCAAGTGTTGCTCAAAAATGCGATTTATCGAAAAATAGGACATACATGTACACTTTATTGTTGTACTTGATGAATGCTTGCATGAAATGGATATGTATATTTATGACTCTTGTAATCTATGTTTTGAATGATTTATAACCTGGAAAAGTCGAGCATAATTGATTAAATTTCGATTTTTGGACTTAAAATGCAAAAATGGAAAGTTGGTGGACTTAATTGCAAGAAAATAAAACTTAAGGGACCCCTCTGTAATTTTCGATTTTTGGGACTGTACTCAGGTTCAAAAATTATGTTTTGACATTTTAATAAAGTTTTAAGAGTTTTTAGATAAATAAAATCAACCCTTAAAAGCCCAAGGACTAGATTGTAAAATTTGAGAAGTTTAAGGGCTAATTTGCAAATTTCGAAACTGTACCAGACCCTAATTTAAAACTTGAAATTTTAACTCTTAAGGGACTGGAAATAACATATTTTAAGTGTATTCCAAAAATCCAAGTGTTTAGAGCTTGGAAAGTAATTTTATAAAACTTGAGGGACCAAATTGTAAAAGATTTAACTTGAGGACCCAAATGAAATTTCTAGGACTTATGAAGCCCATGCACCTGGAAATACTAATTTACCTATAACATAATTATATTTTGGACCCAAGGTTCAAATTTCATAACAATTGGACCCTAAAAGCCTTAAAGGCAATTATTTCAAAATGGGACAAAAATGAGATTTTCAAAAGTTAAGGGACCTATACTTATGACGTTTCAAAACTGTTTTTGTTCCAATATTCCACTAACCTTAGTGACATTTTCCAACTGGAATCACATTAAAAGCCCTTCCGGTTTGTGAGTTCCGATTATTTTAAACTTAGGGCCCGAAATGACAATTTTAACAAATTTGGGGCCAATGTGAGAATTTTATAAAACTCGACCTCAAAACTTTAAAAACCTGAATCTCTGAAAATTTAGAGAATTTAGGAACTGATCTCATAATTTTTCAAGGTCGGGACATTTATTTATTTAACTTTTAACCCCAAAAGTATTGGTTTTTACAAAGCGGGGATAATTGTAAATTTTATTTTAATAAGGACCTAACTCAAATTATTTTCTTTTAAAGAAACAGCCCTGGACCCTCTTACTTTAATATTTAATTAAAATATTTTATTTTCTTAAAAATCCCTTGACTTATCGGATCGCCTTGACCGACATAACCGATCGCGGGCGACTTCCTCGTCCGGCGATTTCAATCTATAACGGACCTATGTTCCTCCTAATCCTTAAGATATCGAAGACTACTTATCCTCCCGATAATTATCTTCATCCCAATAACTCCACCAACGCCAAAACTATTTTGTGCAAAATTTGAGAACTTTTCATGAATCGCTTAGAATCAATAATACTCGTTTGCTGGTTGACTACCCGAATGTGTACTTAATTTCTGCCCGAAGTCAACTTGGTGTGTCGAGCTCACACAAATCGGAATGGATACGTCGGGGATGGAACCGGCAGCTCGGCCGCTATTCCACTCTCCGCCCCATCGCCCCAATCCCGCAACCGAGGGACGGAGTTTGTCCGGGAAGCGGGTCGTAGTACTTGAGGTATAATCATGATTATGACGAATCCGAGCTTTGCTAGCTCCAACGTGGATTTTGTCTTTGCCTATGGAGCGATAAGGTGACATGTCTTTAACCATCATGAACGGGAGTTACAAGGAAGAACAAAGGAATCATTGCTCCGATCCACACGATTAGGAGTTGAACGGAACGGGTCGGCGCTACATATCAAGACGCAACCACTAAGTGTCTTGTATAGGATTGGCGCTACACATCGACGCAATCCCAATGTCTTGCTTGAACCATAATGCCTGCGTGACCACGAATCGTTTTCTTAAATCGTATAAGTATATTACTTAATATATTTATCACGACGTTTGTGGACTATGTGTGAACACATGCATCATACCTCACGCGCGTTTTCATACAATTTTCTCGCATTAACTATTTATATCGCCACACTTGCACACGATCACCCCATCCATCGAGATTTGTCTCATTCCCTCATGTTTTCTAACCTTTAGATGAAGAGTTCGCTGAAGACATCGAACCTACTGCAGATTGAATCCCTATCAGTAATGAGGAGCGACATTTCCTTTTACTTTTAATTGTTGTTAGACTTTTCATTTTATTCTGTTTGGACTGTAAGTTAATTCAGATAATCTTTTGGGTTGTTTTCGGATACCGCCAGACTTTAAGATGTAATTTGTACTCGTGTTTATTTTAATTTCGCTGCATTAGACTCTATTTTACTTGGAGTTTTTTATCTTTGGTTTAGACTGTTGATTTATTTCTGTTTAAGTGATTGATCGTTGTCGCGTCACGTTTGGGGCGTGACAATAATCCTAATATTAAGTAGCTCATTAGTACACTTTAACTTCCCTCCTCTAGTTTCTAATGACCTCTCGACTTGCACTGACTTAAGCATCAGATTGTATTAACTGGGAATCTCTCTGGCTTTCGTGACGTTTATTGTGTTGCAAGTTCTTTCCAAGATAAAGTACCTATGCTCGTGGCGAAATGTTAGAACTGAGGTATACTAATTAATTCTAGATGTGTCAAAATGAGTCCGACCAACCTACCATGGCGACAATTTTAGAAACACGAAATGGACCGGGCCAGAAAAGTCAGGCCAACCCAATTGGCCCCTCATTTTGTGTATATTTTAATGTACTGAGCCCAAAAATCGCGGCCTGACAAAACTCATGTTTTCTTTTAGGTCTGGCGAGCCAGCACTAGCCGATGCTGCCCGTTTGACATATCTAATTAGTTCTCATTGAAGTCAAAATCAATATTTGTCGTGTCTAAATGTTTCAACTGCGTTGCAGCCTTACAGGGGTGGTTGAGAATATAAACAAAGCTAACGCAGAGTGCCCATATTTAACCAAAGCAGAATATATCCTACTGCAAAAATATATGAGCTGGAGGGCTCATTCATACAGTTAAGTTTTGCGTCCTACCCTATGATTGGGACTCAATAAATCCTTATTTGTGCATTGCCAATCAATCATAGGTTTCCTGTGTCAATGAAACCGATCATCAATCCACCCAGATAGGCGTTCTGAACAAAAACAGATAAGGAAAAAAAATTGGATTTTTTCGAGTTAATGATATGTAATAAAAGCTCTATCCTAAGAGTCAGGTCCCCACTTCACATACCAAATTTAAGTACAAGAAATATAAGAGTACTCCAATTTTTTTTTTTTTACAATTGATATGTCATCTACTATTACAATTCATATCATCAAGATACATTTTGGGTATATTGATGGTATAATCTAGAATATCCAGACCAAAGATAAATTCGGTGTTAATACAGAAAATGACCCTTTTTTAGGGGCCTCTTTAGAAATTTATGTTAATAATTTGAGCATATTTTCCAGATCATTAGATTATTGGCAAATTAAAATTGGACTTGTCATGGTGTCACCCCATATTATGGGCAATATGACTCTATATCACCATGCAATACCATCATGGTCCAAAGTTTAACCTATTCGCTTTCTGGATTTTTCTTGTAGTGTATTGAAAATTATACGGTTTACTGAAATTAAGTGATAAATTAACTTCTACTCCATATTAGCTACATAATTTGATAACTTTTTTAGTCTCGATATTAAGAATTTAATTCAACCATTGATAATATGAAGTTTTTGGAATTATACATTAGTGCAAAACATGTACGTTTCCGTATTTCATATAAATGTTTGAAAAAAGTACTTCAGTCAGAAATATTGTAAAATTAGAAAATATTGAAGTGAGTTGGACTCTATCCGCAAAACAAACACGTCCCGCATAGTACTGACGGAACAGACGTGTGATCCCAAAGATACAACAACAATCATCCTTGAAATAGCAGCAATGCAAATTTCAAGGCTCCAATAATCTAAAAGGTGCGAAAAGCACTGGGATTTTCAAGGCTCTAGTGAACTGAAAAATGCTAAATGCTCCAACGAACTGAAAGGTGCAAAAAGCACTGCAAATTCAAGGCTCCAGCAAACTCAGAAGGTGTGAAAACTGAGCACACTATGTGATGAGATTAATATTGATATGCTTATGCCCACATGTGCGGCCCTAGCCATTATCTACGAAGTGTATAATTTTAGGCAACTTCTACACTCTTTTATGCTAACTTATTAATATATTAAATTTAATCAATATCAAATCTCAATGTGCGATAAGTGATTTTTCACCTTCCTAACATCCTTAATCTCAGCTTTAAAGTGACTATTTTGTATATTCATTTCTCAGTCACCACAAATTAGTTTTGCTTAGTTAAATATACTACACACATGAGTAGAGCTATCAAAATTAGACCGACCCGGTGGGCTGGGCCGAGCTATGATTTTGTTAGTCCAAAAAATGTCTGGCCTATATGGCTCGAAATGCTAGCCAGGTCCGATTTTTTATGTGTATTTTCATGGGTTGGCCCGGCTTGGCCGCAAAAATGGTGGCCTGATGGAATTGTGGCCCAAACCTATTTTTCCTTTGGTTCTGCGGGCTAGTACCGGGCCGGCCCGGCCCATTAATAGCTCTGTGACATATTTACCTAGACGTAAATTATCATTTCACAATTTAATTCCTTCATCATTAGATAAATAATTACTAAAAAGTTAATTAAAGTGGGGTCATCACCTAATTTCTTAAAACCAATTTTCTAACAATGAATATATAATTTTTAGAGTTCTCTCTCCAAACTATAATTTGTCGTCTTCCAATATGTTTTAAAGAGTTATAGTTCTCATAACTTATTGCAATAATTATTTGAAAGATTTGGTTGATTTAAAGAACATCCAATGCTATCTTGAATTTGGATTCTGAAAATCTAACCTGAAAAAGTTAATAAAATTATTGTAGACGTGCGTGCATCCAAGTGTACAAGCAATATTGTCTCCTCTAATTAATCAATATTAAAGATAAAATTTGGATATACCTCCCCGAAATCTTAACCTATTATTCGCAAATCCATTTAATCACTTAAATAATTTAATGCAATTGGTGCATCAAAAGAGATAAGATTTTCAGTACATGGCTGATCCACTGGACAAAAATACAAATCAATATTTAAATAAGTCTTATTTTTCTTTCAGAATATTTAAATAAGTCTTATTCTTTCTTTCAGAAACAACACTCTAAATAAATTTATCCATTGGAATTCACTTTACCTCATTGGTTGAGATTATGTAATTTTATAAACATTGTTAAGTAATAAGAATATAAACATAACAATGAGGTGTCACTATTAAACAAATCCACTTTGTCGTTTTTTTTGCGCTTTTGTCTTTTTATTTAGTTGTAATGACATAAGACTAAAAGCAAACCATATATAGCCTTAACCATTCTAGTTTAATAGCTAAGAACTTATTTTTGTTATTTTACTGAATAAGCTGAGAAATCATGTAATTTCAATAAATTTTCAATTTATATGGAAAAAAATCAAAATCAAGGCGAGATTAGCTTATGTAAAAGTGTAAAACCCGTTCGTCCCATCAAACAATTAAACTAAGTTGATATGGAAATCACCATACTGACCTTGTCTAGGTCGAAATTACCGCTCTAATCTCGCATCGCTTGAAATTACCAGAATTCCCCCAAGATCCGCTATTTTTTATATGGGTCCCGATCCGAAGGTCATGTCGATTCGGGTCGACTGCTAACTCTTCACGGGCAAATGGAGCGTCATGTATACGACGATCCGCATTTCATGGTGAACAATACTATAAATACAGCACGAAAATCAAGATAAAAGATAATTTGACATTATTCTAAATTACCTCATTTTTTAGATTCTTACTTGATTCTAACTTAAGCTTCGAAGGGCTTTAACTGGAGGCTACCGTGGCTAGCCTAACGTTTGCTCTGTTTCAAGTTTCCTCGAACAAAGTCCTCAACTCGCTCCCTGTGACCCTAAGTCAGGTACATATGATTTCCTTCTTAAATCATAAGTATATACGATTTTGTTGGGGGCAAAAACTACATTTAATAATTAAATACATAATTCAATTTATATACTAATTTAATGTTAGTTGCCCACTAGACTCTTAACGGAATAACCAGTCCAAAGGAATTCGAGACTGGCTCATAGGCCTTTCTCCTACGCAGCCCACGAGGCCCGTTGCTCAGGTATAAAAAGGTCACTACTCTTCATTTGTAAGTTAATTAATTAATTCATAATTACTCGATCCTACGCATTTAATTCATTATTTGATTACTGTTTATTATCTCTCGATCACCATGTTGAGTTGAGCTTGGAGGGGCCTCCCTGGGCAACCACAGGGAACCCCCCCTAAAGTTTGCTTGTGTGCAGATAAGTTCCCAATCGAAGAATTCCGAGCTCCGATAGAAGAAGACTTAAAGACTTCCCACTTGGGAAGAAGAACTTATTCAGAAACCGTAATTTAGAGTGATATGATCTAAAAAGCAGCATCAGATTTAAAGCTAAAAAAAAAAAGAAACATAAAATGTTCAAACAGAATTCAAATTTTACTTTCCTTACAACTTATTATAAGAAAAGAACGGTTTATTTAAATGAAATTTCACATTAAAATCGAGAATTCCAACAATCAGATGAAAAAATTGACGGAATGTCCTTGTGTCAAATTAGTTCTCCCTGTAGTTAATTCTGATGTGACAACGAAGAGAGGAGCCTTAGCCTGGTTAAAGCATGAAAATAATTGAACTTCGAAATTGCAGTTTTACAGAGCAGAGGAAAAACATTAAGAAAACAAAGTATGATACATAGGATCAGGACCACTTTTATTGCTGCATTCATTGTTGTCACAAAAACCACACTCATTCTTCCTAGAATGTCTCCACGAATCATAAGACTCGAATAATAAGAATTAATTGTAAAATTTGTCCTTCAACTTTTGGGTGGTAACATTTTAGGAAATTTACATAACAATTTCGCAATTAACAAATTAAGAACAATTTGCTTTTATATATTAATGGGTCTTCTATTTATTTTAATTTTTCAAAACTTTAAAAAATCCAAATAATATTCATTCAACCGAACAGAGAATGTCTAAATTGTGTCGCCACAAATTAACACATAATGAGACTTTGACAAGTTTTGAAAATTGTGACCGATTGATTGTTTCGAGTTGATTTCTAAACTAGATTATTGACCTGGGATCAAATTCCACACGTCCCACCCCTATCAGGACTTTGTAATTGTTCTAAAAAAAAACAAGTTTTAAAAATTGTGGATATTTTTAAGATTTTGCTGGTCTTGATTTGGATAAATTTTATTTGCTTATGGATCCAAACAGTCGAAATCATTGTTAGTCTTCAAAAATGTCGTACTGAATTGAGTATATAGCAACATATATACGGCAATTGAATGAGGCTTTGTGACACTTGATATTTATTTGGTTTAAGGATTTTGATAATGAAAAATAAAATTAAAGGAACAAAAAGAAAAAGAGGAGGTCTCCTATCAGACGATCTAACGGATCTAATCCATTAGACGGATCTAATTTTAACCCAACCAGCGACCCACCCCCAGATCTGGTACAATTAATGAAAAAATAACACGCAAATCCCACTATCTCTCTCCCTGCGTCTTTTATCAGATCTATCGCACTGCTCCGAACCGCCATAGATGTTTCCTATCGATCATTTGCATGCTCAATTGCTCCGCCACCGATCTCATCTTTCTCACCTCCAGGAGATACAAAATCTAAACCATTGATTTCAACAAAAAATTCACACAGAATTATAGCATTGCTGAAGAGGAAAAGCTTCGAGAAAAAAAATAGTGGATCAGATCAGATCTTCAAATTCAAGGAAATATTTTCTCTATTTGATAAGGATGAAAGTAAGCTAACAAATGTGTTATCCAATGATAAAAATGGAGGAGCAAGGTTCTGTATATATACCTGCTTTCAAAAGCTTCTACGGTAGTTCTTGTTTATGTATATAAATAACACCATGGAAACTAATACTTTTTAGTGGGGCTACTAATACTATTTATTGGAAAAACTAATACTATTCAGGAAAATTACTAAAAACATTTCAGGAGATAAAACTAATATTTTTCAGAGAAACTACTAATATGTTTCACTGGACTACTAATACTGTTGCCAGAAAAAACTAATACGTTTAGAAGGACTAATAAAATACTGTTCAATGAACTACTAATACTTTTTCGAGGGACTACTAATACTTTTTCGGGAGAAAAGGTTAATTATATTCAGTAGAATTACTAAAATACTCTCCAGGGAACTACTAATACATTTCAAAAGAATTGCTAATACTTTTCAGAAGGACTGTTAATACCGGTGGTCCATGAAAACCACTAATAATATGGAAATGTCACTGGGTCGGTTTTAGATCCGACTAACGATTTTTGGCCCGTTAAACCATCTGACATGAGTTTTTGTCAAACAAAAAAAAATAAGTTTGTTTGATTGTCTGAAAAAACAATTACGGATAAAGAATTAAATAGGTTTTTCTCTTATTTTCCTCACATTTCGCGAGGAAAATTATTCTTTCTAAATTATATTTTATTTTCCTTGAAAGTTTTTTTCCTTATCATTTTTCTAGCAATTAAACCACCAAATTACTTCCCGAAAAAAGGATTAAGTGTGATACAAGTAGTTTTTTAGGTTTTCACCTGGGTTGGGTTCGATCTCACTAGACCAACCTTTATCAGGATTTTCCACCATTTAATAATTGTATAATAAAATTTAGTTCCCAAAAAAGTTTAGACTGCGAGTGTTTATGAACAATCAATTTTTTCTCCTATCAATCACTTCTATTCATTTTTTTAAAAAAAAAATTATCTAATCAACAATCATTATAACTCATTTTTCCATAAATTTTATTATTCATCCACTCACTTATTTTTAACTACCAATAATTATTTTATTATTTCTGTATCAAATCAACTTTTATCATTACTTTTTCATCTAATATTTAATCATAGTCTCAAAATTCATATTTTTTCTTTCAAAGTTTTTTTTACAATTCTCTCTAGTAAAAAGAAAATTTCCAAAATGTAAGTATATTGTAATGGCATCCTTAACTTTTGGATAATCCAATGTGTTCAACTCTTGGATTTGTTAATGCGGTAATGATATGAAGAATGTACGCGTGAAATCGATACTGCCATATGGCCTATGGGCCGAGTGTAAGATATTTTTTAAATAAATCTGGCAGGTTATGTTTACACCAGTACATCAAAAGGCAAACCTTGTACCATAGTGGCAAAAGTGTCCCTATAAATAATAATCAAAAGAGCTAGGGGTGGCAATTCGAGTCGTGTTCGGGTTCGCGGGTCGTGTTGGCTGGCATACTGGTAATTACATAAATTTGCCCAACACGAACACGACCCGTTTAATTATTCGGGTCGATGGGTCAACCCGAACACGATTTGCTTAATACACGGGTAACCCGAACACGAATTCGAAATGACCAGTATATTTTTAACCTTGAATAAGTCTTTTATTTATATTGATAAAATGATAATTTTGGGTTATTTATATATAGAATATTAATAAATATTAAAAATAATACTGAAAATTCTTATTTAAACGGGTTAAACGGGTTTAGTGGGTCATTTTAGGTCAACCTAAACCGACCCATTTATTATTTGGGTTAAATGGGTCTCGACACGATTATGACCCGAATAATAAATGGGTCAACCCTAACCCACTTATATCGTGTTAGGTTCAGATCGTGTTTTCGTGTCGTGTCGGAGATTGCCACCCCTAAAAAGAGCATCATACTATGGGGATTTTAGAAAAAAAAAAAGCCATAACATACAAAATTGCCATATTCTTTCATTCCACATTCCAAAAATTTTATGAATTTTGTTCCAAATTAGGGAGAAAGTCCGAAAAGAAGAAGAAATAAAGGATCAATGGAAAAAGGTAAAAGAGTCACACACAAAAAAAAGTAAGAAAAAAAAAAAGGACAGAGATTATTCTCACCTTCTCTGTTTATTTAGCAGTTATCCGAACGTATATCCCCCTCCAAAAATACAAATTTAAAAAAACCATTAACACTCGCAATTTCTTCTGCTAAATCAAATTGATTAATTTTTTTTTTGAAAAAAAACCAAAATTGGTCGCCCTTCCCGCTTCTCCAAAGCTAATTATGTGAAACTTTTTCTCTCAAAAAAAAAAAATTTATGTAAAACTTTTACCGAAAAAAAAAACAGAAATAAATTAAAACAAAAAATGGGAAAATTTATTACTCTAGCAAACAAGAAAGAGAGAGAAAATTGTGGGGAATGTTCATGATTGTCGATTAAGAGGAGCTGGAAATAGCTGGAAAACCTACTCCATCAAGAACTGCTTCACAATCTTCACGCTCGGTTCAACCACCTGTTTTTCCCAAATATCCGCCACCACTCTCCGCCCGTTCCCCTCCATCGCCGCCGTCGTGTCCACCCTTTTCAGGTCCCACCCCGCACCCTCCCTCAGCCGTATGATCTTCCGCACCTGCCTCTTCGCCAGCTGCCACGTGTTGTCCTTCACCGCCCTCACTGCCTCCTCGTACGGCGCCCCCTTCTTAAAATACCTCTCGAACTCGGGTACCCCGATCGCCTTTTTCAACCCGCATTTGATAACCGAACCCGAGCCGGGATTTTCGAAATACTCGGCTAGCTCCTCGAACATGCCCGAGTCGAGCATGTCGTCGACTCGCCTCACGAGATATTGATTTAACACCGGGAACGAAACGTCGACCCAGATGAAACAGCAATCGTAGCGTAGCTCCTTGCAGAAGACCGATTTTGAATCTGAGTTCGAATCGTTGAACACGTCTGACTCGGGGTTGAAATTTTTAGCCAATAATGCGTATATGAACGAGTTTGACCCGCCGACGACGAACGGCAGTCTCCGGCGGGAAGTAATCTGAGAAATGAGTTTAGAGGCGGCGGAGCGGAAATCGGAGGGGGTGAACTCTGGGTGCGAATCGGACGAGTCGAACTCGCCGAGGAGATGGTGGCGAACGTTTTTGCGCTCCGGCAGTGGGATTTTGTTGGTGGTGATGTCGAGGCCGCGGTAGACTTGGATTTTGTCCGAGTTGATGATTTCCGATGAGGGGAAGAATCTGGAGGCTAAGTCGATGGAGAGTTTGGTTTTTCCGCAGCCGGTTGGGCCCATAATGACGACGATTTTTTTCTTGTTGCGGCGGAGGACGGTTTCGGGAGTGGTGGCGCGGGCTGACATGTGGGCCCACCTGAAGGAGGGTATTTTTGGAAAGGGGAGGGAGAGGAGATGGGTGGTGTTGTTTGTGTGAGGAAAGTGATGGGTTTTTGTGAAGATAGAAAATCTTCTCATAAGGAAAACAAACAATGTTTGTGAGAGAAATTAATGTGTGTATTTGTGTGTGTGTTTTTTGTGTGGAGCTTTTGAGAGTGATGAATATGTATATATAGGTGGTGGTGATGGTGCAGCTCAATATTCTTCATGCCATCATTTTTTTTTTTTTTTGCGTATCTGTCAACTGGTTTTTGCTTCAAATGACTAATTTTCTCTTGTTTTAGATGAAATTTCTACAGTATTTGATCATACATTCACACATTCCTTTTTCTCACGTTTGTGTATTCATGATTCACTAAATTTTGTGTGTGTTTTGTTTGAGAGAATGAAGGTGTATTTGAATGAGATATGAAACAGGGCGTGTGAGGACTGATGAGGACTTTATGAAGGAATTTCTCCATAATATAAATCATTTTTCATTTAATTAAAGAGAAAATTAAAAAAATTAATATTTTTTATATGCTCTGTAGCTACCAGCCTACATGCTTTGCGCATTTAATTTTATAGACCAGAGGTTGTGTTTGTTTGAAGCATTTGTGTCTTTTTAACTATTATAATGGATTGACAAGATTTTCTAGCAATTAAGTGTAAAATAGTTCATTATTTTTAAAGTAGTAATTCAGTTCTCATTATTTTTTAAAAAATATAAAAATAAAAAATCATGGTTTGGTTCTCCTTATGATATGATGGATAAAAACCAATATGAATAGAGTATTTACGTCCAAAATAATTACTAGTGAATCTGTGAATGGTTCTTCAGAATAGTGTCCACATATGTTGATTACATTTATCAATCAATTTTCTTCAAAAATAAAATTAATTACTACTTAATCTCATACTAATTAGGGTACCAAACAAGGCCTTAAATAAGGGACTATCGCCTGCATTAGGGTGCAAAACCTTAAGGTGGTCCTCAAACAGCTGCCTAGAAAATACACACACATATGCCGTACGGTCAGGCTACTAAATTCTTTTACCACTTGCCCAGAGCCCAGAGGGGGTGTTCGTGTTTTCAGAAAAAACTGTACAGCATCATATGGAAATTCGAATAGCATGCTATTATAGATTTATAGTGGACTTATGGATTCTTTTATTGTTTTTTTTTCATTTTTCAAAAAACTGGTTTATATATATCAGCCATTACCGTCCTAAAACTTTTTGATATTACTTAAATTTTTTGAATACAATATAAAAAAAATAGTGCCACTTCCTTTCATATAAAATTAAAGTTATCAAATGCGTCAAGCCAAATAAACTCGATCATTATCAAGCCTATAAAATTGCAGCTCAATCCTACTTTTTCAACAGGTTGGGCGGATAAGCCCATAATAATCACCTGGTTTTGATGGTCCTACCTAAAAATACAATAATTACTAAAGGATGTACCTCATCACTGAAAGCCTCCATTGCCCTTGCCCTAGAACTTTGTGGATAAGGTGAAAGAAAATACAATAATTATTAGCATTGCTAAATGTTGCTCTACGTTCGTCAACCTTACGCATAATTTTTGAAGTAAAAATAGAATCACATGTTTTTTTTAAATAAATGGAAATATATAAAAAGAAAGAAAAATATCCACATCACAAGCGAATCAAGTAGTAAAGGAAAAAAACCACTAGCTTGTAGCTCAAGTGGTATCACTAACCCTTTATAAGGGTGTTGACAAGGGTTCGAACCCTGTATCTTTCAGTTTATTTAGAATTTATCTCATCCCCTCCAACCAGTACTGCCAACTTATTAAAAAAAAAGTAGTAAAGGAAAAAATAATACAAAATTTTAGAAAAAAGAAACAACAAAAATAACTTAAAGACGCAATTTGAATGAAAAACGTCTATTTCTGGAGGATTTTCGATTGACATTGTCATTTTTTTTATACGTGTTCGAGTATCATCTTGATGATCTGATGTAGTCTGTAGAATATCGGCCCAAGATCCTCGAGCCACAATTTCCATACCCTATATAGCTTCTGAGGAAGCACATTAGTGAATGACAAACGAAGTAGTTGATGAGTCGCCTAGTTTGGTCTTTAAAGCTTCTGATTTGTCTGCATCAACCTGCAAATCAAAGTTAAGAGGATAACTTGATATTTGAGATGTTAAATCATGGGCTGAATTCAAAGTCGTTTCATAGCTCTCTGTTAGATTCGACTTTGATTCAATAACACTGGAATAAACCACAATAGCTAGTTGATTATCTTGTGTCATTGGTATCGTATGATCGTTTGTTAATGTTTCAGCATACATCTCTGAAAGGAGACCCCAACTGCAATCGTTTTTATGTAGAGAATCAAATGTATTGCGAGAAGAGATGTGTTGTTGAGGGCGTGAAGGCGGGCTTGTACTTTTACCATTATTAGCTTAGTTTTTTTGTTGATGGCCACAAATCCGTCATTGTCCAAATGATATTGAATAGTTTGAGGGTGTTTCCGAATCGTTGACATAGTTGGTAAAAAAGATAAATTCACCCTACCTTAATCATGTGAAATCCCCGTATGCACTGGAGCATTTGCACGAGAAGACGAAACCTTATTCACAACTGTTTGAATAGGCTCATCAATAATAGTAGCCTTACCATTATCTTTAGATATATCAACAGGCCGATAAATCATACAAACCCATGATCTCCCACGGGTGTTAGAATGATCAAGATCAGTAGCATGATTGGGAGGAACAACAGTCAATGTACGACGACAAGACGCAGCAGTGTGACCCGTAATGCAACACGTCAAACAAAATTTCGGTAAATGCTCATAGCTCAATGAAACAAACGAACAATGTCCCACCCGTTCTACCATGATATATTATTGTAGGGGTTTCGCCAGATCAATTTCCACAAGAACTGGCCTAAATTGGCTAATCGAACCATTTAATGATTTTTCATCAATCTGAATTGGATTATCAATGGTTTTAGCAACGCCCATAATATTACTATGATGCCTATACTCTATTCTTAATTAAAAAATACGGACCCGAACACTGGATGTAGAAATGTTAACTTTATAGGGATTAAAGTCCGAGACCCAAGGTGATAAACGTATCGAACCTGACCTAAGAGATCAAATTATCTTTTGCCTAAAAGAATAAGTTTCCAATCATTCTGAATATTCCATAAGTCCTTAAGACGATTATGTAATGGCAATAGGGGCCAAGACTTGGTTCCTTTGCTAAGCATAACTCGACCAATTAAAGAAAACGAGAATTCCAAAACCCGTTGTTGTCAACAGAAACCGAAAAATAGTCACCTTTCTTAACCGGTTCAACATCAGAATTATGAGACCTATTAACAACAAAAGCAAACGTCTGGATATTCATTGGGTGAGGCATTCAAGGAATTTGAATTTGGGGACTAGCAGTTAAAGAAGCAGACGTACCAAAAATAGAATAATGAGAGAGTGAGTTGTCAAAATTTAAGGATTCAGAAATTCTAACCGAAGAGGAAGGTGGATTCCGATAGGCAACATAATTCATGTTGGGGATGGAAACTTGATGACCAGTTTGCATTCCATGCAAGTCAGCAGAAACCCTAGCCATGGAGGGAGTCTTAATTAATGATTCTACAGAAAGATATGACAGATGGAGATGTTACAACAGTTGCGACCAAAAGTGCACCTGTAATGGTACGAGTTTCAGCAGACGTATGATGCGATGGGGCAGATTTGCAAATTCCTGGCAAGAAATATGATCCTGACTCGGAAAGTGAGATCTAGGATTTTTAGAACTTGTAGCATCACATGGCTAAATTTTCAAATCACCGCAAACAGAAGCCGCTTTGAGGATAGACGGTACGTTGGATGATTCAAACAACAATTTAGAAGCATCAAGCGGGTGGGCAGCCACAACAAATATCTCGTGAGCACCTTCTATAACAGAGAAACCATTGGGACACAAGGTGGGGTGGAAGACACAACAAAATAAAGGACGTCATCGAAGTAGGTGGCCAGAGAATCAATCATCATCTTGAAAGACAGTGGCGTTAGGGATGAGAAGGAAGAGAAGAGAGCATATTCCTAGATTTAGAGTTTAAATTAATAGAATCAGACATTTGCAAAAACTAAAATTCATTTCCTTTTTTTTTTTCAAATTAAAAACTTTGGAATTTTTTTTCGTGGCAAAAACTCCTATCAGACGGTCTAACGGGCAAAATCTGTTAGACGGATCCTAAAACCGAACCAGTAGTATTTTTTATAATATTCAAGGACTGGTGGCATTTCTGTAATTTTTTGGACCTAAAAAGTATTAGTGCTTCTACTGAAAAGTATTAGCAATCCATCTGAAATTTATTAGCACGTAGTTCACTTGAAAAGTATTAGTTTTTGTAGTGTTTTTTGACAACGCTGAAAAGTATTATCTTCTCGTCTGAAAAATATTAGTAGTATATTTGAAAAGTATTATTACATAGTTCAATTTAGTGAATATTTAATAATGCCCAAAAAAGTATTAATTTTTTCCATCAAAAGTATTAGTAGTCCTCCTAAAACGTATTAGTAGTTTCTCGAAAAAATATTAATTTTTCCCTGATAGTTTTTTAGTAATTCCCTTGAAAAATATTAGTTTTTCCAAGAATAAGTATTATTAGTCTCACTGAAATGTATTAGTTTGTCCCCTTAATAGTATTAGTAGCCCTCTAAAAATAATCGTTAATTAAAATCAAAGCTCTATCCAAAGATGGAGAAGAAATCGACGGGAATGACTGTTATGTCTATGTATAATCTGACTTTGGTTTCTTTTCAATTTTTGGATAGGGCTTTGATTTTCAGCCATAATCGAATTGTCCGAATCCCTAGCTTCTTGAAATTGTATTTTAAATTGCTTCTTTGATTGTTGGAAAAAATTAAAAAAAAATGGAGACGAAGGTGGTTGGTGGTAGAAGAAAGAAGGGATACATAGTGTGTTTGGTTGTGGTGATGGTGACATATCTCATTGTCGCTGGTGATGAGTGATGACGATGTCTTTTTTGGAGGAGATGAGCGCATCAGATTGGATTGATTGTTGGGGCTCCGTGTAACATATTTAATCTGTTAAACTATCTGACAGGAGAATAGTTGATCTTTTTTCGTAAATACTTCCATAATGTACTCTTCTAATTAAATTCAAAGTTGACGCCGCCATATCTGTATCTTGTCTATTTCAATCGACATATAGCTCCTACTACATGTTACATGTCAACTGTAGAAGTATATAACCAAACAACATAGGAGAGATAATGCCAAGTACCTAAAATCTAGAACATACAAATAAATGAACATGTTTAATTAAGATATAATTCTTAATTATTGTTTATAATGTTTGATAAATGAGAATTACCCATTGTAGAGCTATATGAACGTACTAAGTATTGTAATTTTATGCAATACCATGTTTTCACTAATTCCGATTTAATTAATGTAGATCCATGTTCATTAAACGTTTTATATTAGCTAGAATAAGTCAATAAGACCCTTAATTATGTGGTGAGAAGTAGAAAAATTACAATTCATGGTTAGGCCTCCACCTTTAATAATGTTCGAGTTGAATTAATTTGCATGTCTTTATCCTTAGTTAGGTTCGTATTGAATTACATCTTTGAAATTATAGAAGATAATCATTGGATTCCTAAATGATGCTAAAAATCTTTGTTAGAATGTATTGGGTGGAATAGAGTGCATCCATATTTGAGGAGTCCTGTTTGGATGAGGTTTTTTTAAATATCTCTCCTAAAATTTCTTAAATTTCTCTCTACGAATTTCTTCTTGGAGCATCACCAAAATCTCCAAGGTCTAAGGTGTGTTTATTCGGTGGATACTCTAGTAGATCCATTGGAGTGAGAAGGACGTTTGCCTACCCCGTTCGAAGTACCAGAAGTTCGTGATACGAGAAGGGCGTTGGCTTACATGTATTATACACATTAATGAAGATGGCTTGTAGGTGAGTCGTAGATTCGAGTGAATCGATTCATCCGATCCGCTGCTAAAGTAATTTCGATTCACATATATTATGTGACTTACGTGACTTAATTTCTGCATGAATCATAGAAAAGGGTTAGGAGAGAGCCAACTTCAAGATCGAAATCATGTCCATGTACTTACATAAAAAATAAAAAAAATAAAAACAAATTAGAGGTCTAGTTTCCACATAGATTGAGACATGTGAAATTCTAGATTATTTTTTTAAACTATGGGGAACCATTCACGGCCATCAATATTAGATTTCTCGAATGCAAAAGGGTCAATATCAATTTATATAATCCACAAACTATTTGTTAGGACGTGGCATTCATTGTTTTTAAGATGAGAGAACGACTAGGTTAGTTGCATCGTGTAACAAACAAATTGATGTACAAATATTATCAAGCTGGAACGAACTCAATTGCAATTCTTGTTTTTGTATAATTTTAGTGGAGTGGAACCTTATACTACTAAATCGATGGCCTCCAAAGAATCCAACCCCCAATTAGTTTTGAGTTTTCAGAACCATTCAAATACCAATCCCAATTCATAGGAAGGCAATGGGATAGGTCCAAACCCGGACCTATTCTGTTTAGTTTTGTTTTTTAAATATAATTTTCGATTGACATATAGATGTATTTATATAATGTTTTCTTCTAAAAATATATTTTTAAAAATAATTTATCTTATTTTAAATATTTATTTTTGTAATTATATAGGAGGTCCACGAGTTAGGAATGGGGCCGGCCGCGCGGGTCTCGGATTTTGGCAAACCTGTCTCCTAGCCATCTCTGATCCCAAACCCACCCGACCATTAATAAATGGAAATATATAAAAAGAAAGGAAAATGTCATGATCACAGGCCGATCAGGTAACAAAGGGAAAACAATGTTAAACTTAAAAAAAAAGACACAACAGAAATAACTTAAAGATGCAATTTAAATGATGGAAGTCTATTTCTAGAGGGTATATGAATGACATTTTCCTTTATTTTTTAGCACGTGGTCGAGTATCATCTTAATATGATGAGACATCAACTATTAAACATTCTTGGGCAAAATTGGTTTTTTGGTCCGTTAAGTTGGCTCGATTTCGCTTTTAGTCCTTTAATTTTTATGGGTTGCGTTTGGCAACCACTAACTTTTCTAAACCTGCACATTTAGTCCGATTTCAAAATTTCGGAGATATCTTATTCCTAAAATGCTAAGTTGAGCCACTTTTCCATGAAATGACTATTCTGCCCCTTTTCTGGAGGAAAACCTTGGTCATGTGCATATCACATGACTTGTTAAATATCTCAATAAAATTAAATAACAAAAATAAATATAAGATTAAATTGAAGTAAAGAAAAAATACGAACATATATTTATAATTTTATATAAAGTTGATAAATTAAAATATATGTTTGACTTTTTTTTAATTTAATTTAAACAAAGTAATCTGAGCATATATTCATAATTTTCAACAGTAAATAAAAAAAATAGAAAACGAAAAAAAAAAATAGAAAAACATGTATTTACAATTTTCAACTATATATAAAAATTTAAAAAATAGAAAACAAAAAAAACATATATATATATATATATATCTATAATTTTCAACTCAAAATTAAAATAAAAAAATAGAAAAATAATAATAAATTAAATAAAAATAAATAAATAAAAAAACTTAAATTAAATTAAATAAAATAGTCGAACATATATTTTCATATTTTTCAACATAAATAAAGATTAAATAAAATAGAAAACAAAAATAAAAAAAAATTATTTTTTTTTGGTTTTCCCTTTTTTGGTTTTCTATTTTTTTAATTTTTATTTATAGTAGAAAATTGTAAATATATATCTTTTTTTCTGTTTTGCTGTTTTCTATTTTTTTTTTTAATTTTAGTTTACAGTAGAAAATTGTAAGTCAATATTTTTTCTGTTTTTTTTTTGTTTTCTATTTTTAATTAATTTTGATTTGCGGCTGAAAATTATAGATATATATATTTTTTGTATTCTAATTTTTTTTTATTTTTATATATTGTTCAAAATTTTAAATACGTATTTTTTCTGTTTTTTTTCATTTTAATTTTTTTAATTTTATTTACAGTTGAAAATTATATATATATGTTCATATTATTTTCTTTAAATTAAATTAAACAAAATTTATCGAACATATATTTTATATTTTTCAACTTTAAATAAAAATTAAGGAAAACTAGAAAAAACAAAAAAGGACATTAGTTTTTTTTTTCTTTTGGTTTTTCCCAAGGTTTCCCTCCAAAAAATAGAGGCAAAATAGTCATTTCTGGAAAAGTGGCCCAACTCAGCATTTTAGGGATAAGATATCCCCAAAATTTTGAAATCGGACTAAATGTGCATGTTTAGAAAAGTTAGTGTTTGCCAAACGCAACCCATAAAAATTAAAGGACTAAAAGCGAAATCGAGCCAACTTAACGGACCAAAAAAAAAAACAATTTTGCTAACATTCTTGCATCCGCAAACAATTATAGGTAGGGGTGTGCACGGTCCAGTCCAGTTCGGAGATTTAGAAATCTCCAGAACTGTCCCAAAGTTCGGAGATCCCAAAATTAAATCTCCAGAACCGAACCATTAAAAAAATCTCTGTCCCGAACCATCCCGAAAGTTCAGTTCGGGATGGAGATTTGGTTCTAATGGGACGTTACAGAACGGTTCGGAGAAACCGAGATTCAAATATTTCACAAATAAAACACAAAAAATGGTGAAAATAAAAACCAGTAAAAATCATTAAACAATTTTACTTTCAATCTTTTTTTTAGTGCAATTTCAAAAATACATACTAAAATTATTATTTCTATACGAGCATAACTTTTTGATATTTTATATTTAACTTATACATAAAAAGTTTAATTCATATTTAAGTGCTAAATTTTTAATATTGTAATTCTAAATCTTTCTTTAATGATATAGACTATACTACGTATTGGTTTAATATTAGTTTAACTTTTAAATTGTTTTCATCTAATTAATAGTTAAAAGTATTGATTTTTTCTTTTTGAATTTTAACATAGCATGTTTCAGATATTATATCAATCGTATTAGTAGTAAAAATGTAGAATCTCAAAGAATGACAAATTTAGTAGCCTCTATTACACAATAATATTATATAATCTCTGCACATTGTCATGGGCTCTTGACTTAAGAAAAATATAACTGACTAATATCTTTGATAAACTAATATGAAACAAAAATTTATAGTCCCAATGTCTTAATTTCTTGGTTAGACTATTACTCTAGTTTATGTGCAATATACTAATCATTTAACTAATTTTAATTCAATTATTTTTCATGATTAGAGGATGAGTTTAGTTATGATCCTTAATAAATAAAATATCATGAAATTTAAACATTTTTTACAAATTAAATATGATTTTACAATTTCATTTATTGGGTTCATTTAATATGACGTAACTATTAGTGAATTAATATATATTCAATTATTCATTTGATATATTGATAAAATATGCTAAATTTTTAATTTGATAATTTTTGTATTATATAGTATTGAATTTCAAAGGAATGTTTAGTTAATTCAATATCAAAATATAAATAAGAATATTATATATGTATATATAAAATTTATTTTAAAATTGGTTCTATTTCGGGTATTAGGTTTGGTATGGTTCGGTACTGTTCTCGGTACAGATATTTGAAAAATCTCCAGAACCGTACCATGAAAATTCTCGGGAGTTCGGTTTGAGGAAAGTCAAAATGTCAACGGATATTTTAGTTTGGATATTTTTCATTTCAGATATCGATTCGGGTTCAGTGATCTCCAAGTCCCGTGCACACTCCTAATTATAGGGACCATCAAGTCTGGGTCCCTCTTAAATTCCAGAGTGGTGCACCGACCCGCGTGCTGGGGCTTGACTCTTCCGATTGGCTGTTGATCAGCTCGAAAATGTTAACATGAGACAGGGAGCGTGGGTTTATTCCTCGGATGGCGCCATGTATTTCTCATATATATTAGAGGCAAAAATGCTTAGCAAAAAATTAAATAATTTTTATCGTTATCAATGCCTGTGGGGGATGTGGGAAACCTCATGCACTATGCATACACGCTAGTGTTTCTAGTTTCTAAGGTTTGGTGCATGGAATGTGGAATGTTTCTTGATGTCTTGTGGGAGGGGAAGACCAACACTGTAAAATAACTTAGTAGCTATACCTCCTATTCAGTTCTGGTCTCGTATTTCCGGCTTACTTGCCAAATTGAGGATAAATCTAAAAGTAATTGAAAGACTTGAGGTTCGAACTACGATCAATATTCTGGAAAAAGGGTTAGCGATACTACTAAAGTTACAAGCTCATTGTCTGAAAATTTGGTGTGATTGGTATTTCATGAATTTTATTTTTCAATTTGTAATTTAGGACTTTAATTTAAAATTTCATCCTATTGAGGATAATTTTGGCAGGAAACATCAAGAATTGGCAAAATTGCTATGTGGCTGCCACCTCACCATCCAAAATTAAAGACTTTTTTCCGGTGGATTGCTGACTGGGATGCTTTGTCAGCTACCAACATGGAATTAATTGGTTGTGATACATATGAATGTCATATGTGTCTAGTCAGCAATTCCGCCAAAGATTGAAAATTCTCGATTTTTGGGGGTAAACCCTTAGTCACGTCAACAATCCGATAAAATTTTGAATTTTTCGGCCAAATTTGTTCTCAATGTACTTTTTTTTTTTTAAATTAAAGTCCTAAAATGCAAAGTGAAAAAAATAAAAGACGTAATCAAAAAGCCACCACCCATAGTTATCGGACCAATTTTGCAATTAATTCCCTATTTCTCATAGTAATCATCTTGTTCACGCGGTTAATTTACTGAAGAATACCAGATGAAATGCAGTAAGAAACAAGTGATCTTGTGCGATTGAAATTAAAAGTGTTCTGTTTTGCTGTGAGCATTCCACAAAACATACATTTATGTTAGACTTCTAATGACATTTGGCACATTAAGAGCATATATAGAAGAAATGGGGTGAAAAAGAAAAAAAAAACAGGACCCATGTGTTCATTCATGTTCTCTTGTTGGTAAAAATACTTGCAAACCTGATTTTTTCTTGGGCCATATATATGTAGGCAGCTGCACATGTTAATCAATTTAATGTGGTGTTGGGTTATGCTCAAGAAACCGCATACAAATAGTTTTATCTCTAGATCAGTATGTTGCTTGTAGGGGCATAAATTTGTGATACGATACGATAATTCGACACGAACCTAACACGAATTTAGCAGGTACAGATACAACCCTTAACAGGTTTGGGTCAAAATCGGGTCGGACACGCTAACACGGAAAATAATTAGGTCAGGTCAGGTCGACCTACGGGTCGACACGATTGACCTATATAATCCATTTAATTTTATTTGTGATGTTTTAGTTTGTTATATGATGATGAAAAATATATTAAATGCATTTTTAATAGATTTTAATATTTAATGTATTTTTTATTTGCATTTTCAATTTTTTCTGAATCTATTTTAATTTTTTTCGTGTCAAGTTTAAATTATATTGGTTTTTCATGTCATGTCCGGTTACCCGTGTTATAAACGGGTCGTGTATCTTGACACGAATAATTAAACAGGTCGGGGTTGGGGTCGTGTCAGACCTGTAATACCTGTGTATAAACACGACCCGCGAACACGAAACACGACACGATTGACACCCCTAGTTTCTTGATTGGTCATCAGTAATATATTTCTTGATTTTATTTATTTGTGTACTTATTTTGCAATTCTATAAGGAGTTACACCGCTACCATAAATATTAGTTAATAGTGTTTGATTACATTAATTGCTTTAACTAATTAATCTCATCCGCACAATATCTACTATAAATTAGGAAAGAATGTTTGAAAATCGTATTTCCTGATTTAGAATAAATTTATTTTCTAATTGCAATGATTGAGATTTCTTTACAACTCAACTTCAATTAGTGGCCATGTGTAAATCAACTAATGTGAACTATTGACCCAAAACCCACAAAATCTTAGACTAAAAGGTTGAAGAAAAAGAAAACGCAAGAAAAGAAAACTACGACCGCTGAATAAGTTAGTCTATTTTTCTTTTCTTTTTTCCCAAAAGGTCATAGACAATGATCAAGATTGCCAATCAATAGTTAGTTCCATTGATTCATTTTTGCAATTATTTCTCTACATTGGGTTGGTAGTAATGGAATGCTTTCATTATCTAAAATGAAGAACATTTCCCTTTCAAATGCGCAAGTAGGAAACAAGGGCAGGCATAGTGGGGGCACTAGCACAAGCAAAAATGGTTGAAAAGTCTACTGTTCTATTGAGCAATTTCTTTTTCTTTTTTAAACTAAGCTTCCAGACAGGTCAACAAAGACATGAAATATTTCGATTTTTTTTGCAATTATTTCTCTACATCTATTGAGCAATTTCTTTTTCTTTTTTAAACTCAGCTTCCAGAGTTATGTTTAATTACGTCTTGTTGACAATACTGGTGGCCTGATGGGTATTTACTAAAAAGAAAACCAAATTTACCTATATATATATATATATAGTAAAGTTATCTCTAAATTACATAAAATTTGTTTGTGCTTTTTATTATTTATTTGTTTAAAAAGTATGTCAAGTTTAAGCTGATCAAGTTAAGTCTCGACTCGATAGCGTTGATGTGACCATTGATATCCTAAAATGATGGCATATGCACAAAGATATGTGCTACTTACCAGATTCTCTTACTATAAGTTATCTAATCGGGCTAGGTCGATCCTTGTTGGGGTATCGAGAGTATATAATACACAACAAATAATACTAAATAAAGCAAGCTCCCAGGAAAGACCGAAGGAGTCACAACGGTCCCACTTAAATTTCGGTCTCCTTAGACATAACTTACTTAAACAATACTATGAGCAGCGGACTAAATACCCCACTACAACAAACAATATTGAATACTAACTACAACAGGAATAGTTACTACAAGAATAACTACTACAAGAATAACTATAAGAATACCAGAAAATAATTGCAGAAACTAAAAGACATAAAGGAAAGAACACACCAAAATTGATAACGAAGTTCGACCAATTTTGCCTATGTCTCCGGGCACCGCAACTGCAACGGCCACTTTACTAATCTCCCGAACAAATTACAACTTGGGCAAAATTACCCACAAATTAGGATTTCCCAAATATAGGACTTCCTCAAATATAGAGATAGAAAAGAAGATTTTGGTACATCATAAAACCAAAGGCTAGGTATCAATTTATAGTTAAAAATCCTAAACCTCTTTGGTTAACAAACAATGTGGGATTACAAAGAGCAACTAGTAAGAAATCTCCACATTGACTCATTGTAGTCCCACTTCAAAAATTCAACTCTTCAATTTAAGCGGTCTTCAGCGGTGCCTCCAAACGCGCCTTCTGGCGCCAACTCAAATGTGCAAGATATTGATCAAGTCTAAACAATGTTTAAACTTGACTGATGTCACCACCTTGGTCAACATATCTGCAAGATTTTCAGTAGTATGAATCTTCTCAAGTAAAATGTTTCCTTCTTCTAGAATCTCCCGCACAAAATGATAACGAACGCCGATATGCTTCGTTCTTGCATGAAGAACTTGGTTCTTTGCTAAGCGAATAGCGCTGATCGATCACAATGCACAGGTGATGTGCTTTGACCAACTCCCAAATCTTCAAGCAAACTTTGAAGCCAAGTAGTTTCCTTTACAGCTTCACTGACCACCATATACTCTGCCTCTGTTGTAGACAAAGCAACCATCGACTGTAAAGTAGACTTCCAACTGACTGGTGCTTTTGTAAAAGTAAACAAATATCCAGTCGTTTACCTTCGCTTATCCAAATCACCTAGATAGTAAGAATCACAATATACAACTATACCTTGACCAAGTTTACCATCCTGCTCAAACACTAAACCAACATCTACAATATTAAGAATATACCGCAGAATCCATTTCACAGCTTGCCAATGACTTTTTCCAGGGTCATGCATATACCTGCTCACAACACTAATTGCTTGTGAAATATCCGGCCTCGTACACACCATTTCATACATCAAGCTACCAACTGCATTAGCATATGGGACTTTATCCATGTAGTCTCGTTCTTCATCATTCTTTGGTGATAGTTAGGAACTCAATTTCAAATGAGGAGCAAGTGGTGTACATATAGGTTTTGTATTCTCTGTCATACCAAAACGTTGTAGTACCTTCTTCAGATATTGCTTCTGAGTCAAACAAAGCTTGCCACTCGTTCTGTCCCAACTTATCTCCATCCCGAGTATCTTCTTGGCTTCCCCGAGATCTTTTATTTCAAACTCTTGATTCAATTGAGCCTTCAACTTGTCAATTTCCATTTGGCTCTGTGATGCAATCAACATATCATCAACATACAAGAGTAAGTAAATAAAAGATCCATCTTGTAGCTTGTGTAAATACACACAATGATCATATTTGCTTCGTGTGTACTTTTTCCCCATCATAAACTTATCAAATCATTTGTACCATTGTCGCGGAGATTGCTTCAATTGGTACAATGATTTGGTCAACTTACAGACCCAATTTTCTTTCCCTGCAACTTTGAATCCTTCTGGCTGAGTCATATAGATTTCCTCCTCCATATCACCATGTAAGAACGTCGTCTTCACATCAAGTTGAGCTAGCTCCAAATTGAACTGTGCTGCCAAGGCCAACAAAATTCTAATGGAGGAATGTTTAACAACTGGAGAAAATACCTCATTATAATCGATTCCTTCCTTCTGAGCATAGTCTTTAGCTACCACCCTTGCCTTGTAACGCACATCGTTCTTGTTAGGAAATCCATCTTTCTTTGCGAATACCCATTTACATCCAATTGCCTTCTTGCCTTTGGTAGTTGTGTCACTTTCCAAGTCTTGTTCTTCTGAAGAGACTGCATCTCTTCCTCCATGGCACCTTTCCACTTCTCACTTTCTGGACTTCGAACTGCTTCTCGAAAAATGAAAGGAACATCATCATCTATAACTGGAAGTGCATAAGCTACCATATCTGCAAATCGAGCAGGTTTGTGAATTTCTCGTCTAGGCCTTCTTACTACAATAGGTTCAAGTTGATCCAATGGTTCTTGGGTCTGAACTTCTTCTTCATCATCATCTGACAAATCCTCTGTTACTGGATTGTCATTCTTAGCTGGAATTACAACCATTTCTTCTACCTCCACTTGCTTTGGTGTATGCTCCATTTGCGGAAAGCTTAATCGGTCTTTTCACTTGTTATTCTTTGTCTTCAACATGGCATGTTCATCAAAGGTAACATCTCTGCTAAAAAAATTTCTTCGACTCGAGACACCAAAGACGGTATCCCTTTACGCCAGAGGTAATTCCCATGAACAAGGCCCTTTTAGCTCTCGGCTCTAGCTTTGATTCCTTCACATGATAGTAAGCAAGAGAACCAAAAACATGTAAGGAATCATAATCAGTAACAGGCTTTCCAGACCATACCTCTAAAGGTGTTTTACCACTTATTGCGGATGATGGCAATCGATTGATGAGATGTTGCGCATACGTCACAGCCTCAGCCAAGTGTTGTCTGACCAACCTAGCATTGGACAACATACATCGAACTTTCTCCACCAAGGTTCGATTCATGCGCTCTGCCACCCCATCCTGTTGTGGTGTCCTCCTGACTGTGAAGTGCCGAACAATGTCATACTTATGCCAAACTTCTTGGAATGGATCACTTGTGTATTCTCCACCATTATCTGTACGTAGAACTTTGATCTTTCTTCCAGTCTGATTTTCGTGTTTTCCATTTAAGGAAAATTCCAAGCACTTCATCCTTAGTCTTCATAGTGTACACCCAAACACGTTTGGAAAAATCATCAATGAAAGTGACAAAATAATATTTTCCTCCCAAAGATGGTGTCTTGGAAGGCCCCCAAATATCTAAGTGAACATAATCCAAAATACCTTCTGTATTATGGATAGCAGTTCCAAATTTCACCCTCTTTTGTTTTCCCAGAACACAATGCTCACAAAAATCAAGCTTGCATATCTTACATCTGATAGGCGTGAGTTTTGCATGTATTTTGAGGCGTATTTAGAGCTATAATGATGAGTAAACATGCATATACTCGCGTTAAATGTTACATATTCACTCCTTGTGGAAAAGATATTACACTTTGCTTATTTTGTAGGAATTTCATGATATTTGAAGCTAATTTAATACGAATACGAGGAAAGCAAAGTGGAAACACGGAGAATTGAGTGGATATACGAAAAGTGAAGCATAAAAGAGCGGAAGTTGAGCGTTTACGGAAAAGACATGGGGCACAAGGGTTGGGCGTGCCTCAAGACACCACCCATGCACCCCTGTATAAGGATTATTGAGCTTGACATGGCGCACGGGTAGCCCATGCATGGGCGCACCACCCCGTGCGTCTACGAGAGAGTCGATTATTCAGGAGTGGCGCACGGGTAGCCGTGCTCCGACGCACCACCCGTGCACCCTACAGAGAGTTGGGGTATTCCACAGAGTGGCACACGGGTAACCCGTGCGTGGGCGCACCACCCGTGCGTCTACTGAATCCCATGTCTGCAAACATTAAGCCCTAAACATGATGGGGAGTATAAAAAGGCTTTTGGGGGGGCGCACACAAGGACATTTCGGCATTTTTGGGATCTACAACACAAGACAAGAGTCAACTCTTGGAAGGAGACATCAATGAGACAATCGGGTTGCATCGGAGCTTGAAGAACGGAGATATATCGAGAGATTGTCGGCGTTCCTAAGTTTCTTGCTTCTCTTTTAGTTTCAATCTTTTATTTTCATTTGTAATGACTTTGAACACTTTGTGTATAAGTTGTTTAATCATGTATAGCTAAACTCTTGAGATTTCGGGTTTTGAAGTAGATTAATTGAACTCTTGTTGAATGTTTTAATCTTAGTTGAAGTTATTATCTTGAAGCCTATTTGAGTATTTTGAGCTTATTCTTGTTTTATCACTTGATCAATGATTTAACTTGTTTGATATATTGATTCATAATTCGAGAGATGAGTTTCAATATTAGATCTTGAATACTCGACACAAATATTTGCATGAATCGAGAGGTTTGTAAATATTTGTGAGGATATTTGATCTTTTAAACTTTTGGGAGTTGAATGCTTCATGTTGAGTAGAGATGCTAGCATAAGTATTTCAATCTACGTTTTATATACATCTCGAGAGGAAGGATAAAATACCATTGTGATCGTCTTATAGGTGTATTGATAATAACTTTGGCTTTGGTTAAATCGTAAAACAAGAGGAATATTAATTGAAACCTTAACTCGGAAATCCATTACATCATCTTGATACTTCTTTCATTCGTGTTATCTTATTCTTGTGTTTTAGTGATTTAAATTGTCTTAATCTCAAAACAACAATCATCAAATTTCGATCGTCTAAATAAAAATAAGACTATCTTAGTTCAATACTTAGCATATTAATTTATTAGTCTCCGTGGATACGACCTTGCTACCCTATTCGATAACGTACACCGTACACTTGCGGTGAAGCTAAAAATATAGGCGAACAAGTTTTTTGGCGATTCTTCGGGACTAATACAATTTTTGGTGCTAATATTGCGATAGATAGAATTATTCTTAATTTAGACATTTTTTTATTTTTATTTATTTCGTTTTGGTGTGACTTTAATTCCACATTATTTGACTTGTTTCTTTTAGTTTGGTCCAGGTAGTGCATGAACACGCGCTCTAGGCGGGGGGACTTAATACCGCTCATACCGGAAGTTGAGGCTTTCGCGAGGAGAATCGAGTCTACCACTAGACGGGGTGAAAGACAACACAATCCAATAATGGGAGATTTGAATGAGTTACCAATACCACCAAACAATGGTGGAAACGAGTTACCGATCTGGGTTCAACAAACAAGCCATTCGTGATTACTTTCGACCACAAACGAATCGTAATTACGGTGGTATTGCCCATATTCCTATCAATGCCAACAACTTCGAGCTCAAACCTAAGCACTAATCAATATGGTGCAAAGAATCGTTTGGGGGATTTGCAATCGAAGATCCTAACTCGCACTTGCGCATTTTATCCAAATATGCAATACGATCAAAATGAACGGAGTCTCGAGATGACGCCATAAGATCGCGCCTATTCCCATTCTCTTTATGGGATAAGGCGAGAAATTGGTTGGGTACTTTGACGCAAGCGCGTGTAAGCACATGGGACGAACTAAGCCAAAAGTTCTTGTTTAAATTCTTTCCACCGAGCAAAACTTTGCGGCTCAAAAGCGAGATTACTCAATTACGACGGATTCGACTCGAGCCTTTGTATGAGGCTTGGGAAAGGTTCAGGATTTGTTACGTAGATGTCCACAACACGGATTTCGGAGGATCAACGATTATGCTTCTTCTACAATGGTTTAATGGGACAAACGAGGGCCTTTGTAGATGCCGCGAGGAGGAGCATTGTTGGCAAGGTTTCCACAAGATGCTTTGAACCTTCTTGAGGAAATGGCCATGAACAGCTTACAGTGGCCATCGAAAGATCGAATGTACAACGAGTAGCGAAATCTCGGATTGAGACTTATCAAAACATTGTCGGCACAAGTAGCGACTTTGACAACTCAATTGAGTGTATTTACGAAGGGGCCAGAAGCAGGCACGAGCACGGGTAGTGAAGCACTTCTATATCCGTTGGAAGAGGTAAATTATGTGAACAACCGGAATTTCAACAATTTCTGGAATAATTCAAACCCAACGCACTACCATCCAGGGTTGAGAAATCATGAAAATTTTTCCTATGCAAATACAAAGAATGTGTTACAACCTCCGCCGGGATTTAATGCTTCAAGTGGAGGCAGTAATGGAGAAGGCAAATCGTCGTTGGAAGATACACTCACCTCCTTCATAAATCAATCTAATGCATTCATGAATGAAACGAGGAGCCACATCGCTAAGCAAGATTCTCGGATGGATAAGTTAGAACAACGAGTGACAAGCTCGATAAAGAATCTAGAGACTCAAATGAGTCAATTGGCTACAATTGTGGGTGGTCAACATCAAAAGGGTCAATTTCCAAGCAACACGGAGGTCAACCCGAGGGAACATTGCAATGCCATCCATGTGTGGGGTGGAAAAGAGAATGAAGAGTTTGAAAATGCTGATATTGGTGTGACGTCGGAATCACGCACGACCCGTGTATCAATGCACGACCAGGTCGTGTGTGATGCCGAACCTACCATTCAAATTAAGGGAAATGACAGAAACGACGCCCAAGGCAATATGAAAGTTAAAGGAGGAACCGAGCAACAAATAGATAAACAAAAAAGAGCCAAGAAACGTGAATCGTATCCTAACTCTAATTTGTTGAAATATAATATTCCTCTTCCCTTTCCCCGATTGTTTCACAAGACTAATCTGAATAATCAATTTGCTAAATTTGTGGGCATGTTTAAAAAATTGCACATTAATGTTCCTTTTGCAGAAGCAATGAAACATATGCCAAATTATGCAAAGTTTTTAGGGAAGCGATGTCATGTCCAACAAGAACACACGGGGAGAGAATGGGATTGTCAACTTGACGGAAGAATGTAGCGCACTCATACAAAGGAAAATACCGCAAAAGCTGAAAGATCCGGGGAGTTTCACTATTCCTTGTACAATAGGCGATATTTTCTTTGATAATGTACTTTGTGATCTAGGATCTAGTATCAATTTGATGCCGCTGTCCGTTCTCAGAAAGCTTGGACTCGTAGAAGTGAGACCATCCACTGTCACCCTACAACTCGCGGATAGATCACTCGTACATCCAACGGGGATACTAGAAGATGTGCTCATAAAAGTCGATAAAAATTCATATTCCCCATGGATTTTCTAGTGCTGGATATGAATGAGGATTGTGACACCCCTCTTATACTTGGGCGTCCATTTTTGGCAACCGCGGAAGCACTAATAGATGTGAAGAAAGGGGAGCTTACATTACAAGTTGATGATGAGCGTATTTCATTTTCCATTTTTCGGAATGTGAAAACACATGATGATTTTAATGGTTGTAAAACAACAACAATTGCTAATTCCTATACTCAAGCTAATAGCTTGAATAATTGTGTGCATTCTAAAGATAATATGCAGGGATTATCAATGAAGAAGAAGGAAAGGCACAAAAAGCCTGATGTTGAACCAAGAGCGTGCACGTACCATTCACACGATGAAGAGGAGAACACATGGATAGTTGACAAACATGAAAAACCTCCTTTAGTAATGATCAAGGGAGGTGTAAATCCAAGTGAGCGGGATTGGCATGGAAAACTGCACGATGAGGTGACAAGCCTCATTTCACAAAGATCATAATCGGAATTAAAAGGCGTCAAGCTAAAGACGTTAAATATAGCGCTTGTTGGGAGGCAACCCAACGTTTTTTCGTGTGAATTCCATTTTTTTTTCTGTGTGTGTTTAGTTTCAAAATTTGTGTGATTTGAGTGCTTTGATATGCGTGTTTTTATTAATGAGTGTGATTTGTGTATTTTTGTTTCATTTTTGTGTGTTTTTATAAAAAAAATACCTAAATTGTTTATGCAGTGCGCACGGGTAGCCGTGCGTTGGCACACCACCCGTGCGCCCTGCAGAGAGTAAATGATTTTGCGGGGTGGCGCACGGGTAGCCTGCAGGCTTCGACGCACCACCCGTGCGCCATGCGTAAGAGGCTTAAATATGATTGTTTTTAAATCGTTCTTCTTCTCCAAAACTTCCACAAATCGCGCGCCCACTACCCCCAACTTCATTGCCTTCGAAATTTCTTGCAAATTCTACTCAAATCCGTCCTTTTAATCCCTCCCCCATCGCAATTGAACTTCACTTTACATTGAATTCGAATTTGCTTGAAGAATTGTGAACAAAAGCACCTAGGGTTCAAGTCATCTATTTCGAGTTTAACTTAGAGAATTCCGGTAAGAACACCGTTTTTCCTTGTGAATGCGTTGTCAATTATGTATTAAGGATCATGATAGGTGCTTATTTTGATATTTTTGCTATGAATTATATGAATTATTCTTTGAGGCAAATTATCAAACACCTTGTGGGCTTGAGTAATTGAGGAAATTTAGGATGAATTGTTGATGAATAAGGCATGGCCAATGATTGTTTAAGCTATTACTTGTCTAGAATGGCCATAATTTTTGCTTGTTTGGGGTAGTTGATCGATCAAAGTAACGTGGGCATGTGAATTTGCATCACCCAATATGTTAGCTTTAATCCCCTATTTTGTTGTTGCCATTGATGATATTGGGATGCTAATGAAATGTATTTCGGTACAAACTCTTCATGGCGGCGAAGAAACCCCAGGGGTGGAAGGAGACGTGCACGCGCGGGATGGCACAACGCGAAGTGGCACCGAGGTCGACAAAATAGTCCAGAGGCATATGGGGTCAACTTGACAAATGCCAATGATCTTGAGCGATGGAATCGCTTGATCGGTCGCCAAATAGCTCCATCTCACTATGCCGACGATGATTGTACCCAAACTTTGGGGATACATGAGGACGTGTGGCGTCTTTTCGCCAAGGTAGGATGGACGAACTTCATGAGCCGAAGGTGGCCGACATTTAAAAAGTATACATTGGAGTTCTTGAGTACCGTGGAAGTACTCAAACAAGGCGGAACCTTTGAACCGTATATGATAAAGTTTCAGTTCGGGAATGTCCGTAGACAACTGTATATGACCCAATTGAACACCATTTTCGAGGCCCCAACAAACGCTCGTACCCGATGCCTCATTATGATCAATACAAATTGGAGAATGCTTGTGGAAACACCACAAACGGGGCCGATGTTGTATGCCGCGCGGATCGCCAAAGCCTCATGGATCCGGAATCCAGTTTTCCGGTATATTCAACGCGCGTGACTGCATCTTCCGTGTTCGCCCGAGAAAACATTGGAGGGATGACGACTAAGGAACTCTATCTCCCTCGGTGTATGGTCACAAACACCCCTACAACACCGTCCAATTTTGCCAAGCAAATCGAACAATTAGCTAGGCGGGAAGGGGGGTACGATTTCTATAGGGGCCTCATTACCCCTATTGCCCGGCATTTCAATGTCGATTTCCGAGGTTTGGAGCCTATCCGGGCAAAGACTCGGGTTAATTTGGCATCGTTGCACCATATGAAGTTCATAGCAAATGAAGACAACAGATTGGTGCTTCTACAAAAAAAGAAAGGTGCTTCATTTAGTTGCCTAACCCGCCATACACCACGGTCGAGACATTGATGGACACCACCAACTTCCTAATGAACTCCGACGCACACAACCGAATTACCGAGGCTATAGAGGCAAAAAAGCGTCGCAGAGTTGAAGGTTTCTTGGATGAGGAGGATATGATGGCGGAGGAGGATGACATACATGGACGCGAAATGGGGATGGAATCTCATCACCCCCAAATTGGGTATGATATACCCGAGTCCTCACACGAAGGCGATTACCCCCGATATTTTCAAAGCGGGGATCGCCCCGGTCCTTCTCACAATGGAGGACCCCAGCGCGGCACCGATTTTCAAGACATGTTTTATGTGTTTGGGGAGAACTTGAGGCGGCACTTAGAAGAGTTGAGGCGGCAAGGAGAGGATTTGAGGCAACATAGGGCTGATTTTCTCGCGTTCAGCGAGCGATCTGAGCGGCGTTCCGAGGAGACGTGGCAAGTGCTCCAACAGCTACAAATGTGGCATATTTCTCAAGGCCACTTCCCACCATCGCCGCAGATGATTGAGTATATCCCCACTTTTTGTTATTGAAATTCTATTTTTCCCCTTAGGATACTATAATTTCATTCAAGTTTGGGGGGAGAGATAGCATTTTAATACATGAAAAGTGTGGATACAAAAAAAAAATCATGCATTTTGTGTTTTCATATAGTTGCATTAGATCATTCTAGGTTGCATTTGCATTAGAGCACGTCTATTGCTTTAGTAGTGGTTAGAGAGTGTGTTGACCAAGCATGTGCAACTTGTTGTTTGTGTGTTGATTGAGAATTCATATTGTTGGGATTGGATGCTGGTTATGGATTGATTGAGGCTTGAATAGATAACTTTGAGCATGTTGATATGAAAAACTTGGTGTGATGCTTTGAATTACATTTTGACAAGCCTGTGAGCTTTGAGCCTTTACTGCTTATATCTTGTGCAGTCTTGTTGTAATTTGAGTGTATCATTCATGTTGATTAAAATACTAGAACTTGCTTGGGTATCTCTGTCAAGGCCACATGTGTATGTGAATTGTGAATGTGATTAAAGGCCATATTTGCTAGCCTTTCAAGCCTTTTGCCTACCTAAAAATGTGAAAACTCCTAGTTAGCCAAGTTGAGCCTATAGCCTATTTCTTTGATAACCACAAAATTTAACCCTTGATCTTAATATATTTCCATCACCTTAAACTCGAATGTATAACGTTGAGTAAAAGGGGAATGAACGAGGTTGAATGAGTGGAAATTGAAAAATAAGATACTTGGGCGTCTTGGTTAATTGGAACAAAAAAATAAAAAAATAAAAAAATTTGAAGTTGATAAACTTGGGGGCGAAGTATTGTGAATGGAGGAGATTCTCAAAAGAAAGAAAGGAAATGGAGATAAATGAAGTTGATAAAAATGAGGGATGATTGGAGATCATATGGGATTGTAATGAAAATGATTGATATGCTCATCAGTCTATATACTCGAGTTTGAGTCACTTTATCCAAAATTTCCTACCCAAACCAAAGAGCCTTCATTACAACCAAATGAGAAAGTCCTTTATGATTCACAAATTGCATACACTTTAGTGGCGGAGATATGAGACGAATTGCAAGCCTATGGCAATTTTGCGACATCGAATTGATTTGAGCGTAAACACGTCCTATATCCTCGTGAGATGAGAGTATACACTTAACTTCGAGAGTTGGAATTCAGAGCATTTCACTTTGTTTTATTTGAGGCGTGTTCTTTGATTAGATATTTGAGGCTTGATTGAGTTGTACTCAGCATTCATGACGAACAATATGGATTTTCTTGTGGATTCTGTGTAATTTGTTATCTTTATCTCCTGTTGTGCTTTATCGTGTTCTAAATATTGTTGATCGGGACGGTCAACAGTTTAAGTTTGGGGATTTTGATAGGCGTGAGTTTTGCATGTATTTTGAGGCGTATTTAGAGCTATAATGATGAGTAAACATGCATATACTGCGTTAAATGTTACATATTCACTCCTTGTGGAAAAGATATTACACTTTGCTTATTTTGTAGGAATTTCATGATATTTGAAGCCAATTTAATACGAATACGAGGAAAGCAAAGTGGAAACACGAAGAATTGAGTGGATATACGAAAAGTGAAGCCTAAAAGAGCGGAAGTTGAGCGTTTACGGAAAAGACATGGGGCACACGGGTTGGGCGTGCCTCAAGACACCACCCGTGCACCCCTGTATAAGGATTATTGGAGTTGCAGCATGGCGCACGGGTAGCCCATGCATGGGCGCACCACCCGTGCGTCCTACAGAGAGTCGAATTATTTCACCGGAGTGGCGCACGGGTAGGCCGTGCTCCGACGCACCACCCGTTGATTGACTGGTATTTTGCATGTATTTTGGGTGTAATATTGGCTAGAATGAGGGAATATGCATGCGTTATACAAGTAAATTGGGTTGTATTCTTGTTTTGTGGAATTGGATTACGCTTTGCTCGTTTTGTAGGAATTTATCTATATTTGTGGCATAGTGGCAACAATTCAAGCATCGCAACCGCCAATACTTGACTCAAGTGACGAAGTTTGGAGTCGAGTCGAGAAGAAGTTGACGAACGGGCGAGAAAAGGAAAAAATAGCCTATGGGCACATAGTTCCAGGTGAGCAGGCGGGCGTGCTCCTTTAGCACACGGCCCGTGCTCAACCCAAACAAAAGGACTCAAGTGCGGCCTAGGCACGGGCAGCCCATGCCATGTTGGCACGCCCGTGCCCCTCCTCAAGAAAGACTACAAAGGTTCGGCACCAAGACGGGTCAAGGCGTGCCAAAGGGCACGGGCCGTGCAGCAACTGGGAAAACAGAGTTTGTCAAATTTCAACTAGGTTTCGACCCGAACGAAGTACAAAGAGACCGGGGCGCCACGAACGGGGACACGCTGATTTTTACCCTAGAAACCGGAGAAAAGAGCGAGTTTTCCACCGGATACTTGAGAGATTGATCAAGACCGCAACTACACCTTCGAGGATTAAAGATAGATCGAGAGATTGTCATCATCCCGAGTCACTCATTCCATCGTATTGTTATTTCAATTAGTTAGATTTTGATTATGAATAATTTGTCTATGAATTGTTTATTTTCAATGTCACGGCTAAAACTCTTGTGATTCCGGGTTTGGGAGTAGATTAATAAACACTTTTATGTGATGATTAAGGATAATTGAAGTTAATGTTTTCTTTCTCTATTCAAGTACTTTGCTTTAATTCTTGTTTTATCAAAAGGCCTTTGATCTAAACTTGTTTGATGTATTGATTCATAATTCTAACCGATGAGTTTCAATTCTAGATCTTGAGTACTTGACACAAATAGATTGCATGATTGAGAAGTCTGTGAATATTTGTGAGATCTTATAATCTTTTGAACTTTTGGGAGTTGGATATCTCATGTTGAGTAGAGATGCTAACATAGATATTCCAATCAACGCTTTACATACACCTCGAGAGAGGGGTAAATTACTTTGGTGATTGGTCTATAGAGAAGAATATGTTTAACCTTGGTTTGCTTAACACGAGCATAAAAGTGGGATATTAATTGAAACCATAACCCAGGAATCCATCCATTCATACTTGATCTTTCAATCGCTCTTTACTTTGTTAATTTAGGATTAATTTCTGCTTTAGTAGTAATAAAACCAACCCTTCAAATTTCGATAATTTAGATAAAAATAGGACTATTATAATCTGATACTTAGTACATTAATTTATTAATCCATGTGGATTCGACCTTGCAAACCATATTCTATAAACTCGATCCGTACACACTTGCGGTGAAGCTATAAAAATAGGCGAACAAGTTTTGGCGCATTCGGGGATTAATCAAATTTTTAGTACTAATATTGCGATAAATAGAACTATTCTTAATCTAGACATTTTCTTTTATTTTTTTATTTTGTTCGATTTTACTTCTATTGCGGTTAACTTGTTTTCTTTAGTTGGTTCAGGTAGTGCATGATCACCCGCTCAAAGCATGGAGACTTAGCACCGTTCATACCGGAGGTTGAAGCTTTTGCTAGGCGAAATAGTGCGCTACTAAACGGCGCAGAAAGACAACATGACCAAACCATGGCGTGAAGTTGAAGACAACAACGAGAGGCAATAACGGGGGTAACAACCAGGCTAACAGGGTCAATGTTGAGTTACCAGTACCAGAGGTTCCAGTGGCTCCGGCAGCCCAACAGCAAGCGATACGCGACTACTTTCGCCCAATCAATCGCAACTATGGTGGCATTGCCAATGTCCCGATCAATGCGAATAACTTTGAGCTAAAGCCAGCGCTGATCTCGATGGTACATCAGAACCAGTTTGGGGGCTTTCCGTCTGAAGATCCCAACTCTCATCTTGCGAATTTCATACAAATTTGCAATACTATCAAGATGAATGGGGTGACCGATGATCTTTATACGTCTTCGCTTATTCCTTTCTCTTTAAGGGATAAGGCTAGAAGCGGCTAGGCACCCTAACTCGGGAGTGTGAACAATCGGGATGAGCTAAGTCGAGGTTTTGTTTAAATACTTCCCACCAAGTAAGACACTCTGACTTAAAAGCGAGATCACTCGGTTCGGGCGGTTTGACTCACGAGCCTTGTACGAGGCACGGGAGAGATTAGGGATTTGTTGAGGAGGTGCCCGCAACATGGATTTCACGAAGATCGTGACTTTGTTTTTTCTATAATGGGTTGATGGGACAGACGAGATCATTTGTAGATGCCGCAGCGTGGCGGCGCTCTACTCAGCGAGATTTCGGAAGATGCATTCAACTTGTTAGAGGAAATGACCATGAATAGCTATCGGTGGCCCTCCGAGAGGACTAACGTGAAAAGGGTAGCCAAGTTTCGATTGAGATCCAATTAAAGAGTTGACAAAGACAAATGGCCGTCTTGGCAATCAATTGAGTACATTGACAAAGGCAAATGAGGTAAACGGTGCAGTACTAGGGAGTTTCTCTAGATCGATAGAGGAAGCAAATTACGTGAATAACCAGGAATTTCAACAATTTCCGGAACAATCAAAATCCCACTCATTACCATCCCAGGGCCTAAGGAACCACGAAAATTTCTCCTATGTGAACACAAAGAACGTGATGCAACCACCAGGGGTTTAATGTGACTAATGGAGTTATTATCTGCAGATCCTAAACCAACCATGGAAGACATGTTCACCTCGTTTATGAACGAGACAAGGAACAGTTCAACAAGGATGAGGCAAAGATGGATAAGATCGAAAACCATGTCACCCAACCTGGGGTCCCAGGATGAAGAATCTTGAGACCCAAATTGGTCAAATAGCTACAATAATTGGTGGGGCAAAGACATCAAAAAGGCGGTTCGAGCAACACCGAGGTAAACCCAAAAGAAGCAGTGTAAAGCCATTCGCCTGCGAGGAGTGGAACGGAATACGAGGGCGAAAATACCAAAAATTTGGGAGCATCGCGGGACGGCACGCGGCCGTGCGCCACCCAAGACGGCCAGCCCGTGCGCGCTTTGCCGACACGACTACCGTCGCCGGGTGATGCGGAAGCGAGGCAAATGGCGAGGTTGAGGCCAAGGAACAAGCCGAGGAACATCGTCTTGAACAAAAAGGGGCCGAGAAGCTTAAATCTTCCTCTAACCCCGATATTTCTAAACTTAATGTTCCCTTCCTTTTCCCAACGTTTTCAAAAGAAAAAAGTTAGACGCTCAATTTGCTAGGTTTTTAGATATTTTTAAAAATCGCATATTAACATTCCTTTTGCGGATGCATTGGAGCGAGATGCCCAATTATGCTAAGTTCTTGAAGGATGTTATGTCAAAGAAAAGAAAGATGACTAGTTTCGAGACAATTAATCTGGACAGAGGAGTGTAGTGCAATAATCCAAAGAAAACCACCACGAAGTTGAAAGATCCAAGGGAGTTTCACTATCCCTTGTGCTATTGGTGATGTTTTCTTTAAGAAAGCACTTTGTGATTTAGGAGCGAGTATTAACTTAATGCCCTTGTCTATTTTCAGGCAACTTGGATTGGGAGAGGTGAAGCCATCTACGGTCACCTTACAACTCGCAGACCGATCACTCACATATCCAAGGGGAATCATCGAGGATGTGCTTGTCAAAGTTGATAAATTCATATTCCCTGTGGATTTCTTAGTGCTGGACATGGAGGAAGATAAAGACGTTCCCTTGATACTTGGGCGTCCATTCTAGCGGCGGGGAAGGCCTTAATAGATGTGCAAAAGGAGAGCTCACGTTACGGGTTAATGATGAGCATGTTCTATTTACGATATATAAGGCACTTCAATGATGGGGTGGAAACTTGTAAATTCATAGACGTAGTTGAATCCTGCATTGATGAGTATGCGGATCATACATTGTTTCGGGATACTTTGGAGTTTGGGTTGACACATTCGTGTTCAACATCGAACTTGACTATTGATATTGATAACCAAGACTTGTATGATTGTGTTTGTGCTTTGGATAATATGCGGGAACTACCGAGGAGCGCAAGAGGGACACACACGCTGAAAAACGTCACGGAATCGCTCGATTCTACAGGGACGCACGACCCGTGCCTTGAGCACTCCCGGGCCGTGCGTATGGCCGAAAAAATTGATTTAAAACGACGACGGCCGACGGCCCGTGCCAAATGGCACGGCAGCCCGTGCCTAAGGCCGAAGGGAACGAAGAGCCGCAGATGGCACGGCCCGTGCTCATCGGCAAAGACGGGCAGCCGTGCCTAAGGTCGAAGGGAATCTTGAAGGAGGCTGCGGTGGCACGGCCGTGCTCATCAAGACGGGCAGCCCGTGCCACCTTCCGAAGAGGCCAAATCGAACCTTAACTCAAACCCCGCCCGAGCATCTCAAATATGCATTCCTTGGAGCGAATAACACGAGTCCGGTAATTGTATCATCACTTTTAACTTCGGTTCAACTCGATAAATTGCTTAGGGTGTTACGAAAACATAAGTCGGCGATAGGTTGGTCAATTTCTGATTTGAAAGGCATTAGTCCATCGATTGTGATGCATAAAATTAGAATGGAAGATGTCTACAAACCTTCGTGCAAAATCAAAGAAGATTAAACCCTATAATGCAAGAAGTCGTTAGAAAAGAAGTTTTAAAATGGTTAGATCTTTGGAATTATTTATGCTATTTCGATAGCTCTTGGGTAAGTCCGGTACAAGTGGTGCCGAAGAAAGGGGGATGACGGTAGTAAGAAACGAGAGTGATGAGCTTATAGCGACTAGAGTAAATCGGATGGAGAATTTGTATTGATTATAGGAAGTTGAATGATGCTACTCGCAAAGATCACTTTCCCCTTCCCTTTATTGATATGATGCTTGATCGTTTGGCGGGATATGATTATTATTGTTTTCGATGGTTATTCGGGTATAATCAGATCATGATTGCCGGAAGACCAAGAGAAGACGACCTTTACATGCCCCTATGGTACTTTGCATTTCGCAGGATGCCATTTGGACTTTGTAACGCACCCGCTACTTTTCAAAGATGCATGATGGCTATATTTCATGATTTCATTGAGAAAATAATGGAGGTTTTCATGGATGATTTTTCCGTGTTTGGAGATTCATATGACCATTGCTTGAATAACCTTTCTCTAGTTTTGCGAGAGATGCGGGAGACTAACCTTGTTTTAAATTGGGAAAAGTGCCACTTCATGGTACGAGATGGCATTGTTTTAGGCCACCGAGTCTCTTCTGCGCAGGTTTAGAAGTTGATAGAGCGAAAGTTGTGGCAATCGAGAAACTCCCACCTCCAACAAACGAAAAAGCCATTGAAGTTTCTTAGGACACGCGCATTCTGAAGGTTTATCCGTGACTTTTCTAAAATCACTAAACCTTTAAGTCGGTTATTAGAAAAAGATCGCTTTCAATTTTTCCAATGATTGTTTGCAGGCTTTTGAAATTCTCGAAGAAGGCTTTAGTGACAAAGACCCATTCTAGTAGTTCGGATTGGAGTCAACCCTTCGAACTAATGTGTGATGCAGCGACTTTGCGGTTGGGGCTGTTTTGGGTCGAAACGAGACAAGATGTTGAGCCATCTACTACGCGAGCGAGAACCTTAGACAAAGGCCAAAGAAAATTACACTACCACGAGAAGGAAATGCTAGCAATCGTGTTTGCATTCGAAAAGTTTCGATCTTACTTGATTGGGACTAAGACGATCGTCCACACCGACCACGCGGCAATTAAATATCGTTTGACAAGAAGGATGCCAAACCGAGACGATTCGGTGGATCCTCTTGCTACAAGAATTCGATGTGGAGATTCGGGATAGAAAGGGCTGCGAGAATGTAGTAGCCGATCACTTGTCCGGACTAGAATACAGAAGGAGGAGAGAAAGAAATCACGGAGGCAATTAAGGAGGAATTCCCGATGAGCAACTTCACGATGCTACAAGCAAAATTCCCATGGTATGCCGATTTTGTTAATTATTTGGTTGCGGGGTTTTGCCTCCGGATTTATCATCTTATCAAAAGAAGAAGTTCCTTCATGATGTCAAGTTTTACATGTGGGACGATCCCCTTTTCTTTAAGAGGTGCGCCGACACCATCATTCGACGATGTGTACCTCAAGAAGAGTGGGAGGGAGTTCTACAAAGCAATGCCATTCTTCACCTTCCGGGAGGACATTTTCGTCCAGTACGGCGGCTAAGGTATTACAAAGTGGATTATCTTGGCCTGCATTATCTAACGATTGCTATCTATTTGTACAAAGTTGTGATAGGTGCGGCGGATGGGAAACATCTCGAGGCGACATGAGATGCCAATGACCAATGTGATGGAAGTTGAACTCTTCGATGTGTGGGGATCGACTTCATGGGCCCTTCCCATCTTCGTCGGGCTATCAATACATTATACTTGTAGTGGAATACGTATCTCGATGGGTCGAAGCTATTCCTCGGACCAATGATGCGCGAGTAGTGCTCAAATTCTGAAGAAAAATATATTCACTCGGTTTGGAACCCGAGAGCTTTGATTAGCGACGGGGTCACACTTTGTGAATAAATTAATGAGCACTCTACTTGCGAAACGGGGTTAAGCACAAGGTGGCATTAGCATACCATCCGCAAGCAAATGGACAAGCAGAGGTAAACAATCGTGAGATTAAGCGATTTTAGAGAAAAGCAGGTGAACATAAATCGCAAGGATTGGGCCATGAAGCTAGATGACGCACTATGGGCATATCGGATCGCATACAAGACACCCTTGGGCACATCACCGTATCAGTTAGTCTTCGGGAAATCGTGTCACTTGCCCGTCGAATTAGAGCATAAGGCGTTTTGGAAAGTAAAAAGTTGAATTTTGACTTCCAAGCGGCGGGTGAAAAGAGGCTCTTGCACTGAATGAGATGGAGGAATTAGGGATGAAGCCTATGAAAATTCCCGGATTTACAAGGAGCGAACCAAACGATGGCACGATCGAATGATAAAGAAGAGGAGTTTTTACCGGGTGAACAAGTCCTTTTGTTTAACTCACGTCTTAAACTCTTTCAGGGAAAAAGCTTAAGTCAGATGGTCGGGGTAGTTTGTGATAAAGAAAGTGTTAAATCCTCCGGGAATAGTGGAGCTATTGAGCGAGAGATGGGGAGACATTCATGGTGAATGGCCGGAGAATCAAGCATTACTTGAGCCGGGAGCAAAAGGAGGAAGTGACACGCCTCACATTGCTAGAGCCATGATCAACTAAACAGGCGTCAAGCTATAGACGTTAAATTTAGCGCTTGTTGGGAGGCAACCCAATGGTTTTGTTGTTTTATTTCTTCCCATGTTTCTTAATTTGTTCCTTTCCCTTTCCTAAGTTAGGATTTTATTGCTTTCAATAAAAAAAAAAAATCGAACATAAGGTTCGGACTCCAGCACGGGCAACCCGTGCCATATGGACACACCCGTGCCCTTTCCAGCATTCAGGACTCCAAAGTTCGGGCCCTAGCACGGGCCACCCGTGCCGTTTGGCACGGCCCGTGCTCCTTAAGGGTTTTTTGGGAGCAATCTTGCGGCCCCCAGCACGGGCCACCCGTGCCGAATGAGCACGGCCGTGCTCCCTAAGGTTTTTCTGAGAGCAATCTTACGGCCCCCAGCACGGGCGACCCGTGCCGATTGAGCACGCCCGTGCTCCTGCCTGGGAAGGTTTAAAACCGACGGGCAGGGGTCTATTTTTCTTCACAAAATTTCTTCCCCTTCACGCACGGACAAGCAAGAAAAAGCTCCCCCTCCAAATTTTTTCGAAAATTCATTCTTGATATCATCACTACTCACCTCCCATACTACTCTAAACACGTATTGCACGTTTGAATTTGCTGGGAAGCAAGGATTTGGGGTAGATAGCACCTAGGGTTTCAACTATCCAATCCTCTTCTAATTCTCGAAAATTAAGGTATGAATTGAAAATTTTATGTCAAATTTCTTGAGGATTATGAACTAGGGTTGATATATGATGCTTGTATGATACTTGAGTCATATGTTTAAGTGGAATTCTCTATGGGGCTTTTTATCGAACACTTGGTGGGTTGTTGAATTGTGATGAATTTAGTTGATTGCTTGATGGATTATACCTGTGTTAGATTGTTTAGGAGGTTAGGAGCTAGGATTCTCGGCAATTATATTGGTATGTGAATTGAACGCTTGATTATGAATCGAATTGTTGATGATGAGCTACTATACTTCTAGTGAAATTGTGTATTAATTCATTGTTTGTTTTTACTTGGCAAGTATGGATTCTCACGATTGTTTTGCCAGGTACTAAATTGAAACATGGCTGAACCACGACCAAACCGAGGAAGACGAGGTTGGGGAGCTTGGCCGCTCGAGCGCCACCACACCGGACAGATCCCGGGCTTACGGGCTCACTATTGATGAAAACGAAATCTTTGGATAAATGGAACCGGCTCATCCATCGCGTTCATTCGCACCTACACGCTATACGAGCGGACGAATGTACCCGAGCTCTCGGGATACACGAGGAGGTATGGCAAATGTTTGATCGAGTTGGATGGACCGCATTTATGCAAGGGCGTGGCCAACCTACAAGACACTCACACTAGAGTTCTTAAGCCTTTGTTCATGTCACGGCAACACGACCACGGAGTGAGCCTCGGGAAATCCAGTTCAAGTTGGGCAACGAATGGAGAACGGTCACTATTGCGAACTTAATCAAATTTTTGGGGTACCATCGGACGCCCCATACCGAACGGTGCAAATTACGACTCGCGTGCTTTCTCGGCGATTGTTGGAAACTCCCGACCACGGGGCTCATGCAATACGCAAAGACGCACCTCCAAGGCTTCCTCACTCCGCAACCCCATATTCTCGTTACATTCAAAAAAGTAACGGCCCATTCTGTGTTCGCCGGTACAACAATGGGGGTATGCAAGCGAGAGAGCTATACCTACTTTGGTGTATGCTCAATCGCACCCTTATAACATGGCGGCATACTTTGTGGAACACGCCATCTACGTACAATGACATGAAGCGGGAAAATACTAATTGGGGGAATGATAACCCCAATCGCACAACATTTTGGGGTTGACATAAGCCGCATGGAACCATTAGCGAGCGTGAAGCATTAACATGAGCGCCTCTTCTCACCATGAAGATCATCAATAATGAGAGAATATCCTCTGTTTTTTCAACAAAAAGCCGGGTCTTCGTTTCCCCTTCCTAACCCGACTCACGCGATGGTGATAACCAAATCAATCGGCTTCTATACTCGAGGAGCATATCGAGTCATGCGGGGTTTGGCGGCGCTTGAAAAGAGGCGAAGGATAGCCGGGTTGCCCGATGAAGAAGACTTGGCCATGGAGGCACGGGGAGTATGATAGACAGGAGAGGGGTTTGAGCAAGACTTCCAACAGGAAGCTTCGATCGGAGCGGCCCACAGGGACGGCTGATATTCCAAAGAGCTCGCCAAGGCGAAGAACGTGGGGGCGGTATGATCACGACAGGGTTGTGCATTTGAGGAAAGCTTGCGCCAAAGATAGGAGTGATTTCGTGCTTACCAAGAAGTCAAGATCAAAGATACCATATGCGAGCTTGTGGAACCAAGCACACGAGAAGCGGGAGTCGGAGATATTGCGGCGAGACTACGAATCGAGAATTGGCATATCTCCCAGGGCCACTACCCGCCGCCACCTCCACAGTAATCCAGGTCCTATCCACACTTTTCTTTGAAATTCTACCTTCTCTTTTATGCGCTATAATTTCATTCAAGTTTGGGGGGAGAGGTAGTAATTTTATTGATGGGTGTGGCGTTTGCATTCATTTAGTTGCATGTAGAGCATATCATATAGGGTGCATTAGATGTTTGATTTTTTTTAGCATGTTTATCGATTTAGCACGTTTATTGCTTTCCTAGTAGTTAGGGAGTAAGTTGACCGCTATTGTGTGTTTGTTGTGTCTTGATTGAGGTCTTGATCTTGGGAGCATTTTGCGGATTAGTTCATGTTGTTTTGAATTGGATGTTGAGTGTGAGTTGATCGGGTTGAGAATAATTAATATGGAGCATGTGCTTATTGGGATTATGGTTAAAATGCTTTGAATTATGCACTTACAAGCCTGTGAGCTTTTGAGCCTTTACTGCTTTTATCATATGCAGTCTTGTTTGCTTGAGTGTGTCATTCATGTTGATTTGAATTCTAGAACTTGCGCTGGTATCTCCGTCAAGGTCACATGTTGTATGCATTCATGAAAATGATTTTAGGCCATTTTTTGTTAAGCCTTTCAAGCACTTTTTGCCTACCTTATGATATTTGATTTTCCTAGTTAGCCATCTTGAGCCTATTGCCTGATTTTTTGATAGACACATTTCAAGCCTTAGAACTTAAATTGATATATCTGTTATCCTAAACTTGAGCGTATAGCATTGAGTAAAGGATAGAGTAAATGATTGAATGAAGGGATATCAAGAAATTAGAAAATAGTTTGTATGATTGGTGATTGGGAATAAAAGAAGAAAAGGAGAAAAATGAAGATACTCACAAAACAGTCGAGAAAAAAGAAATAAAAAAAAAAAAAAAAAAAACGCGACTGGATAAGTGAGTCGGCATGTATTAGAAATAGGCTGGAAATTGTGATGTAAGGCGAAAGAGATTGATGTGTATGAAAAAGAAAGGAGAAATAGAGAGGTGATAAGATATAAGGCGATTGGGAGTACATAATTGGTTAGTATTAGAATATCTGTTAGAGGAAAACGATGTGCTTACCAATCTATACGCTTGAGTTGAGTCACTTTATCCATATCTCCCTACCTTAACCAAAGAGCCTTCACTACAACCATAAACAAAGTCCTTTATGATTTGTGAATTGCATACAAACGAGTGGCGGAGATGTGAGACGATTTGCAAGCATATGGTAATTCTTCAACATTGATATGATTTGAGCGAATACACGTCCATTATTATTCTAGTGAGTAGAGTATACACTTTATCCATGAGAGGCATGATTTGAAGTGTTTTACCATGATTTTAATAGACTTGTGCTCCGTGTTAGCTATTTGAAACTTAGTTGGTTTATGCTTGATGTTTATGGATAGATGACATGAATTGTGATGCGGTGCTCTTGAGTTGCTCTTCTTTTCCCCAATGGTGTTGTCTTGTTTATAAAGTGTTGGCCGATGTCACAGTTTAAGTTGGGAGTTTGATTGATTTGGTATTTTGCATGTATTTTGGGCGTAATATTGGCTAGAATGAGGGAATATGCATGCGTTATACAAGTAAATTGGGTTGTATTCTTGTTTTGTGGAATTGGATTACGCTTTGCTCGTTTTGTAGGAATTTATCTATATTTGTGGCATAGTGGCAACAATTCGAGCATCGCAACCGCCAATACTTGACTCAAGTGACGAAGTTTGGAGTCGAGTCGAGAAGAAGTTGGACGAACCGGGCGAGAAAAGGAAAAAATAGCCTATGGGCACATCGTTCCAGGTGAGCACGGGCAGGGCGTGCTCCTTTAGCACAGCCCGTGCTCAACCCAAACAAAAGGACTCAAGGAGCGGCCTAGGGCACGGGCAGCCCGTGCCATGTTGGCAAACCCGTGCCCCTCTGAAGAAAGACTACAAAAGGTTCGGCACCCAGCACGGGCTGGGCGTGCCAAAGGGGCACGGCCGTGCCGCGCTGCGGGAAAAACAGAGTTTGTCAAATTTCAACTAGGTTTCGACCCGAACGAAGTACAAATAGACCCGGGGCGGCCACGAACGGGGACACGCTGATTTTTACCCTAGAAACTAGAGAAAAGAGCAGTTTTCCACCGGATACTTCGACAGATTGATCAAGACCGCAACTACACCTTCGAGGATTGAAGATAGATCGAGAGATCGTCATCATCCCCGAGTCACTCATTCCATCGTATCGTTATTTCAATTAGTTAGATTTTGATTATGAATAATTTGTCTATGAATTGTTTATTTTCAATGTCCGGCTAAAACTCTTGTGATTCCGGGTTTGGGAGTAGATTAATAAACACTTTTATGTGATGATTAAGGATAATTGAAGTTAATGTTTTCTTTCTCTATTCAAGTACTTTGCTTTAATTCTTGTTTTATCAAAAGGCCTTTGATCTAAACTTGTTTGATGTATTGATTCATAATTCTAACCGATGAGTTTCAATTCTAGATCTTGAGTACTTGACACAAATAGATTGCATGATTGAGAAGTCTGTGAATATTTGTGAGATCTTATAATCTTTTGAACTTTTGGGAGTTGGATATCTCATGTTGAGTAGAGATGCTAACATAGATATTCCAATCAATGCTTTTACATACACCTCGAGAGAGGGGGTAAATTACTTTGGTGATTGGTCTATAGAGAAGAATATGTTTAACCTTGGTTTGCTTAACCTGAGCATAAAAGTGGGATATTAATTGAAACCATAACCCAGGAATCCATCCATTCATACTTGATCTTTCAATCGCTCTTTACTTTGTTAATTTAGGATTAATTTCTGCTTTAGTAGTAATAAAACCAACCCTTCAAATTTCGATAATTTAGATAAAAATAGGACTATTATAATCTGATACTTAGTACATTAATTTATTAATCACTGTGGATTCGACCTTGCAAACCCTATTCTATAAACTGATCCGTACACTTGCGGTGAAGCTATAAAAATAGGCGAACACCCGTGCGCCCTACAGAGAGTTGGGGTATTCCAGCAGGGTGGCGCATGGGTAACCCGTGCGTGGGCGCACCACCCGTGCGTCTGCGCTGGAATCCCATAATCTGCAACATTAAGCCCTAAACATGATGGGGAGTATAAAAAGGCTTTTTGGGGGGCGCACACAAGGACATTCTGGCATTTTTGGGATCTACAACACAAGACAAGAGTCAACTCTTAGAAGGAGACATCAAGGAGACAATCGGGGTGCATCGGAGCTTGAAGAACGGAGATATATCGAGAGATTGTCGACGTTCCTAAGTTTTCTTGCTTCTCTTTTAGTTTCAATCTTTTATTTTCATTTGTAATGACTTTGAACACTTTGTGTGTAAGTTGTTTAATCATGTGTAGCTAAACTCTTGAGATTTCCGGGTTTTGGAAGTAGATTAATTGAACTCTTGTTGAATGTTTTAATCTTAGTTGAAGTTATTATCTTGAAGCCTATTTGAGTATTTTGAGCTTATTCTTGTTTTATCACTTGATCAATGATTTAACTTGTTTGATATATTGATTCATAATTCGAGAGATGAGTTTCAATATTAGATCTTGAATACTCGACACAAATATTTGCATGAATCGAGAGGTTTGTAAATATTTGTGAGGATATTTGATCTTTTAAACTTTTGGGAGTTGAATGCTTCACGTTGAGTAGAGATGCTAGCATAAGTATTTCAATCTACGTTTTATATACATCTCGAGAGGGAGGATAAAATACCATTGTGATCGTCTTATAGGTGTATTGATAATAACTTTGGCTTTGGTTAAATCATAAAACAAGAGGAATATTAATTGAAACCTTAACTCGGAAATCCATTACATCATCTTGATACTTCTTTCATTCGTGTTATCTTATTCTTGTGTTTTAGTGATTTAAATTGTCTTAATCTCAAAACAACAATCATCAAATTTCGATCGTCTAAATAAAAATAAGACTATCTTAGTTCAATACTTAGCATATTAATTTATTAGTCTCCGTGGATACGACCTTGCTACCCTATTCGATAACGTACACCGTACACTTGCGGTGAAGCTAAAAATATAGGCGAACAAGTTTTTGGCGCCGTTGCCGGGGACTAATACAATTTTTGGTGCTAATATTGCGATAGATAGAATTATTCTTAATTTAGACATTTTTTTTATTTTTATTTATTTCGTTTTGGTGTGACTTTAATTCCACATTATTTGACTTGTTTCTTTTAGTTTGGTCCGGGTAGTGCATGAACACGCGCTCAGGCGGGGACTTAATCCGCCGCTCATACGAGGAAGTTGAGGCTTTCGCGAGGAGAATCGTCTTGCTACCACTAGACGGGCTGAAAGACAACACAATCCGATAATGGGGATTTGAATGAGTTACCAATACCACCAAACAATGGTGGAAACGAGTTACCGATATCGGTTCAACAGCAAGCCATTCGTGATTACTTTCGACCACAAACGAATCGTAATTACGTTGGTATTGCCCATATTCCTATCAATGCCAACAACTTCGAGCTCAAACGGCACTAATCAATATGGTGCTGTGAGAATCGATTTGGGGGATTTGCAACTGAAGATCCTAACTCGCACCTTGTGCATTTTATCCAAATATGCAATACGATCAAAATGAACGGAGTCTCAGATGACGCCATAAGACTGCACCTATTCCCATTCTCTTTATGGGATAAGGCGAGAAATTGGTTGAGTACTTTGACGCAAGGCGTGTAAGCACATGGGATGAACTAAGCCAAAAGTTCTTGTTTAAATTCTTTCCACCGAGCAAAACTTTGCGGCTCAAAAGCGAGATTACTCAATTTCCGATTCGACTCGAGAGCCTTTGTATGAGGCTTGGGAAAGGTTCCGGATTTGTTACGTAGATGTCCACAACACGGATTTCCGGAGGATCACTTGATTATGATTCTTCTACAATGGTTTAATGGGACAAACGAGGACCTTTGTAGATGCCGCAAGGAGGAGCATTGTTGGCAAGGTTTCCACAAGATGCTTTGAACCTTCTTGAGGAAATGGCCATGAACAGTTACGGTGGCCATCCGAAAGATCGAATGTACAACGAGTAGCGAAATCTCGGATTTAGACCCTATCAAAACATTGTCGGCACAAGTAGCGGCTTTGACAACTCAATTGAGTGTATTTACGAAGGGGCGAGGAAGCGGCACGAGCACGGGTAGTGAAGCACTTCTATATCCGTTGGAAGAGGCAAATTATGTGAACAAATAGGAATTTCAACAATTTAGGAATAATTCAAACCCAACGCACTACCATGCGGGGTTGAGAAATCATGAAAATTTTTCCTATGCAAATACAAAGAATGTGTTACAACCTCCAGGGATTTAATGCTTCAAGTGGAGCGAGAATGGAGAAGGCAAATCAAATCGTCGTTGGAAGATACACTCACCTCCTTCATAAATCAATCTAATGCATTCATGAATGAAACGAGGAGCCACATCGCTAAGCAAGATTCTCGGATGGATAAGTTAGAACAACGAGTGACAAGCTCGATAAAGAATCTAGAGACTCAAATGAGTCAATTGGCTACAATTGTGGGTGGTCAACATCAAAGGGTCAATTTCAAGCAACACGGAGGTCAACCCGAGGGAACATTGCAATGCCATCCATGTGTGGGGTGGAAAAGAGAATGAAGAGTCCGAAAATCGATATTGGTGTGACGTCGGAATCACGCACGACCGTGTATCAACACACGACCAGGTCGTGTGTGATGCCGAACCTACCATTCAAATTAAGGAAATGACGAAACGACGCCAAGCGCAATATGAAAGTTTAAAGGAGGAACCGAGCAACAAATAGATAAACAAAAAAGAGCCGAGAAACGTGAATCGTATCCTAACTCTAATTTGTTGAAATATAATATTCCTCTTCCCTTTCCCGATTGTTTCACAAGACTAATCGAATAATCAATTTGCTAAATTTGTGGGCATGTTTAAAAATTGCACATTAATGTTCCTTTTGCGAAGCAATGAAACATATGCCAAATTATGCAAAGTTTTTAGGGGAAGCGATGTCCAACAAGAACACATGGGCAGAGAATGGGATTGTCAACTTGACGGAAGAATGTAGCGCACTCATACAAAGGAAAATACCGTAAAAGCTGAAAGATCCGGGGAGTTTCACTATTCCTTGTACAATAGGCGATATTTTCTTTGATAATGTACTTTGTGATCTAGGATCTAGTATCAATTTGATGCCGCTGTCCGTTCTCAGAAAGCTTGGACACGTAGAAGTGAGACCATCCACTGTCACCCTACTGTTTGATAAATGATTTTATCATGATTTTGATGATTTTGTTTTTATACCAAAACAATGTTTTTAAAGGTTGTCCAAATACTCCTAAATGATTTAAAATGGTTTTAATATTTTCCGGAGTATTTCTACAAGTTTATTTTCGATATAAATTGGACAACACTTTTGATGATTTTGTGTTAATGTGTTTTTACACAAAAACAATGGTTCTAAAATATTGTCCTAATACTCCCGATCGGTCTAAAATATTTTTACTATTTTTTGGAGTATTTCTTGAAGTTTATTTTCGATATAAAATTGGATAACACTTTTGTTTTGAGGTCAACCGTCGCCGTATAGGGCAAACCCGCACTGAAAGTTGAGAAAAATAGAAAACTTCATGTTTGCGAGAAAATGGTCGGAGGCAACCGGTCGCCCTATAGGGCAACCGGTGCCGCGTCGATCGTCGACCCCTTAGGCGGCGACGCAGACTGGGAGCAAAAATTGAAACAGAACATTTGCCCTTCATTTTTTGAAGTTGTGCGACCGGTTGAAGTAAGGGGACGGTCGAACCCTACGTCGGCCGTCGCCTGTGTAAATATGTATTCTCATTTTCAAACGTCTATTTTTGTGCGATGCATCGCCTTAAGTTTGACAAAAAAAATGTAACCGCAGTTGTGCATGACGACTTTTCCCTAAATTGTGGGATTGATTTCTAACAGCTATAATCTTGATTTTAATTGGCAATTTTTTTTGTAGAAATCAGATTCCAAGAGGAGCCTATCAAGTATCAATCATCTCCTATAAATAGAGGAAGAATTGAAGCAACACAAGATGAGAGAAAACTACAACACAACAAGATACACTCAAGAATACACTTGTTCTTACATTTGTCTTATTTCTTGTTGAAATTTGCCTAGCTATTCACTTTCACATTCTTGAGGTCTAGGCTATTCTTGATTACACTTGCACTCAATTGTATAATTCATTATCGAGTTGTAATCTTGAATTTTTGGGTAATCATTCAACACAAGATATCCTTGTGAGTGTTCTTGTGGTAAGAACACACTTGGGTGAACTAGGTGTTAGGTGTAAGAAGATTGTGGTAATCTTCTTGTTGAGGTGTTGAAGAGTGTGGTGCTCTTCAAGGTGAAGATTGTGGTAATCTTCACAAGGTGCCGTTGGAGATTGTGGTAATCTTCAAGAAGAGATTGTGGTAATCTCAAAGGTGGTGTTGAAGAAGAGTGTGGTGCTCTTCAAGGTGTTGTAAGTTGAATTTGTATTAATTTTGGTAATTAATAAAATTCTTTTTTCTTTGAAATCCATCCCGGATATCTTTGGGGTGGTAGAGGATTAGGCCCTAGGTGGGTTGAACCTCTTTAAATCGCGTGTGTTGTTTACATTCCGCACCTTTATTATTGTATTTGAGTATTCGATTATAAAAAGAGGGCGAAATCGAAAAGATGGAGATAATCTATTCACCCCCCTCTAGATTATCGTAGCCGCTTGGACTTACACCTACAACTCGCGGATAGATCACTCGTACATCCAACGGGGATACTAGAAGATGTGCTCATAAAAGTCGATAAAAATTCATATTCCCCATGGATTTTCTAGTGCTGGATATGAATGAGGATTGTGACACCCCTCTTATACTTGGGCGTCCATTTTTGGCAACCGCGAAAGCACTAATAGATGTGAAGAAAGGGGAGCTTACATTACAAGTTGATGATGAGCGTATTTCATTTTCCATTTTTCGGAATGTGAAAAGGCATGATGATTTTAATGGTTGTAAAACAACAACAATTGCTAATTCCTATACTCAAGCTAATAGCTTGAATAATTGTGTGCATTCTAAAGATAATATGCGGGGATTATCAATGAAGAAGAAGGAAAGGCACAAAAACCGATGTTGAACCAAGAGCGTGCACGTACCATTCGCACGATGAAAGAGGAGAACACATGGATAGTTGACAAACATGAAAAACCTCCTTTAGTAATGATCAAGGGAGGTGTAAATCCAAGTGAGCGGGATTGGCATGGAAAACTGCACGATGAGGTGACAAGCCTCATTTCGCAAAGATCATAATCGGAATTAAAAGGCGTCAAGCTAAAGACGTTAAATATAGCGCTTGTTGGGAGGCAACCCAACGTTTTTTCGTGTGAATTCCATTTTTTTTTCTGTGTGTGTTTAGTTTCAAAATTTGTGTGATTTGAGTGCTTTGATATGCGTGTTTTTATTAATGAGTGTGATTTGTGTATTTTTGTTTCATTTTTGTGTGTTTTTATAAAAAAAAATACCTAAATTGTTGTACAGGTGCGCACGGGTAGCCCGTGCGTTGGCACACCACCCGTGCGCCCTGCAGAGAGTAAATGATTTTGCCGGGGTGGCGCACGGGTAGCCCGTGCTTCGACGCACCACCCGTGCGCCATGCAGAAGAGGCTTAAATATGACTATTTTTAAACTGTCTTCTTCTCCAAAACTTCCACAAATCGCGCGCCCACTACCCCCAACTTCATTGCCTTCGAAATTTCTTGCAAATTCTACTCAAATCCGTCCTTTTAATCCCTCCCCCATCGCAATTGAACTTCACTTTACATTGAATTCAAATTTGCTTGAAGAATTGTGAGCAAAAGCACCTAGGGTTCAAGTCATCTATTTCGAGTTTAACTTAGAGAATTCCGGTAAGAACACCGTTTTTCCTTGTGAATGCGTTGTCAATTATGTATTAAGGATCATGATAGGTGCTTATTTTGATATTTTTGCTATTAATTATATGAATTATTCTTTGAGGCAAATTATCAAACACCTTGTGGGCTTGAGTAATTGAGGAAATTTAGGATGAATTGTTGATGAATAAGGCATGGCCAATGATTGTTTAAGCTATTACTTGTCTAGAATGGCCATAAGTTTTGCTTGTTTGGGGTAGTTGATCGATCAAAGTAACGTGGGCATGTGAATTTGCATCACCCAATATGTTAGCTTTAATCCCCTATTTTGTTGTTGCCATTGATGATATTGGGATGCTAATGAAATGTATTTCAGTTACAAACTCTTCATGGCCGAGCGAAGAAACCCCCAGGGTGGAAGGAGACGTGCACGCGGGATGGCACAACGCGAAGTGGCACCGCCGGAGGTCGACCAAAATAGTCCAGAGGCATATGGGGTCAACTTGACAAATGCCAATGATCTTGAGCGATGGAATCGCTTGATCGGTCGCCAAATAGCTCCATCTCACTATGCCGACGATGATTGTACCCAAACTTTGGGGATACATGAGGACGTGTGGCGTCTTTTCGCCAAGGTAGGATGGACGAACTTCATGAGCCGAAGGTGGCCGACATTTAAAAAGTATACATTGGAGTTCTTGAGTACCGTGGAAGTACTCAAACAAGGCGGAACCTTTGAACCGTATATGATAAAGTTTCAGTTCGGGAATGTCCGTAGACAACTGTATATGACCCAATTGAACACCATTTTCGAGGCCCCAACAAACGCTCGTACCCGCCCGATGCCTCATTATGATCAATACAAATTCTGGAGAATGCTTATGGAAACACCACAAACGGGGCCGATGTTGTATGCCGCGCGGACTGCCAAAGCCTCATGGATCCGGAATCCAGTTTTCCGGTATATTCAACGCGTGATCGCATCTTCCGTGTTCGCCGAGAAAACATTGGAGGGATGACGACTAAGGAACTCTATCTCCTCTGGTGTATGGTCACAAACACCCCCTACAACACCGCCGTCAATTTTGCCGAGCAAATCAAACAATTAGCTAGGCGGGAAGGGGGTACGATTTCTATAGGGGGCCTCATTACCCCTATTGCCCGGCATTTCAATGTCGATTTCCGAGGTTTGGAGCCTATCCCGGGCAGCACTCGGGTTAATTTGGCATTGTTGCACCATATGAAGTTCATAGCAAATGAAGACAACAGATTGGTGCTTCTACAAAAGAAAGATGCTTCATTTCCGTTGCCTAACCCGCCATACACCATGGTCGAGACATTGATGGACACCACCAACTTCCTAATGAACTCCGACGCACACAACTGAATTACCGAGGCTATAGAGGCAAGAAAGCGTCGCAGAGTTGAAGGTTTCTTGGATGAGGAGGATATGATGGCGGAGGAGGATGATATACATGGACGCGAAATGGGGATGGAATCTCATCACCCCCAAATTGGGTATGATATACCCGAGTCCTCACACGGCGATTACCCCGATATTTTCAAAGCGGGGATCGCCCGGTCCTTCTCACGTGGAGGACCCCAGTAGCTGCACCGATTTTCAAGACATGTTTTATGCGTTTGGGGAGAACTTGAGGCGGCAAGAAGAGTTGAGGCGGCAGGAGAGGATTTGAGGCAACATAGGGCTGATTTTCTCGTTCGCGAGCGATCCGAGCGGCGCCCGAGGAGACGTGGCAAGTGCTCCAACAGCTACAAATGTGGCATATTTCTCAAGGACACTTCCCACCATCGCCGCCGCAGTGATTCAGGTATATCCCCACTTTTTGTTATTGAAATTCTATTTTTCCCCTTAGGATACTATAATTTCATTCAAGTTTGGGGGGAGAGATAGCATTTTAATACATGAAAAGTGTGGATACAAAAAAAAATTCATGCATTTTGTGTTTTCATATAGTTGCATTAGAGCATTCTAAGTTGCATTTGCATTAGAGCACGTCTATTACTTTAGTAGTGGTTAGAGAGTGTGTTGACCAAGCATGTGCAACTTGTTGTTTGTGTGTTGATTGAGAATTCATATTGTTGGGATTGGATGCTGGTTATGGATTGATTGAGCCTTGAATAGATAACTTTGAGCATGTTGATATGAAAAACTTGGTGTGATGCTTTGAATTACATTTTGACAAGCACTGTGAGCTTTGAGCCTTTCGCTTATATCTTGTGCAGTCTTGTTGTAATTTGAGTGTATCATTCATGTTGATTAAAATACTAGAACTTGCTTGGGTATCTCTGTCAAGGCCACATGTGTATGTGAATTGTGAATGTGATTAAAGGCCATATTTGCTAGCCTTTCAAGCCTTTTGCCTACCTAAAAATGTGAAAACTCCTAGTTAGCCAAGTTGAGCCTATAGCCTATTTCTTTGATAACCACAAAATTTAACCCTTGATCTTAATATATTTCCATCACCTTAAACTCGAATGTATAACGTTGAGTAAAAGGGGAATGAACGAGGTTGAATGAGTGGAAATTGAAAAATAAGATACTTGGGCGTACTTGGTTAATTGGAACAAAAAAAATAAAAAAAAATAAAAAAATATTTGAAGTTGATAAACTTGGGGGGCGAAGTATTGTGAATGGAGGAGATTCTCAAAAGAAAGAAAGGAAATGGAGATAAATGAAGTTGATAAAAATGAGGGATGATTGGAGATCATATGGGATTGTAATGAAAATGATTGATATGCTCATCAGTCTATATACTCGAGTTTGAGTCACTTTATCCAAAATTTCCTACCCAAACCAAAGAGCCTTCATTACAACCAAATGAGAAAGTCCTTTATGATTCACAAATTGCATACACTTTAGTGGCGGAGATATGAGACGAATTGCAAGCCTATGGCAATTTTGCGACATCGAATTGATTTGAGCGTAAACACGTCCTATATCCTCGTGAGATGAGAGTATACACTTAACTTCGAGAGTTGGAATTTGAGCATTTCACTTTGTTTTATTTGAGGCGTGTTCTTTGATTAGATATTTGAGGCTTGATTGAGTTGTACTCAGCATTCATGACGAACAATATGGATTTTCTTGTGGATTCTCTGTGTGCGCTGTTATCTTTATCTCCCTGTTGTGCTTTATCGTGTTCTAAATATTGTTGATCGGGACGGTCAACAGTTTAAGTTTGGGAGATTTTGATAGGCGTGAGTTTTGCATTTATTTTGAGGCGTATTTAGAGCTATAATGATGAGTAAACATGCATATACTCGCGTTAAATGTTACATATTCACTCCTTGTGGAAAAGATATTACACTTTGCTTATTTTGTAGGAATTTCATGATATTTGAAGCCAATTTAATACGAATACGAGGAAAGCAAAGTGGAAACACGAAGAATTGAGTGGATATACGAAAAGTGAAGCCTAAAAGAGCGGAAGTTGAGCGTTTACGGAAAAGACATGGGGCACACGGGTTGGGCGTGCCTCAAGACACCACCCGTGCACCCCTGTATAAGGATTATTGGAGTTGCAGCATGGCGCACGGGTAGCCCATGCATGGGCGCACCACCCGTGCGTCCTACGAGAGAGAGTCGGATTATTTCACCGGAGTGGCGCACGGGTAGGCCGTGCTCGACGCACCACCCGTGCGCCCTACGAGAGTTGGGGTATTCGGCAGGTGGCGCATGGGTAACCGTGCGTGGGGGCGCACCACCCGTCGTCTCTATTACTGAATCCCATAATGTCTGCAAACATTAAGCCCTAAACATGATGGGGAGTATAAAAAGGCTTTTTGGGGGGCGCACACAAGGACATTCTGGCATTTTTGGGATCTACAACACAAGACAAGAGTCAACTCTTGGAAGGAGACATCAAGGAGACAATCGGGTTGCATCGGAGCTTGAAGAACGGAGATATATCGAGAGATTGTCGACGTTCCTAAGTTTTCTTGCTTCTCTTTTAGTTTCAATCTTTTATTTTCATTTGTAATGACTTTGAACACTTTGTGTATAAGTTGTTTAATCATGTGTAGCTAAACTCTTGAGATTTTCGGGTTTTGGAAGTAGATTAATTGAACTCTTGTTGAATGTTTTAATCTTAGTTGAAGTTATTATCATGAAGCCTATTTGAGTATTTTGAGCTTATTCTTGTTTTATCACTTGATCAATGATTTAACTTGTTTGATATATTGATTCATAATTCGAGAGATGAGTTTCAATATTAGATCTTGAATACTCGACACAAATATTTGCATGAATCGAGAGGTTTGTAAATATTTGCGAGGATATTTGATCTTTTAAACTTTTGGGAGTTGAACGCTTCATGTTGAGTAGAGATGCTAGCATAAGTATTTCAATCTACGTTTTATATACATCTCGAGAGGGCGGATAAAATACCATTGTGATAGTCTTATAGGTGTATTGATAATAACTTTGGCTTTGGTTAAATCATAAAACAAGAGGAATATTAATTGAAACCTTAACTCGGAAATCCATTACATCATCTTGATACTTCTTTCATTCGTGTTATCTTATTCTCGTGTTTTAGTGATTTAAATTGTCTTAATCTCAAAACAACAATCATCAAATTTCGATCGTCTAAATAAAAATAAGACTATCTTAGTTCAATACTTAGCATATTAATTTATTAGTCTCCGTGGATACGACCTTGCTACCCTATTCGATAACGTACACCGTACACTTGCGGTGAAGCTAAAAATATAGGCGAACAACATCTTTCAATAATCATTGGTTTACCAGAATTTGCAAGGATTTCTCACCAGCATGTCCCAATCGCATATGCCACAACTTGGTTGCTTCAGACTCCTTTTCATTCTTGGAATCTGCAACTGATGTTGTCCCAATTACTGTATTACCTTGATAGTAATACAAGTTATTTCTCCTGATGCCTTTCATCACCACTAGTGAGCCGGATGTAGCTTTCAGAACTCCATCTCGCAAAGTAACAATTAAGCCTTTTGACTCTAAGGCTCCCAATGAGATGAGATTTTTCAATCGGATAGAACCTATCCCAGTTGTCTTACAAGCATTGTCATTGCCCATATTGACAACTCCACCATTGATCTCTTCAAAATTGAAGAACCACTCCTTCACGGGAGACATATGATAGTTGCATCCAGAATCCAAAATCCATTCGTCAGAACGGGAAATTAAAGGTGAAACCACCAGTGAAAACTCATTTCACGTTCACCCTCAGCTACACAAGCATCTTGAGGAGCTTTTTCTTATTCTTCAACTTTGGACAGTCTTTCTTCCAGTGTCCTTTCTCATGACAGAAAGCACACTCATCTTTGTCAAGTTTGGCTTTGGAACGCGATCTTCCTCTTCTACCCATCTTTTGGCTTTTCGAACGGCCTCTTGCAACCAAAGCTTCATCATCTGCTGCTATGTTCCTATTTTCTTTTTTATTCTTTTTTCTTAATTCATAACTATACAAAGCAACACAAACTACAACAAGAGATACATCATCTTTCCCATGAAGTAAAGTAGTTTCTAAATGTTCAAATTCATCAGGAAGAGATGATAACAACATTAAAGCCAAATCCTCATCACTAAATGTTACATCTAAATTAAGCAAATCTGCAACTAATTGATTAAATGTAGTAATATGGTCGTTCATAGTAGTACCTGAGCGGTACTCAAACTGGAACAATCGTTTCTTCATGAGGAGTTTATTCTGACCACTCTTTTTCAGAAATTTGTCCTTCAAAGCCTTCCACAGTTTGTAAGAAGAATTCTCATTTTTAAATGCATATTTCTGCTCTCCGGACAAACACGATCGGATTGTTCCGCATGCCAAGCGGTTAATGGTTTTCCACTCATTTTCGTCAACTTCATCTGGTTTCTTTTCTTTAATGGCGATGTCTAAACCTTTGAAATAGACAATCCAAAGCACTTCGCCTTGCCATATGCCGAAATGACCCGTACCGTCAAATGTTTCCACCGAAATTCTAATATTTGGCACTAACATCCTTCCTGGCGCAGATGAGAATGTTGATGCACCTGTTGTGGTAGATTACGTAGTCATTTCGAACTCAAATAATAGTATTCAATATTACAAATAAAAGACAAATGAGCCGAGGCCGAAACCTTCCTCGATATCACTTGTTGGGGTATCGAGAGTATATAATACACAACAAATAATCTTGAATAAAACAAGCTCCCCAGGAAACGCGGAGGGTCACAACGGTCCCACTTAAATTCCGGTCTCCTTAGACAGAACTTACTTAAACAGTACTATAAGCAGCGGGCTAAATACCTCACTACAACAAACAATATTAAATACTAACTACAACAGGAATAGTTACTACAAGAATAACTACTACAAGAATAACTATAAGAATACCAGAAAATAATTGCAGAAACTAAAAGACATAAAGGAAAGAACACACCAGAATTGATAACGGAGTTCGGCCAATTTTGCCTACGTCTCCGGGCACCGCAACCGCAACGACCACTTTACTAATCTCCCGAATAAATTACAACTTGGGCAAAATTACCCACAAATTATGATTTCCCAAATATAGAACTTCCTCAAATATAGAGATAGAAGAGAAGATTTTGGTACATCTTAAAACCAAAGGCTAGGTATCAATTTATAGTTAAAAGTCCTAAACCTCTTTGGTTAACAAACGATGTGGGATTACAAAGAGCAAATAATAACAATCCCAACTACCCGAACCCGAATATCCACTCGTATAACTATTTATTCAATAACATTTAGCTCAAATCATTTTTATTAAGTCCCAGATTTAAACACAAATCATTTAAAATGTTTAGGGATGGCAATGGGGCGGGGTGGGCCGGCCAAGGCCCAGACCCCGTCCTGTGCCTAGAATGGGGCGGGGTGGGTCGACCCGCCACGGGTTGCGGGGTGTGGCGGTCGACTCATTCTGCCCAATTTTAAATTAAATTAAATAAAAAAAATATATTTATAAAATATTATTTACAAATTTATTATTATCAATTTGTAAATATTATATATAATATAAGAATACATAAAAATTACATTATAATATATATTATATGTACAAAATATATATTAAAATATATTTAAAAAATAAAAATAATAATCGGAACGAGTACCCAAGAGATGGAAGTAATACCTGCACCCACCCCGCCCTCCCCAGGGTCAAAATTGTCATCCCTAATCATATAGTACTATTTGAACTTGAGTCACTTCAAATTAAAATCCGAATTAATTATCATATTAACATTGATAACATTTGAACTTGATTTGATTGAAGCTCAATTCATAAAACCGAATTGACAATCACTTACGGAGCAAAATCAAGGAATAGGGATTCACATACATATATCATGGTCTTGAGATAAAAAGAAAAGATGTGAGAAGTATGACCTTAAAAGATCGTCTCAATCTCGTTAGTTTAATTTCAAACTCCATCAACCTTTATAAGTGGCATTAAAAATGTGTTCACTTGTGTGAACTCCAAGGTATTATATACAGTCCAACACTTTTATTTTAGTGATCGTTTTTTTCCCGTCAAACTTGGTCCTAGTGACATTTTGGCACGAGGTAGCTAGTCATAGATCGAAGTGTAATTATGGCGACTTACATGTAAAGGAAAAAGTTGGCTTGAAAAGTTATGCATTTATCATCATCTCATTATCAAACTAATCATTATGATCATCAGTTTTCTTGATCTCCTCTTCTAACTACTCAAAATTCAACATTCAAAGATGGCGAGAGAACACCATAAACATATAGAATCAGCAACCATTGGTACAAATGATGAGGATATTAACATTAATTTGATAAGTTTGTGTAGGATTTCAGGCCCTACCACATTGCCTAAAACCAATTGGTCGGTGTTAGGAAGACACATATATATTCTTATTTTAATGTTTGTATTTTGCAGTAAGTGCTCACAATGTTCGACTATGATTTGGCCCCACTAGACATCTCACCTTTGACTTGGCCCACCAGACATCTCGCCACCTACTGTGACTCGGCCCACTTGGGCCCTGCACCACGGGGTAATTTTTGTTGTACCAAGTGTCCAACAATATCTCACTCAACAATTGCTTCAATTGGAAAATCGAACTCGCAACTATCTGATCATGTATACTGGCCACTTCGTTGAAACCATTGGTATTAGGATGATACATACACTTATCTTTATGATGTATTCAGTAGCAAACACCGACAACATTCGACTGTGATTTGACTCCATCGAACCTCTCTCCTTCTACTGCGACTCGGCTCACTGGGCCTGTGTCACGGGACAATTGTTGCTCAACCTAATGTTTTTGTTCTTTTAAGTTTGGTTACATCAAATTTATAACTACATGAAAATGTAAACATGAAAAACAATATCAAAGAAGTAGATATCCACGAATGACAGATAAAATAAGGATTAAAGCAAAAAGTATAACCTCGTAAGAAATTTTCAAACCATGAGATAAGAAGAAAACCTCTAATATAGACTTTCGTCTATTAATTAATTGATTATTCTCCTATTCTTCTTATAATTTGCTGAAATTAACAAAGGGGTTTGGCGCCCGCACCCTTTATGATTGTGTGGGGCATAATGTGAAGATTTTGGAACTTTTGAAAGGTCGTTGTACATGGCCGACTAGTAAGGAATTGATCAAGAACTTACACGTGTGCGCGTGTAATTATCATCACCAACTGCACTTTATCCCACTATGTGGAGTCGGTGGTGTGAAATTTATAGTGTCAATTAATTATCTAAAATTAATTAACATTACAATTCACACAGAAAGTAAAGTAGCAAAGTTTTACGCCAGATGCCCTTCCTGACGCAACCTTCATACGAAGGAAAAATGAGATGAAATTCCAAAACCATCATCATCATAGGTTTTTCCACTTGCACGGAAAATATGATGAGACGTGTGTGCATGTACAAATATATTTATATTATCTTTTGTCGTCCTAGCAAAACATAGCTAAAATACTTAGATTTATAAATAATTAGCTTCATATATTTTTTTTTGTTTTATCCATGAGTATGTTAATTTTGCCCTTCACATATAATAATTAATTATAATCTTTATAAATATTATTAACTAATACTATTCCACTTGTAGATATATTACCACTAATTGCTATAGTAGAGAGACAACTGAAACTGACAAAGATCCAATTTTACGTATATAGAGCATCAAAATTGTTCTAGGATATATATATTTTGTGCTCGAGTTAGGTGCTCAAATAGAAAAATTCTCTGTTATAAAATTTTCTTTAAATGTGTGTTTCCTCTCCATGCATTAAATTTGTCTACAAAATAGTTCAAATTGATTTTTCTAGAGGAATGAGACAACGAAATATTTAAAGAGACACACCAAGCAAATATGTAATACATTTGGAGTCAAATTAAAAGAATATTACAACTTGCATGTCACGTGACAATAAGGATGCCAATTGGTGCAACTTCTGTTTGCACTAGACTTTGGCATGTCTTACTAGTTTTGTCATTTTCCATTCATAAGCAGAAAATTTCGGCCAGAAGTTTAGGAAAATTGACAGTTCTCTTTTATTTTATAATTTTATATCACTAAGTTATGCAGAAAATTAAAAGTTGGAATGATTGGGATGGAAAAATCAACATAAAATTAATTTTACTTAGAGGATTAGGGCTACCACCGTATGGGGCTAGGTGGATACATCATCACAGCTACACTAGCACAGTTAGGCATTCTGTACGGGTATATAGAGATATGCTTGACCGATTATTACCTGATGAGGTAAAACCCTTTTACATTATTCATTACTATATATAAATATATATTTTAATTAATGAGTATTTTTGGCAGTTTTTATGGGAGCCCTATGATCTAATAGCCCCGGATATCAGCGATCTTGGACCTCGTTGCTTGACTATACATTGGCTATCACGATGTCCACTTATTAATTATGCGATTGTCGAGATATATCATCCCGATCGAGTGCTTAGGCAACTTGGTTGTATACAAGGTATTCCACAACATATACATCATACGCATATGGACCTACATGAAATTAATCTTAGAAGTCAGGAAACCCCTGATTGGGGATATCGTCATCAGTCTTGGGTCGAGTTATGGAATATGAGACATACATCGATACTCGACGTTCAACCAATTGCTGGAGGTGTTAGTATGGTCGATGGATATATGCATTAGTATGGAATGATTACACGACGATTGATAACACCTGGTCACTTGCCTCAGCAACCCGGGTTCCAACCATCAGACACATCATCACGTGATGCTATGGTATATTTATTGTTCTCTGACTTGATTTTTCAAAGTCAATTATAAGCAACAATAGACAAATAAATAGGCATGTTATTTGTTTTTTTTCAGTTCTCGTGGATGGAACAACTTAGGCTTAGTTCAGCTGAATCATCATTCGAGGAAGTTGAGTCATATGCACGTTTACGACATGTTGCTGTAGAAGTTAGCGATGATATTGAGCGGATGCTACAGAGGCCACCATACCAAACGGGTCCACCAGCAAGTGATATACCTGCCGAGACAGCCCCGAGAGCCCATACGGGTCGTAGCACACACGGTAGCGGACGACAACAGCAGTCACGACCATTTACAGACTGTGCTTCCACATCCCGTGATGTTCCTCCATCGGTACCCTATGTTGATATAGTGGGACCTTCTACTTATACACCCACGATGCACCATGGTATGAATTTTATGAAATTCTTAAAAATTAAAAATTCACAATAAAAAAACACATAAGTTCTTTTTATTGATCAATTTTCATTTTATATGACAGATCCATCTACATCTACCCCTGGTTATTATGTCCCGGCCCAAGACACATCGATTATAACACACCGAGTGGACATCATTTACATCTCTATTACGCATGATTTTGGTGCTATGGGAGTTCGTAAGTCCAGCTACTACGATAATCTAGAGGGGGTGAATAGATTATCTCCATCTTTTCGATTTCGCCCTCTTTTTTTAAACCGAATGCTCAAACAAAATAATAAAGATGCGGAATATAAACAACACACGTCGATTTAAAGAGGTTCAACCCACCTAGGGCCTAATCCTCTACCACCCCAAGATATCCAGGGATGGATTTCGAAAAGAAAAAGAATTTTATTAATTACCAAAATTAATACAAATTCAACTTACAACACCTTGAAGAGCACCACACTCTTCTTCAACACCACCTTTGGAGATTACCACAATCTCCTTTGAAGATTACCACAATCTTCCTTCAACGCACCTTGTGAAGATTACCACAATCTTCAACCTTGAAGAATACCAAATTCTTCAACACCTCAACAAGAAGATTACCACAATCTTCTCACACCTAACACCTAGATCACCCAAGTGTGTTCTTACCACAGTTAACACTCACAAGGATATCTTGTGTTTGAATGACGACCAAAAAATCAAGATTACAACTCAATAATGAATAATACAATTGAGTGCAAGTGTAATCAAGAATAGCCTAGACCTCAAGAATGTGAAAGTGAATAGCTAGGCAAATTACAACAAGAAATAAGACAATGAAAGACCAAGTGTTTGCTTGAAGTGTATCTTGTTGTGTTGTATCTCAATTGTTGTATTGGTTGCTCCAAAACTTCCTCTATTTATAGGAGATGATTGATCAAGCATAGACTCCTCTTGGGGATTGAAAATCTCTAAAAAAATACAATTAAAATCAAGAAATATAGCTGTTAGAAATCAATCCCACAATTTAAGGAAATGTGTTTCTTTGTCAAACGGTCATATTTTTTTGTCAATACACAGGCGACCGTCGCACGTAAATAGACGTTGGAAAAAATACACAAAGCAAAATAACACGGGGGTGACCGGTCGACGTCTACCTCGACCGGTCGACCATCACCCCAACCGGTCCCCCTCATGGATTTTGCAAGGATTAAAAGTTCTGTTTCAAACACACTTGCGATTCGGCCGCCGCACTGGCGATCGGCCGATCGACTTCGATCGACGCCGTGATGCACTCTGGGTCGACCGCTTATTTTCCTTCCGTCTCATTTTTCTGTTTCTAAAAACATCTTCAGGCACGGGTTGCCCTATAGGGCGACCAGGGCCACGAGACAGAAATGTTGTCCAATTTTTGTCGAAAATAAAACCCAAGAAATACTCGAAGATATAGTAGAAACATTTTAAACCAATCGAGAGTATTTAGACAACATTTAGGAACCTTGTTTAGGAGTGAAAAATCCATTGATATAAAATCATTAAAAGTGTTGTCCATTATTATCAAAAATAAACTTGAGGAAATACTAGGAAAATATTAAAACCATTTTAAATCATTTAGGAGTATTTGGACAACCTTTAAAAGCATTGTTTTGGTGACAAAATAAAATCATCAAAATTAAGATAAAAACATGTATCAAACAATCCCCCCTTTTGATGATTACAAACCAAAACAATTTTTACACAAACTAAGAGAGCAATTTTCGAAATGATTTTCCGGTAAAAACATTTGACCGTTTGGAAGCAACCAAAATTTCCAAAGAATATTAAAGCAACCAAGTAGGGAGTAAATATTTTTCAATAATAAGCACAAGCTCCCCCTATCAACAAGCATATCAAGAATAATATAAAAGCAATTATCCATAAGCTAAAAGCTTTAGCTTTTACAATTTGCTCAAGAGCTTATAAGCTCCCCCTGTCATAAAACAACATTTAAACAATAATATAAGTCCATCAAGCAACAATTGGACTAAGAACAAATCATAACTTATGGCTTTTATGAGCCATAGCTTATAGCTTTTATGACAAGCTTTTATTAGCTTCTTTGAGCTAATGAGCCAATATCCTGCTTTTTCTCCCCTTTGGAATCATCAAAAAGAATGTTAGGATGGTGAAAGCACCATACAATAATATCAAAGCGCGCCAAAGGGCGGTTTAAAAACCGTTGAGCAATTAAGGCATAATAATCCAAGGAAAATTGGAGAATTGAAACATAAAAGATCCATAAGCTTATTAGTAAGCTAAAAACATGATTTCAAAAGGATTTTAAGACATTTTGACGCAAGAGAATCATGTAGAAGTTGAAAGTTTCATTGCGACATTTTAACAAACACCTTGTGTGCGTGAAAAATAGAAGAGGTTGTATACAACCTTTGTAAATGGTTCAAGCCAAAAATTTTCATATCATCAATCAACCTCATTTCAAAGCTCAAAAAAAATCACATGCACCATATGCAATAATATGTTCATCAATTAAGAAGCTCAAAGTAGATTCTCAAGGGTTCAACCCAATTGAGATAAGCTAAGAATGATCAAGGCATTACAAATGCCAACAATTAGAGCATCCATCAAGTAATAAGTCATGCTTTCAACAATACATGTATCAAATGTCCCAACATATCCAACTAAGCATAATGATCAAAGCAATAAAAGAAGCACTTTTACCATCAAGTACTTCATACCAATTATCAAACAATGCTTTAGAGTATTTTTACCATTAAATACTCCATCAAAGTCATGATCATTCACAAGTCATTATCAACTTGCAATTTTAACCCTTTAAGAAAGACAAGCAAATATCATTAGTACAAATGAGTTTTACAAAAAATTCATCAAAATACAAAACATATCATTAATGAAAATGCTAGAAAGTAAAGGGGTGGGGTAACATCATTCCTCATCCGAGGAGAAGCAAGATCCGGGAATAAAGTCCTTGATGAATTTCTTTAACTTGCCGATAGACTTTTGCATTTTGGAGGTCTTTTGCTCCAAAGCCTCATACCTCGTCTCATGAAAAGCCCTCATCTCATCAAATTCGGCTTGAGTATACCTCCTAGGCGGTTGAGCAGGTATTACCCTCCGGATTGCTCGGTTCGCCCTCTTCCACCAATCTTGCGGCCCCGGCGTCATCAAAGAAGTCATTAGGATCGGGAGACTCTTGACCTCTTCCTCTCGCCATTTTGGTTGGTCGGATGTCCATATTCTTGCGCATCGTGACTATTTGGGAGATATTATCAATGTCGAAGTCATTTTGAAAAACTTCCGAGTTAAACTCCGACGAAGGAAGTCCCGATTGAATAAGAAGTTTACAAATCCAATTTCCCATAACCAACTTCTTATTACCTTGAGTAATGGACTCGATAAGACATTGAATAAGTATGGCACCAAAGTTAAGTGGTTCCCTCCTAGCAATCTTATACGTCAAAAAATAATCCATGTTGCTAGGCATCTTTCCCGACTTACCACAAATGCAATAAGCGACAATGACCGACAAAATACGATGCTCAAGTGTCATTGCCAACAAAGAGTACTTTGGCCATACTCCCAAATATGTCTTCACTTCTTTTATTGACACCCCCAACATTTCATCATTCCAAGTCCCACAAGAGAAATAATCCCAACCACCTTCTCTAACACGTAAAAGCCAGCAAATATCATTGGGAGTCCATCTAAAATGACGTCCCCTTATAAGAGAATTTACGGCTATAGGCTTCCTTTCAACATCATATTCGACCCACATATTGGCATAAAAGAGTTGGATAATATCATCATCATACAAGACATAAGCATGTTCCCATAAATACATCCACCCTTGCTCCCGAAAAATCCTCTAATCGTAGGATACTCATTTGTAAATGAACTAAAACGACACATTTTAGTCCGAGCAATCGACTTTCCTCCCATTCCCGAGTCCTCATAATACCATTCCGCATATTTATGAATAAAATTAAGAACATTGTGGGAATTAGGGGCTTGAGTAACAAAGGATTTTTTACCTTTCGCCCAACGGCAATTTTGGAGCGAAATCGTTCCGCGTAGCTCGGTAATTTGGGCCCGAGAGAGAATGGGATTTTGAACATCATCACCTTCTTGAGCCACGTTTTTTTGAGCGGCTCGAATATCCCTTTGTTCGGCTTCCTCTTGCCGATTTCTTGACGAACCCTCTCCGCCCCTTCTACGCTTGGAGATGGGATTTTGACCGGTGGAATTTCTTGGAGGAGCCATATATGTAAAGTTCTTGCAAAAAGAAGTGAATTAGCAAGAAAAATTTCAAGGATTGATGAAGAATTGAAGATTTTGAAGAAAAAGGGGAAAAATGCGCTGATAAGGGTTTGGGGAGATTTTTGTTCTGTTTCTGAAAGTGAAGAACAGACCGTTTTAAGTTGCAAAAATAACCCTGGGCGACCGGTCGAGGTGGGGTGCGACCGGTCGAGGTGCAGGGCGACCGGCCGCCCGCTATGACCGGCCCAGTCCCGGTGATTTTTTTCTCCCAGAGTTTTCCAAAATTCGATTTTTCACCCCAAAGGTTTTAAAACTTTGCAAAAAGGATAATTTGGACTATATCCAACAAATATGGGTTTCGGAAAACATGAATTTGAGAAAATCGAGACATAGTGAGTAGTGCCTTTTTTTTTAAAAAAAAAAATTTGCAAGTACAATTAGGGGCACGTAAGGGGTTAAAATGAAATATCTTGAAAGATATGTGCATAAGCATAAAATCGAGTTTAAAAAAAATACGAGTAGACATACCTCGATGGTTTAAGAGACTTGATGACGTAATAGCCAATGAGTATGAAATATGTATCCTACACAATTCTTAGACAACATTTGCATAGAAAATACAAGTGTAGGCAAGTAATATGAGATATCAAAAGAGCTTATGTTATAAGATTTCATAAGAAATAATAGGCCACATAAATCTAATACAATGCTCAAGAGTTTGAGAAAATCATGCAAGGTCTCTTTTAAAAAAAAATTTGAAACTCATAAATATATAAGAGACCTATATTAAAAATAAATACTTGAAGATTCATTTTGCAATTAAGACACAATTAAAAGTATGCATAGATTTAAAAGTAAAATGCATATACAAATGGAGAGATACGGTTTACCAATTACGCCGTTTCTATGGGTTGTGTCTTTCCCATTCTTGATGATATCTTCCCCTTGAGAAGTCACTTTGTTGATGATGACTTCTTTGATTACTCCATCTCCAAGGTTGGTTACCTTCCCATTGTTGATGGTTTCTTCTTCTTTGAAAATCATCTTGTTGATGATGTCTTTGCCATTTCCAAGGATTGTGTTCTTCCCATTTTTGATTATACGCTCTTCTTGGAAATTGGCTTTGTTGAGAGTAGTTTCTCCTTCTTTGATCAAATGAAACGTTCATTTGATGTTTTCTTGGTGGCATGAATTTTCTCCGATCTTTGCTTTGCCGGGTACCTAATAGCACATTGTATTGTGGTGCCCTCATGTGTTTGGGTCCTTTAAGATTAGCTTTGAGACTTTTGGGTCTCCAACAATATTTAGAGTTATTTCTAGCCCGACAAGAATTAGCCGTATGACCCTTTTTGCCACAATAAAAACAAGTAATAATTCTAGGAGCATAATGACCAATATGCATAGTGACTTGATCCTTTTTCGCATGATTAACAACATTAGGCTTATGATCAAGTTCCTTATCACAATTATGAATATCAACAATATTGGACATTTTATTGGTACTCAAGTTGGATTTTAATAAATCATTTTTCATGCAATCAATATTCTCAACAAGAGTACTATTTTCTTTTTCAAGGTTTCTAACCTTGTCAAGTGTGGTGGTGTGAGCACATGATAGTGATTCATAAGAAGTAAATAAACTATCCTTATCATTTTTCAAAATATTGAATTCCTTTTTCAAATTTTTGTATCTAACAAGCAAGCTTTGGAATTCATTTTGAAGTTCATCATAATCATTTTGTAAATCACTATAATCATTTTGAATGACAATATCATAGGAAGTAGAGGGTTTAAGACATACCTCATTTTCTTCATTGATGCCCGTAAAACAATATTCAACTTCTTCATAATTGGAAGTTGTAGGAGGCTTATTCCTTAGATTTGAGCTTGTATGATCTTGAGAAGTAGATGCTTTTGTTTGACTCCTTTCATTTGCAAATACTCCATAGATGGCTTCTAATTTTTGCCATACTTCATGTGCCGATTTTATTCCTACAATATGTTCATATTCTAAATTAGTAAATGAACAATACAAAATATTTAAAGCCTTACCATTTAAGGAAATGATTTTCTTTTCTTCATCATTGAGCTTTTTGAAGCCTTTTGAGGTGTATGGTGTATCTTTCGTCGGAATGGATTCTCCATTAATGACGGTGTTCCAAATGTCGAACCCGCAACCTTGTAGATAGCATTCCATTCTTTCTTTCCAAAAATTAAAATTCTTGGAATCAAATAGTGGTGGCTTGGTGGTGGAGGTGCCGAATAGATGAGCTTCGTTCAGAGTCGTCGATCGTTTCTCTTCACTCGCGATGTGAAACGAGCTTGCCAAAGAGTTTGGCTCTGATACCACTTGTAAGTCCAAGCGGCTACGATAATCTAGAGGGGGGGTGAATAGATTATCTCCATCTTTTCGATTTCGCCCTCTTTTTTTAAACCGAATGCTCAAACAAAATAATAAAGATGCGGAATATAAACAACACACGTCGATTTAAAGAGGTTCAACCCACCTAGGGCCTAATCCTCTACCACCCCAGTATATCCGGGATGGATTTCGAAAAGAAAAAGAATTTTATTAATTACCAAAATTAATACAAATTCAACTTACAACACCTTGAAGAGCACCACACTCTTCTTCAACACCACCTTTGGAGATTACCACAATCTCTCTTTGAAGATTACCACAATCTTCCTTCAACGGCACCTTGTGAAGATTACCACAATCTTCAACCTTGAAGAATACCAAATTTTTCAACACCTCAACAAGAAGATTACCACAATCTTCTCACACCTAACACCTAGATCACCCAAGTGTGTTCTTACCACAAGAACACTCACAAGGATATCTTGTGTTTGAATGACGACCAAAAAATCAAGATTACAACTCAATAATGAATAATACAATTGAGTGCAAGTGTAATCAAGAATAGCCTAGACCTCAAGAATGTGAAAGTGAATAGCTAGGCAAATTACAACAAGAAATAAGACAATGAAAGACCAAGTGTTTGCTTGAAGTGTATCTTGTTGTGTTGTATCTCAATTGTTGTATTGGTTGCTCCAAAACTTCCTCTATTTATAGGAGATGATTGATCAAGCATAGGCTCCTCTTGGGGATTGAAAATCTACAGAAAAATACAATTAAAATCAAGAATATAGTGTTAGAAATCAATCCCACAATTTAAGGAAATGTGTTTTCTTTGTCAAACGGTCATATTTTTTTGTCAATACAGGCGACCGGGTCGCAGTAAATAGACGTTGGAAAAAATACACAGCAAAATAACACAGGGTGACCGGTCGACGTCTACCTCGACCGGTCGACCATCACCTCAACCGGTCCCCCTCATGGATTTTGCAAGGATTAAAAGTTCTGTTTCAAACACACTTGCGATTCGGCCGCACTGGCGACAGTCGGCCGACCGATCGGCCGACGCCGAAGCATGCACGGTCGACTCGCTTGTTTTCCTTCCGTCTCATTTTCATTTCTAAAAACATCTTGTGCACGGGTTGCCCTATAGGGGCGGCCGGTCGACCACGAGACAGTAAATGTTGTCCAATTTTTGTCGAAAATAAAACCCAAGAAATACTCCGAAGATATAGTAGAAACATTTTAAACCAATCGAGTATTTAGACAACATTTAGGAACCTTGTTTAGGAGTGAAAAATCCATTGATATAAAATCATTAAAAGTGTTGTCCATTATTATCAAAAATAAACTTGAGGAAATACTCCGGAAAATATTAAAACCATTTTAAATCATTTAGGAGTATTTGGACAACCTTTAAAAGCATTGTTTTGGTGACAAAATAAAATCATCAAAATTAAGATAAAAACATGTATCAAACAAGTTCCACATGGGAGTCATGATCCGTCCACATCAAATCGTCCACATTTCAACATATCACATGTTTCATTTCCACCTACACTCAGTGGGTATCGGGATTTGACCGGAGAGTCGACATCTTCAGCTCCATCTAGTCATCATACAAGAAATGATCAAGAGGACGATGATCCGCCACCACAGGAGATTTAGGGGAATGATGGTAGGCGTAGGAGTACTAGGTAGAGGGTAGCGCCTAGGTGTGGCATCGGGGGACATAGGGTTTGGGATTAATCTCGACTTGTAACGATTATTTTATGTATCGTATCGATTCAAACTGATCGGATTTGATTAATTGAATGAATTTAATCTTTTTGTTTTATAAATTAATAAATAAATAAATTATTAAATTATAAAAAAAATAGGGTGGGCGCTAGAAAAACAATAAAAAAAACCTTGGGCGCTATTAGAATTAGCATCTGGTAGTTGGGCGCTCTTTCTAATAGCGCCTAGACTTAATCCATTAACGAACCCCAAATCCACCATAAAACGGCCACAATATTTCACAAGTGCAATATTCAGTTAAATTACCCCAATATTTGGCTGTGATTTGGCCTCGTTGGACATCTCGGCTTTGACTTGGCCCCACCGAACCTCTCACCACCTACTGTGACTCGGCCCATCGAGCCATGTACCACGGGGTAGTTTTTGTTGCTCCAAGTACCCAACAATATCCTATTCAGCAATTGCTCCAACTAGGAAATCGAAACCAGTGACCATGGTCTCAAGTATTACTGGCCACTTAATTCGTTGAAACCAATTTGTATTAGAACGGTGCATATGCTTATCTTTATGGTGTATTCCACAAATAGCACCAACGACATTCAATTGTGATTTGGTTCCATTAGACCTCTCACCTTCTATTGTGACTCGACTCATCTGGCCTGCGTCACGGGACAATTGTTGTTGCACCTAGTGTACAACGGTTTGTTCACTTTTAAGTTTGGTTACATGAAATTTATAACTACGTGAAAATGTAAACATGAATAACATCAAAGAAGAAGATAACCACTAATGACAGATTTTAAAAAGGATTAAAGCAAAAAGTATAACCTCGTAAGGAATTTTCAAACCATGCGATAAGAAGAAAACCTCTATTATAGACTTCTTTCGTCTATTAATTAATTAATTGATTGTTCTCATATTCATCTTATAATTTGCTGAGATTAACAAATGGGGCTGGCGCCCTTTATGATTGTGTGGGGCATAATATGAAGATTTTGGAACTTTTGAAAGGTCGTTGTACATGGCCGACTAGTAAGGAATTCAAGAACTTACACGTGTGCGCGTGTATACACATATATTTATATTATCTTTTGTCGATTATCCTAGCAAAACATAGCTGAAATACTTAGATATATAAAAATAAATAGCTTCATTTATTTTTTTTGTTTTATCCGTGAGTCTGTTAATTTGCCCTTCACATATAATAATTAATTATTATAATCTGTATAAATATTATTAACTAATACTATTCCACTTGTAGATATATTACCATGCACTAATAGCTATAGAAGAGAGACAACTGAAACTGACAAAGATGCAGTTTTATGTATGTAGAGCATCAAAGTTGTTCTAGGATATACTTTGTGCTCAAATTGAAAAATTATCCGTTATAAAATTTTCTTTAAATGTGTGTTTCCTCTCCATGCATTAAATTTGTCTACAAAATAGTTCAAATTGATTTTTCTAGAGGAATGAGACAACGAAATATTTAAAGAGACACCAATTAAGCAAATATGTATAGTACATTTGGAGTCAAATTAAAAGAATATTCAACTTGCATTTCACGTGACAATAAGGATGCCAATTGGTGCAATTTCTGTTTGTACTAGACTTTGGCATGTCTTAATCTTTTTGTCATTTTCCATTCATAAGCAGAAAATTTCGGCCAGAAGTTTAGGAAAATTGACAGTTCTCTTTTATTTTATAATTTTATATCACTAAGTTATGCAGAAAATTAAAGTTAGAATTTTAACGTTGGAATGATTGGGATGGAAAAATCAACATAAAATTAATTTTACTAAAATTTTAAGTTTAATGACCTTTTCTGATTAATTAAGTTCCTAGTTACATCGTTGTCATTGACCAACAGTTTACAGTTTTACACCACAAGCCATAGTCATTGCGTAAGCTTCTGCAACCTAATCTATTGGCATAATGGCATCTTTGTTATTCACATTTCTTTATTTTATGATGCCAAACTAAGAAAAAATTACTCGTTAGATTTTATTTTTTTTATTTCATATAAAAAGTTTGAGTTATAATTAACATTATTGTTTGAAACAAACTAGTTGACTTAAGAATCAAATTAAAATTTCAACAAGCTTAATTGCTGTAAATTGAAATTCCATATCTAAGTAATCAGAGTAAAAATGTAAAAACATATCTTACATGAAAAATAAATAAATAAATAAATAAAACATATGCTACTAGCTCAATTGGTGTTATCCATGCTCTAAGATCGAGTACTTATCCTGGAGGCTATGGGAAAACATCCAATAACAAAGGTTTATAAATTGCATGAAATAATAAATTTAGTACGTAAAATTCATGTAGAGCAACATGATAAAAAGATTTAGATTATAATAGAGTAGATTGACGAATTTAATTTTTACTTAAGTGCCTCAAGCTTATATATGCTAACTGGGATCAGTAGTCAACCTTTTTTTCTTTTTTCGTTTTTTCGCCACTGAGATCATATTTTAATTTCCTATTTTCCTATTAGTTGACTAGGTTTTCAGTTTAGGTAGTTTATTAATTAGTTGTATGGCAAAATTGATAATAAATTTGGGCTTTGTCGCGTTTCTATGAGAACATAATTAAATTATTAAGAACAAAGGCATATACAAATAGTACAATAATTATTTGCTTCACCTCTCACGCCCATGGCAGCACAGTCCTTTTATTTTTAAGTAACTAAAATTTAGAAACGTAAATTTTTTTTTTTTGGGGAAAGCAAATGTAGAAACTTAATTTTGATTGTGGAAGAGAGAATTTAAACAACTAAGCCACAATCCTTGTATATTAAGTTTCACATGGGCTTTGATCCTAAGGGCTTTCACCTCTCACGCCCATGGGCAGCACAATCCTTTTATTTTAAGTTGAAAATGGGCTTTGATCCTAATTAGCCTATGATACATTAGGGGACACATTGGCGGAGAGAGGGGCCACCTTGGCCCTGGCCTTCCCCCATTTTCTTGAAAAAGAAATTTTTATACTAAGAATTTTTTTTTTTCAATAAAATATTTTATTTGTATTGTTTTTTTCAGTTTTTTATTCGAGCCACCCCATTTCTGTTTATTGGCCCATCCCAATATTTTTCCTGGTCGCGACATTGATGACACATTTCAGGCCTCGACCATGATGACCATGACATGACCACATCTTTTGAAATTATACAATAAAATCTTTTTCCTCAAAATAAAATGAAAACCCATAAAATCTTCGATTTGAGATACTTTGGAAGTCACTAGTTTCTGTGATAACAAGAATTGTCGCAAAAGACTTAATGTCAGAACAAAAAGCTTTTTATAAAAACGCAAGCTGCATTATATTTTCTTTTAGACCAAGGTGCATTATATTTAATATATGAATATTATAAAACCCACGACCGCTGCTCGAATGGCGGAGCCAAGGCTCGAAAGTGGGTGGGCTGGATTGAAAATTAAAAAAATCATACAAGCGGTAATATTTCAAAATAGTACGCAAACTCGGCTCAAGTGCATCACAAATTTTAAAACTACGCAAAGTCTAGTACATTAAACTAAAAAATTAAAAGAAATTAATATAGATTCGTTTCAATTATACATTGTTCTATGATTTAACAAGCTCACGAAAATCCTGTTTCGATTTATATTCCTCGGGTATAAATTGCTATGTTTTTACCAATATTCCAAGCTTCTAGTTTAACAACATGAAATGGATTTTTCCCCAATATTCAACCAACTATTTTTTTGTAAAAATCGGTAAACCCAAGGGCGGAGATGGGGGGCCATTCCGGGCCCCGGTCTCCCCTCATTTTTTTTTTTAAAAAATTTACACTATAATTTTGTTTTAAAAAATTAATTATAATTTATATGATTTTCGTGTATTGTACCACCCCGATTTCAGACGACTCCATCCTATTTTTTTTCATGGCTCCTTCCTTGGGTAAACCACATTCCACATGCACACATATAAAATTTTAAATACCATCTCTCACTCATAAGCACACTCCAAGCACCACGTGTATTCAAGCAATTTAATTTTCCACATTCCACACATTGATATACATGAAGTTAAATAACTGAATTATGAAAAAAATAAAAAGACAAAAATGGGGACTTGAAACATTTTGAGAGTAGATCCCGTACAAAGGCTACAATTCAGATTTTTAAAGGCTTAAAGAAAATTTTAAATATTTCATATTTTTTTTCTTTCTTTTTGATTGGTGAGCACACTTTGTGAGCACCCCTGGAATTCTAGAGAGGATTATAATTTATACAAAATTACAAATAGAATTAGAAAATTTGCAGATTGACGGTTCAAGTGTAAAAATCACATTTTTTGAGTTCAAACATAAATTTCCAGATTATAGACAAAATCTATTCAATTCAAACATCAAACAACCTAACCTAACATACTTTGGCAATAGATTAGGGCTAGAATATATTACCTATTGAGCTGAAAACTATTCCAAGAAGAAGCCCTTTGTATTTTGCCCTCTCCACTGCCGTGCCCAGAAAAATTGTTATTTGTTATCAACTGAACATACTTGCAGGGCTGGGCATTTTTTATTTTTTTAAATTATTTAATGCTATTGTTTTGTGGGCTTGTGGCTTAATCCCTAGGCCAAAAATTAAATTTACCCTGGGCCCAAACTTAAAATTTCGGGGCTACACTTAATTCTATTTCTATTAGTATTGTTGTTCTGAAAATGGGTTGGGCCAGACCCGGTTGGCCTCACCTATATCCGGTCATACCGTTTATATATATATATATATATATATATATAGGATTTGGTTCAAATGAGTACATCCTACTTAAGTGAGACAGTGTGGACTAATCATGTCCAGTATGTGGCGAAGATGAATCAAAAAATAAACAAACGCAAAATGTTGTGTACAAAGAAGTTTTTCAAAATATGTAGTTATTAATTTGTTTGAGACGATGTTTGTATATTTTCTATTTTTAATATTTAATATATAATAAATTTTATAGACATCCAATCTATATGGTCGGACACAACAAACCCAATATCGTAAAACACAATAAACTTCATATTGTCCGACACTATACTCACCGTGCATCGCACGGGTAAAGCACTAGTTAGGAAATAATACATGTATAACTCATATATCAAATTTTGATCTAGATTTATAATACTAAAATTCTACATTGTTAGGCATTCTATAGTATAAATGATAAATACATTCAATTCATAAGTAAATAAAGCATAAGCTCTGATACCGTTTTCGACTTAATTTTAGATATATGGAATATTTGGCTATCAATGGCATTTTAGGAATAAGTAAAATATTGGGATAGCCCTTAGGACCAAATTCACACCAATTTAAAACTTATATGACTATAACTGCACAAATTCAAAATTTACGGACCAAAAATGCAAAAAATAAAAACATACAGAACTAAATATACAATTTCAGATTTTAGAGGACTAATATTATTGCAATACTTCTATAGATATAGGACTAAATTTGTATTTTTCCGTGTATATATATATAGGGGAGGATCCAGTGAGACCACCCTCCTAGGTAAGACAATGTGGACTGATCTCAACCATCCCCCTGGATACATCAAAGGCTAGGATTAATATAGGATAATAATAGATTAACCAATTAATTAAATCCTAATAAGGATAAAGTTGTTAAAAAAACTGTGTGGGGACCGTGAATTAAGGAATCAATTATAGAGAGGAAAAATCACGCTCATTAATGTGTGAGGACCGTGTATGTACTCTGCAATGATTCTACTGCATATTTAACATATATTTACTGCATATTTAACACTATTGTACTGCATATTTAACATATATATATATACTGCATATTAAAATTGTCAAACAAAAACATGTGGGGACAGTGAATTAAGGAATCAGTTATATATAGGGAGAGAATCACGCTCATTATTATACTGTATATTTAACATATATTTAATGCATATTTAACACTATTATACTACATGTTTAACATATATGTACTGCATATTAAAATTGTCTAACAAAAACATGTGGGAAACGTGAATTAAGGAATCAGTTATAATGATAGAATCACGTTCATTAATATGTAGGGATCGTGAATTAAGGAATCAGTTAGAGAGAGAGAGAGAGAGAGAGAGAGAGAGAGAGAGAGAGAATGACACTCATTATTATACTGTATATTTAATATATATTTACTGCATATTTAACACTACTATATTGTATATTTAACATATATGTACTGCATATTAAAATTGTCAAACAAAAACATGTGGGGACCGTGAATTAAGGAATCAATTATAGAGAGAGAGAGAGAGAGAGAGAGAGAGAGAGAGAGAGAATCACGCTCATTATTATATTGTATATTTACCATCTATTTACTGCATATTTAACACTATTATACTACATGTTTAATATATATGTACTACATATTAAAATTGTCAAACAAAAACATGTGAGGACCGTGACTTAAGGAATCAGTTACATGGCAAATGATTAATCTATCCTTATTCGAATTAAAATAAATAAAAAACACTGAAAATTCAATTAAATCTTAGTCTTTGAAAATAGTCCCTTCCGGTTGGTGACTCGGGAAACAACAACATATAGTTGGCCATGATTGAAAACTGGATTCTTCAAATACAGACCAACATTAGAGAGAGATTGACCTTAACTCTTGTTTATGGTCATTGCATAAGAAAGGATCAGAGAAAACTGTCTATGTTGAAACTTGAATGGAATTCTGAGGTCCAACGGTGTTAGTGTCATTCACGGTATCAAAACCTTCTGACCTGCGTGCGTTCCAGTGAGAATTTTAGCTTCAAGTACGTGTCTGGAGAGCCTCGTGATCACTAATCTAGTCCTGTTACACAATCGAGTCGAGTGGTCCATGTTCCTCAAGAGCATAAATGGAGTCCCAACCTTCAAATGCAACTCATGATTAGGAATGCCTGAACATTTTATACCATTCAAAAATTACGGCGTATGCAGATCATGCAAGAAGTTAACATTAGCATCAGATTTACTCGTGCTAGCTGAGCTCAAATAAGTCTGCCCCTCCGATGAATTTAAAGATTTCATATATTGATGTATGGACTCAACAACATCAAGAGTCGGTGCGAGTATCACCCTCTCTTTCAAGTAAGTAGGATCATTAATGACGTCTTTAAACATTGAATAGGTATTCTCTATAAGTGTTGCAATCGGATCACCAGATGATTCCAGAAGAATATCTTCAAGTATATCAATAGTGACACAAGAATCATTAGATCCTCCGATTATTCCATCTCCGATGCTTTCTATCCATTATGAGAATTTGGCCAAATCCGTATAATCATCTGCTTGATTGAGGCTTTGCAGACGCATGTTCTTAGTCAATCTCAGTATTGTACAATCTTTCCACAAGTACGATAAATTTATCGTAGCATTGACTACATCCTGTCGACTTCCCTTAGGTATAACAAGCAATATATGTCTGAAGTCCCCCCTAAACACAATAGTTTTCCCTCCAAAAGGTAAATGTTCATTTCGTGGGTTGGCTAATTTTAAAAGAGATCATAAAGTTTCATCCAGTGCTTGAAAGCAATACTTGTGCATCATTGGTGCTTCATACCAAATTATAAGTTTAGAATGAATAATCAACTCAGCAAGCGGACTCCCCTGTTTGATATTGCAAGTTGAGTCTTGATTTGGGTTTAAAGGAATAGCAAAACGGGAATGTGCAGTCCTTCCACCAGGCAGCAAGAGGGACGCCATTCCACTCGATGCCACATTCAACACAATTTCTCCTTTCGATCTCAAAGTCGCAGGTAAAGCTCTCCACAAGAATATTTTGCATGTTTCCCCATATCCGTATACAAAGAACATACCGCCTTTATTTGATTCCACCAGTGTCATTATTTAATAGTAAATATTTTTTTGTTCCTCATTGAGTTTGGAAATGAGGTTCTTGTGCTCTACCAAAAGAGCCTTACGATCATAACACAACTCGACATATATCAATATGTTTCGGCTATTCCCAATATTGTCCGCATCAGGAAATGGCATCATATCAAAATCACGTAGACTCATGCTACGACTTCTCAAAAAAAATTCAATTTCCAACAGAGCAAGATTTTTATTTCATTCTCACTCAATACCAATTATGTAAGAGAAATAATACGACATTCAATAAATAATAATATATATAAAAAAAATATTAGAAATTTTTTTATGATATTTAACATACAATAATACGTTAGTTAATACCTTGATGTTGGAGAAGACGTCATCGTCTATATAGAATATCATCAGAAAGATATTGCCAACATTTGTCCCAGTCTGCTTCTGGTCTACTCAAAGATTCGGATGATAGCAATAACGCAAACAAACTTCTAAGACTCTCTGCAGAAGTCCAGTGGCTCGCTTCAGTGATTGCATCAACATATTATCTATCGTCTTCTAACAAACCAAGAGCATAGCAAGCTTCACGGTATGAAGAGTGTTGAATACTGTTAACCTTCTTGTAGTCATTATGACATGTAGCCCCACAGACAATATTGATAAGACACCGCAAATAGTACATATCACCAGCACCTGGAGGGATGAAAAACAATCGCCCTATTGATTTCCCCATTTTCCTTGGCATCCACTTCCTGACTTTTGTTTTCCATGTGAATTTTGTTGGCGCTTCAGCATAGGTTAGCTCACGGGCTTCCAGATATATTTTGTTTGCTTCTGTCCATGCTAAAAACATGCTCTCTTTAACTAAATCTTTATTAAGAACATCGTCGATTCGCTCATTATTATCGAAAATAACACTATGCTCATTCAGAAGATGGAAGCTGAGTCGTTCGACTGAAGGATATTTGTATTGAATCTCAAATTCCAATAACCTCCATGCAACTTCACATGACGATATATGCCTACAATCATAATACATGCTCACTTCATCAATGATTTTCCCTGAGTCCTCATCATTGGTGCTTGTGTAAAACGACGATCTCACGCGCATTTCCTTTGTTGACATACTTGAATAGATACTTAATAGATCTTGCATGGTTACACCATTCCATATTTATGCGAGCTCCATATTTGAGTAACAACTGACGATTATGAGGCACCATATATCTGTTGTCCAGCGGCACACCATTTTTTCAACAATTCTTCGATCATTTCTGCGTCTATAACGCGGATGACCTTCTTCATCAATAATAGTCTTATCCACAAATTTTTTGGGAAAATATTTAGTGCAACAACCATCATCCATAAATGGAGAGTTTTTCCTGACATCACCACATGGACCATGAATCATATGATCTTTTACTACAGCATAATAACATGGATCAGTTCTCTCGTCAGGTATTTCGGCTGATATAATTCGATCTATGTCATCTACAGTTGGATATATGTCTTCCTTCGCCAGAAACAACAGTATATGGGCATGAGGCAAACCACGCTTTTGAAATTCTATCGAATAAATAACTGCAATATAATAATAAAAAATAATAAGAATTTGAAATAGTAAACTAAGTAAATAAATATTTACTATTTTATTAAAAATATATAAAAATATTAAAAAAACAAATGCTAACCTGCAATTACTTTCCCAAATAATTTATTTTGTCGAAGGTCTTTAATCAAAGAATCTAGCTTCATTTTAAAGATTCTGCAAACAATATTCGGACAATCTTCAGGATTTAGATTCTTTTTCTGGAGAAAACAAATGATCTTTGGTCATTTGGGATTGCAAGTATATGTTATAAATAGATCTGGGTAACCCGCCCATCTACATATAGCCATCACATCTTGATAATTTTGTATCATATATCGAGCACCTCCGGTGAAAGTTGAAGGTAATATAATGTGTTTACCCTGAATACTTGGATCAATGTCACCACGCAAACAGCATCAGTCAAGCCTGTATATATATCACAACACAACTTTTTCTGATTCAAACGGATATATTTCAATCGAGCGGACTCGACCATTGTGTATGCATCCACAACAAACTATTGAAACAATTTCTGAGATGACAAAATAGTCGATGATTCATGGTCTCTGTCATGTAATCTGTATGCAAAGTATTCACGCACACTAATTGTTCTTCTAGCACCAATACCATTTGTCTTATTTATTGAAAATGGTATATCTTCTCTAAAACCGTCCTATACCATAAGGTAATAATAATGGATATTGCAAGGTCAAATAAGAGGCATTCAATTCATTTATCCGCTGCAAAAGTCCAGATCTTGCTTCAACAACAATATCCCTATCGCCTAAAGCACGATCAAATTCACCAACAATCAAAGCGGCAACTTCACTGCTCGTTGGCATATTATATCTCAGCATCCATTCTGAAAGATTTGACCAAAATATTGTTCTCATCCAATATTCTCTTCAATTCAGACACGATAACTTCGTGCAAATTATTGTTATCACTCCCTTGCCTACAAATTTAAACATTGCTTTTTAAAAGTTAAACTAAATTGCGTTTAAAAAGCTTAACAAAATAATAATAAAGAGACACAAAACAGTTAAAAAAATAAAACAAACCTGACGGAATTCAACCTATGACTTATTTCATTTTCTATATCATATATGTATAGCTGAGCGTGTAGCACCCTACACTTGATTAATTCAGAATTTATTTTGGTGTAATTTTAATTTAGTAATATATTTTTAGTTAACATATATTTTATTATTTATGTGACTTTATGAATATATATGTAAGAGGAGATTTTTTATTTTGATTACGTGTATAATATAAAATATAATTATTTGGATTAACAATATTAAATTTAATATTATTATAAATTTTGTATTTCCTCCATATCTAAGTATTCTAGCCCAAAAATTTTCAGAATTCTATATATCACAAGCCCAAATCATACTACCTATTTTTCAGATTTTTATTTTAACTCAAGCCCATAACCCAAGTCCAACTCTAAACCAAAGCCCACCCATTTGACCCCCTTTAAGTACCCAAACCCTAACCCTAATGCTCATTTTTCAGATTTATTCACACACTATCACACACTAAAAAGTGTGGCATCTCCCTTCCCCTTCTCCCTCTTCCCCAGCCGCTCATCGCCGGCCGCCGTCTCACACAGCCGGCCACCAGCCACCACCGACGCCGCTGAAAAATTTTTCCGGCCACATATATATTTTTTTCTCCTTTCTTTTTTCTCTCTCCATCTCTCTTCTCTCCCTCTCTCATTTTCCTCTCTTTCGGTTTTCCGACCACCACCACCACCACCGGCCACCAACCGGAAAACGCTCGGGTACAGTGGGTTTTGTTTATTTTATTTTTTTGCTTTTGATTTTTTTTCTTTGTTCTGTTATTTATGTAATTTTCAGTTTAGTTGTTAACCTTAATTTTATTTTATTTTATTTTTTGTTTAATGAAGCCAAAACCAAAATACCGTGAACTTTAGGTTCGTAAGGTTGAGGTGAGTGCCGGAAAACCTATTGCATGTTGTATATCTAAAAGATTCTTGTGTGTAATTCTAAAATGTAGAGATTTATTATTATTGTACATATATATTCATATATATTTACATATATAATATCAAAATTCTTATTGATTAAACAAATAAGAGATGTTGAAAAGTTTATTAAAGTGGGTGGTATTAAGAAGATTTTTTTTTCAAAATGGGTCTGTATTTGTTAACTAAATTATTAAAGTGACTTCAATTATTGAAATTAATATTTGGATATATTGATTCGTATGAGTGTGGGATATTCAAAAGAAAAAATTAATTAAATATTTGTTGTCTAGATTCAGTGATTTGTGTGGAGAAAATTCTAATTACCAAACTATTTTATACAAAATATAATTATAGACTTTAATGGAAAACTTTTGAAAACCGAGGGGCTGATTTTGAAGCTTCCAAAATGTTACTTGTGGAAATGTAGTAATTTCTTTGATTAATAAGGGCTCAATTTATATTTAACTAAAATGGGTAAATTATTTCTTTTGGTGAAATATTTTTCCATGTGGTTTTAATTTAGAAAACTGGAACTTGTAAAATATCATTCATGAGCTTGGATTTGCATCTAGTGTAAGGTTGATATTGGTAAATGGAATCTAATAATCGATTTCAAGGATGACGTTATATTTTTTATATCTATTTATATTTATTTATTTATTTAGGGTTAATGAGACTAATCCAAACATTAGAATTCACCTTAAGGTTGAGGGAAAATGTTGAGACATTGTTAAATAAATATTAGTTTCTTAAAATAAATGAATCACAATTTTTGTTTCTATATCTATTTATTTTAGAAGACTAATATATTTGGGTCTTTGTGTAGGAATTCCGAGCAGCAGTTTTGGAGATTAATTGTTTCATGGAATCGAATTTTAAAAGTGGGTAAAGTTTATAAGTGAAGGTCATTTTTTTATGGGAAAATATTAAACACGACATATTGCATCCATCAATTTTATTATGCTTGAATTCATAAATTGCATGAAAGTTGATATATTTGATGATGAAATTATAAATTGTGTTGTAGGATTATTGTTTGATAACCAAGTTAGATTAGATAACCTCTAAGTATTGAACCTTGATAGGACTCACTTGTATTGCCCAAAACATCACGAGTTTTCGGATGACTTTAAATTTCAAATCTAGGAAACGCCTAAAATTCATATGCACTTAATCTGAATTACTAGTTTAAAAGAATATATATATATATGCAATGTGTCTCTAATTTTAACTTTAAAGTTGTTTCGAACAATTGACACAATATTGGACTAAATTGTATTTTTATAAACTGAACATTATTGTATTTCCCTTGAAGTCAATAATAGTTAATCCTAGTCGAGATAAGATGAATTACTTACGTAGTCTCATCACTTTTACAAAGTTATAGAACTTCTCACATGCGAGATAATCGACTTATATTAGTAATTGTTAAGTTTGAGAATTATATTCTTGTATTGTAATGTGTACGAGTATTTAATTACTTTATACTCATTTCATTTGCAATCAATGATAAATCGTTTCTCATTTTCCGAACCCTTTTGGCGTGTGTAGTTAGGGCAATCAATCGAATAGGTTGCCTGTTGGTGTTTGCTCGGCTACACATGTGCCTATTCCCATTTTTCTGGTCGGACCGGAGACGGCGACAGAACTTGGGTCGTAGTATTGGTATATTCCGGAATATGGCGAACTCTGGGTATCAACCCACAGCTAAAGAGTCGTCGAGACACTCGGAGGAATAAGGAGCCGGGAGGCTTCAACTTGGTGAGTTGGAGAATGCAATAGGGTTCAGTGTTTGATCAATATCGACTCTGCGTTTATTTTGTGTATCCCGTTGGATTTTAAAATGGGGCATAGAACCTTGTCCATTTTAAAATCAGGCTTGACTTGGAACATTGGGTGATGTGTTTATTCCACATCGGCCCAGCGTTATTTTGTGTATCCCGAACGTTGGATTTTAAAATGGGGCATAGAACTTTGTCCGTTTTAAAATTGGCGTGAATCATCGAAATGTGTTTTAACGTATTTGTGCTAATACTATATTTGATGCAGGAGCCAAACATTATGAGATTAGTACAATTTATTTTCCGTTTCGATATTGTTACAATATTATTCTCTATAAGATGCTTATTTGTGATAGTGTTTTATTGTGTAGCAATATTTATTTTGTATGTGTTGTAATTAATATTAGTCTTGTTAGTTCTGCATTCATTTGCATGCATGAAATCGTTTTATACACTAAGTAATTTGCTAAGACTTCCGCTGTATTATATGTAATAAACCTAGTTCTTTCAAGTTTTCATTAATAACTTTTGCATTCCCATTCCCCTACCCACTGAGCTAGTGTAGCTCACCCCACGTTTTCTTAAAAGTTTTCAAAGATCGACAAATCTGAGTTTGGACACCAATACAAGAATAACGCAGAAACTGAATCGTGTTGTATCACTACTATGATTTTGCTCTAAGTATTTCAAAGCGTAATTGTACTAATCTTGGTTTCTATTTTTTGATGTATTACTGGTTATTATATAGTTTACGTAATTAGACTTCCGCTATAATATTTGTATATACTTAGTGTATGTGATTGGGTTTACTTGGTAATATTTTCTTAGTAGACTTAGATCTATTCGTATTATAAGTTTTCAATTATCGTACTTTCGGACTAATACGTTTGTGGAGCTTAAGTTAGTAAATATTTGGAGTTGTACTATGAAAATTGGGATTATTGTGACTATTTTGGGTTTATTAAATTTGGGGCGCTACAGATATGGTATCAGAGCTTCGGTGTAAAAGGAACTACATCTGAGCTAACCAGGATAAGATTCTCCACCTGTGGATTAGATTATTACTAGTGGGTGATCTTAAAACTCTAGTTAAGTTTAAATTGAAATAAGTATGTTGCTAAGATTTATTCTAAGATTAAGGTTTGATTATCGAATAAGATATGAATTATTTAGGTTTGAGTTTGATTATCAATGGATAATGTGATTGTATAGGAAGTGAATGAGGGTGCTAGCCTTTGGTGGATCTATGTGTTTATCATTTGGGTTTCTAGTATCGATGTTGGTTATAGGTTATATATATAAGCTTGAATCTTACATATAGTTGATATATATGATATGCGATATTAACACCCCAATTTTAAGTTACTTTGGGATGATCATGTCGTCTAGATTGAATTAACAACTAAGATTTGATTATCAAGAAGGATGGAAATTACTTGGGTCTGAATTGAATTACCAATGAATTTCATATGAATTTGATGTTGGCACTCGTGTTAAGTTGACAGATGCTTAGGTGGTAGATGGATCTACAAGTGTATATTTTGAGGTTATAATATCGAAATTGTAATAAATTATATACTTAAGTATGAATCTTGTGGCAACTAGCGCTTATCTAGGTAGACATTACCTTTTGTCAAGATCGTGACATTCTTTTCTTTTCAAGTTTGCTTACTTTCCGATCGTTATTAGTTTAGTGAGACTTGAGGTGCCTAGGTTATAAGTTTGATATAGAGTTACTACATACTGGGATACACCTAAGGGGATGAATTACTTAACTGCCAACTTAGGTTATCGATGAGTTATTGGAATAGTATCGATGTTTAGGTTTGGATCGTGGCCATTATTTAAGGAATACTAATTTGAAATAATGTTCTTATTCAGGTCAACGTAGTGTGTAGGGTATACCGTTTTATTTGATCACCTTGATGTTATACTGACATAAGTGTCGATTATAGTTTAGAAATGATATGAGGAAATGAATTTAAAGGGTTGATATGGAACAATTTCTTAAGAAGAAAAGAGAAATTGACAAAAAATAAGGTGCACGACAATCTGGGTTATTATCCTCGTGGTTACCTACTAACTTACAGTTGATAGCTAGACTATGTGTAGGTCCCAAGGGGTGTAAGTGTAAGGTTTAGAAGGGGGGGTTGAATAAACCTTACCAAATTTTTGATTTAGTCCTTTTAAAAATTCAGAGTTGATACTACACAATTTGTGTCTTGGTGGACACCAATTTAGTTAATCAAGAGAGTTAGTCTCTCAACAGACTCAACCGAGTGTTGATGGAATAACTCGGTGTATTAAGTCTAAATTAACTCAACTCGTGGTTTGTTTTTTAGGAAGACTTAACACCCTTAAGTTTGGTTAAGTAGAGATTTAGAGCTTGATTTAGTACTTAGAGATTATCTAATGGATAGCAAATATGTCAGAATTAAACAAATATGATGCAAGAATTAAAGTGCTGAAATGTAAATGACATAATAAGATTTTTATAGAGGTTCTATGGGGTAATTCTTCTACTCCTCTCTTCTCCAACTCCCGGAGGAATCCACTAGGTATTGATCAAGATACAAAGTGGTAATGTACCCGTATACAAGTCTTGATCACACGGTGACTTGATTCTTTGGGACTCCGAGACGCCTTGATCACTCGGTTGGCTTCTCGACGACTCGGAGCCTTTCTTCACACGGGTATGCTTTGCTACTACATCCCACTTGCTCAAGCTCTTTGGATTTGATCACGAAGCCCTCCAAAAGCTCAAGACTTGGTTCGACTGAACCTTCCTACAATCCTTCGTGGAATGTAGACCCCTTGATTCTTCAAGAATTTCCTCTTCAACCGATTGAAGTTATCTTTCCTTCACGGTGAGTGTTGGATTGATGTTCTTCGTAGTGTAGGCTTGAGGATTGAGCGTTTAATAACTTGAGAATATTTCAGGTTACGCTTCTAATAATTGCTTGAATGTTTGTAGTTCGTCACCTACTCGTGAGTCATTCCTCACCTTTTATAGTAATCTTTCAAAAATCGCCCGTTGAAGAGATAGGCTTATTTTTGAAAGTCACGTGTGGTCGTTGGCTTGTCTTGTTGCGATCCTTGGAATTGCCATTTCCTCGTATGAATTGTTTTCACCTTTTCGTAGTTCGACACGGTGTAGTGCTTCCCATGGTTTATTCCTTTTGCACGCTTCCGGGGACCGAGCACTTTGAGAAAGGTAGCATGGAGAAATTACTTGTTTAAGTAATTCTCTTGATTTCCTTGCTTTCCCCAGGTGACTTAGAGTCAGCTTCCAATCATTGGATGACTCTTTGTCACTTCAACTTGAGACTTGGCTTTTCTTGAGTTGAGTTGACTTCGATACTCCACTCACCGCATCTCACCGCTCCTTGATGAGAGTTCCCGTCTTCTCTTCTTTGCCATACTCATTTGTCTTGCAATGAGTCTTCCTTCTAGTCTCCATTGTCTTTGCATGTTTGGGCATAGTCGATTTAAACCTTGAAAGCCCTATTTATTACAATGCAATTTACAACAAAATGGGGTGCCAACTTCCTATTCTAAGTTTTACATGGCATTCATCAAAATCTAAACAATAAATTTCCCAACAATTTCCCCCTTTTTGATGATGCCAAAACTTAACACATTCAAAAATATAAATAGCAAAGATACATACAGATAGTGTATTCACATAGAATGTATGCGTAGAATCAATCCTTTTATTGATCCTAACATTCTTGTTCTTACACAACCGTTTACAAGGTGTATCAGAGCAAACATTTGTCTACACAGAAAAAAAAATAAAGAATTTATAGCTTTATTGCAGAAGACTTACATAGTATGTATTTACATAGTAAAATATATGAAGGGGTGGACAAAGAACACTTCATCTCCTTCGATGTCTCCTTCTTTCATCTTGTTCAAAGATCTTCTCGCTTCTTCTTCTCTTTTTTTTTCTCATCGTCACCGCTTTCTTCTTCTTTTCATATGCCTTCCCGGGCAGCCTTCATCTCTTCTTAATCTCTCTTGTCTTTCTTCCCATAGCCGAGTTTGTCTCTTATTTTCTTATTCTATTCTTTTCGTATACTCAAAGATTACTTTTAGCCACTTGCAAATTGGCTACTTGGTCAAGACCAACCCAAGAGATCCCTCCTTTCTTGCCTGGATCTACGTACTCAATGTTTTTGGGCGAGGCCAGAGTCAAACCTCTTCCTCCACCATCGCTTCTTCCTCTACCTACTCGGGCGTGTATTGTCTTTGGGGTCTTTCTTTCCACTCGGTGAGTGACCGGCGGAGTGACAGCAGAGGATCGCGGTAGTCTCGTCGCTTTGCTGTCGCCTTTCTTCACATAACGTGAGACCCTTTTCCCAAGACAAGTCCCAAGCTTGAGCCATAGACATTTTTGCAAAGTATCCTTCGAGATGCGAGCGTTTTAAATTCATCAACTCGATCGTGGCTCGGTTCCGACATCCGAGATGGCATAAGTGTCTCTCGTCTTCACCGGAATGCCTCCATGTTGTTTCAAGATGTTCATAACTCGGGCATCCATTCTTCCTTCCACTTCCTCCATCCCTCGCTTCAATTGTCTTTCTCTTTTCGACCCATAGATATAGCAGAGTGTTGGAGTGGCAAAGTCATCGGGAGTTTTGCCGATAATGTCACCGTGACAAGACCTTGTTGGGGGTTTGTGCAATCATCAAGGTCACATCTTTCGATCCTTCCCCTCAACGGACTTTCCTTTTCTTTTGTTTTGACACTTCTCATTTGTCTTTTCGCTTCCTCCTTTTCTTCGATCTCTTTAGCGCTTTAAAGTATTCCTCTTCCCCTTTTTGGCATCATCAAAGGAGAGATGAACACTTGAAACATATCGCAAGCGGGAAGTCGAGCTCTGGCCGATAGCCGAGTTTCGCCTCGAGTCATTGTGGTGTATGCGGCACGAAATCGGAGCGAGTAGCGTTGGACTCACGAAATTAGCTTCATCTCGGCCTTGAGAAGGCGAATTTTCTATCCATGTTTTCTTCCATATCTTTGGAGATCACTCTTATTTTGCTCACGCAATGCCTTTATCTCTCAGCCAGTGTGAGCTTCATGCATGTGCTCAATGTGTTCCTCAATTCCGTTTTTGCATCAAGATTCTCGCCTCTCCATACCCAGCCTTGTTGAACAATGTCCTGAAGTATCTAACTTGTTCCACACGCATTGTTTCTTCTTTGTTGCCACCATTCCCCGATCCTCGATCTGTTATGCCTCTCAAGTCGCAGTAGTTGGCATCTCTCTGTTGTCCGGGCCGCATGTCCATAGAGTAGACATGTCAAATGGGCCGGGTAGGCTAGCCCGCCCAGCCCACCTGACCCGCCTTCCAAGCGGGCGGTTTGCTTAGACTCACCACTCGGGCGGGCCGGCCGGGCTGAATAAAAATATAAAAGTGTAGGGCTGCCCACTAGCCCGCCTAGCGGGCTGGTGGGCCGGCCCGGGGCAAGGCACGAGCCGGTGGGCCAACGGGCCCGGCCTTTTTTTTTTTTTCTTTTTTTGTGTGTGTTCTTATGTTAAGTATAAATGAATCTAATATTTATATCAAAATTGAGTTGCCAAGGTGGTAGGTTTTTACATCTCCTACCAAGAGGTCAAGAGTTCCAATCCCTTACAATACATTTATTAAATATTTTACACTTAATGTGGTACGATTTTGCAGAGAATATTTATTATGTTATAGTATTTTTCCAATATTAAGTAAACATACATTCCGGATATACTAATAAAAATTAAGTTGGCATGATGGTTTGGCAACATGATTTGTACTTGGAGGTTTGGTGTTCAAACCTCTACTACCTCAACATAATTTTAAATCTTTTGAATCTATTTAAAAATAAAAATAAAAATGCTTGACCCATCCGGGCCTGGTTCAACCTGGCCCCGGCTCGAGGTGGGTGGGGCCGGCTGGTTGGGTTCATATATTTGGGCCCATTGGGGCCCACTTATACTACTAGACTGCCCGGGACACCATTACTATTCATGGGCGGTCTGGGCCGGCCACTGGGCGGGGCCGGCTGGCCCGGGCCGGGCGGCCACCATTTGCCAACCACTTGACACCTCTACCATAGAGGCAGTGCCTCTCCATCCGCTCAATTTAAAGAAATAATGCCTTGAACACCTCCCGAACTTCATTTGTTTCTTCCGTTGCGGTGATGGCCATGCACACAAAGTCATAGTCACCGAATGATGGTACTGACGGAATGACATGAGCTGGTCTGCGGGAAGCGTGCGAGCTCGTTTCTTCCGACTCTTCGGGAGGTCGGGTACTCCGGGGGGAGAAAGGAAATGATTCTACAAAGGAATCATCACGGCCAATCGGGATTTGTTCAATGATGAGAGGTGCACGTGAAGTTCCTTTTGAGTCGAACTGCTGCAGCCTTGAGGAGCTGTGCGTGCAGTGGACTGTTTCACCGGGGTCTTTTGTGAAGTGGACCCACTTGCCGAGCCTCATTTGCCTCAACAGCCTTCGTTGGTCTCAATTTTGGTTTCTCCAATTGAGTGGACTGGTCTCGGCCTTATCGTGAGCTTATCGGACGATGATGAGATTTATTGGTGGATCATCATCAAAATTGAAGGTTTGATGAGTAGTCTTGAGATCGACTTGCTCGGCCGGGAACATCCGCACTGAAGTCTTTTGATCGGTCATGGGGATGACTCACCTTCTTCGTCGCCGCTCGATGCCAAAAAGGTTACATCAGATTATCCTAGAATCATGAAGCGCGCTTTATCTCCTTTTCATATGGATCAATGATAGCAGGAGGGATGTTCTCTACTTCACTTTTTTTACCCGGGAAGTCTCAACCTCCCGTGGCCTTCATTACCTCCTACAGTCTCAATCGCAGTGAGGCTTGGACCTCCCTTTCGACAGTGTCAACTGCCTTAGTATTCGTGGTGGCATCCATTGGAGTCTCAACCCCATGGATTGCACTTTCATCGCCCCAGTGTTAATTCCTAGGGATGTTCCTTCCTCGTGCCTCAACCGCATCGCAGCGTCATTAGCCTTCGATTAGCGGTTGGCACCTCGGTGAGACAATCTCAAGCCTCGAGCTTTGTTGATGACAACTTGTTGTGTACTTTGTGGTTGTTCCTTCTCCACTTCGCCTCCTAGATTTGTCGTGGAGTCATCGCACTTTCTCTCGACCTTGCCGCAGCTGTGGAGGAGTTTCTCTCACTCGTGGCGCACCAACCGAGTGACTTGAATGGGGTCACTCGGCTCCAAACTCCCTACATTTGTATCCCACCGAGTGTTGGTCAGTTGGGGCAGGTGGTAAGACACCTTCATTAGGGGTTGGCTCAACTAGGGTCCCCACTAACCCGTTTCATCACCTGTGTCCCTTAATTCCTTCTTCCGAGTGAGTGGGAAGTGGTGGCAAGAACAACGGTGGTGATTTGTCAACCACTCCCATTGGATCAATTTCAATTTGTGTTTTGGAGGACTCTCCTGGTCCCTCCATCATGTTCTTCTCATGAAGAATTATGGATTCATGCATTGGTTGCTGCATTTGCAACTCTTCCGGCAAAGCAAAGCAGGTCCGCATCCTCATCACTTTCTCGATAGAATATCGAAGTGAGAATGTGTATGTTCTCGGGTTCCAAAGAGAGAGGCGATGATCGCCTTCTCTTCGCCTCGCCTTCCTCGCCTCTCCTTCTCCTTATCCTTGAAAATCTGCAGGATATCGTGCGCTTTTCTTCATCCAAAGATCGAGATCACAGAGGTTAGTCCAAGGAAGTTCAGCTTCCTCTTCTTCTTCGATAAACTCGAGCCGTTGGAACTGTTCCCTTGATCAACTCAATTTCCACTTCCTCCACTCACGAGACGATTTTGGATGTTTGGGTAAGGTGGGGATAGGATCATCACATCACTATCGCTCTATCGCCTTCTTTCTTGTGTCTCATTTGTACATGGACTACAACTGTTTCTTGATTTGCCTCTTGACGCTTTCTTCAGAGACTTAGTCAAGTTTCATCAATTATATCCTGGGACTCTACTTCTCCGCTAGCCTCCCAGATCTGCTTCCAAATGGTCGACTCACCGATTCTCAAGCTCGGAGTGCTTGATGATTCTTCTTCATCTCCTAGTTTGTACCAGAGGAATTTCTGGTTGAGAGAGAGTTTCTTCGAGTCTTGGGCGGCGGGGGCCGGTGCTGGTGTTTTCTTCTCGAGGAGTGGCCGTCTCGCTTATCGCTTCCTCTTTTGACGATCGAGAAGGTATTTGAGAGTCCTTCTCGACTCACCGCCGCCGGGCAGAGACATGGCTGGGGGCAGGTGACTCGGCAGTGCAGGGCAGGAGCAGTTTGTTTTTCTTTTCTTTGCAGAGCAACAAGCTTCTTCGTGAGTACCGCAGGGGCGCCTTTCTTCTTTGGTGGAGAGGAAAACAACAGATCCTCGTGGTCACCGATTCTCCTCACTCGTGTCAACTCTCTTGGCGTGGGCTCTCTTTCAGTGCGCCGAGAGGTTTGATCTCGAACATCTCTTGTTTACATGGAACGCCTTTCCATGTCTGCCAAGAGCAGGACTCCTTTCACCTCCATCACCCGGCCAATCACTGTGTCATATCCTAGGGATCCTCCAAATGCACCATCTTCCTTGAAGGATTTGTTCTACATTCTCGGCGTAGTCCATTGTAGACAAACTCAAACCAGCTTTATTTTCTTTTCTTCAATGATCGCAGCCATTACGATCAACTTTGCTTTTGATGAGTTGGTCAAAGCCGCCAAATTTGATGTCTATGCATTTGGCAACTATGTCCAATAGTTTGTGGTAATCCTCCTTCCAGCCTCTTGTTTGCTATGTTAACTATTTTATCAAGATAGTCGGGCTTGGCTATTTCCTTCCAAGAAGAAGTTTACATCAAAGATCGTTGATTTTCGATGCTCCTTCCGCGCAGAGAGTGAGCAAAAAGTGTTCAGCCAAATCCTTGGCAGAGATGGTGAACTTCTTTCCGTGAATGATGACTTTATCCCTTCATCGTGAGTCTCAAAGATTCACGTAGAATCGTGCGACCTCCTCCACATAGGTCATCGGATATTCCAACGTCGTAAAACGATTTCACCGTGACGTTTCCAATTTCTCAAAGAATATTCTTCACTAAGGTGTCGTCGGACCCTGTTTCACCATGCCGTCGAAATCCACAAGAGACCCGGTGTGGATTTGCTTTCCTAACTTGACAAAATCATAGGTTGGTGCCATTTTTCAAGATTTCACCGAAGAAAACTTAGAGGTTGATTTGAAGATAGATAGGGTTTTGAGAGAGTTTTGCCTTTGCTTTCGAAAGAAATGAACGGTTTTGGTAATATGAGAGAGAGAAGAAGGAAAGCTTAAGTATGGTTTATGAAAGGACGTGCGGTTGGTTTTTGAAATGTGATCGAAATCGACGGCTTAGATTTTGCACGCCGATTTAGCATTTAATGTCTCGTATTTAATGCGACAAAGATTTATATCCAATCATAAGCTTGGTGTGCAACTTTTGCCCGTACACGCCATAATTATCCGACGTAATTTTAAAAACATTCCCGCTTAGTCAAAACGACCGCATTTTTGTCACTTTGCTCATAAATGACTCGCTTTTTACCCTTAGTCATTGTTTTAACTCTTCTTCTCACAGATTCTCTTTGTGACTCAAATTGTCACCGACTTGGTATAGTCATTGTCTTTTCCGATACGGTGATTTACTTAGCTGATTTGTGAGTTCACTCTTTTTTCCTTTTTGTGTTCCATTTCTTTTCTTTGATTCTTCCGAGTGTCACCACCAATTAACCCTAACTCATGCTTGAGTTCTTCAAATCTTGACTCACATAATGGTTTTGTGAAGATGTCACCAATTGTTTATCGCTTGAGATATATTCCAAGATGATGTCCTTCTTTTCAACATGATCTCTTATGAAGTGATATCCGACATCGATATGCTTTGTTCTTGAGTGCAACACAGATTTTGAGTGATTGCATTGCACTTGTGCTATCACACATGATTGGAATTTCTTTTTCCTCAACTTCATAGTCTCTCACTTTGCCTCATCCATAGGATTTGCACACAACGCCCGCAGCCTATGTATTCTGCGCTTCACTGTAGAGGTGGCTATTGAATTTTGCTTGATAAACCAGAAATCACCTGTTTCCTACAATTTGACATGTGCCTCGAGGTGCTTTCTTTCTGGTCAACTCGCATCCAAAGATAGTCGAGTCCAATAGCCAATTGGCTTGAATCCACCTTCCTTTGATACCATAAGCCAACTTCTTGGCTTCCTTTCAAGTATCTCAATATTCTCTTAGTTGTTGTCATATGGCTCTCTTTTGGAGCAGATTGAAATCTTGCACATACACCTACGGCAAAGATGATGTCCGCCTCGCTTGCCGTGAGATAGAGCAATGATCCAATAAGTGCTCAGATCTTGTTTGATCTACGTGCTTTCCATCCGCATCCATGTCCATTTTGATCGATGTATTCATTGGTATTTTCACGTAAGACTTCTCCTCCATACCAAATTTCTTCATTAAATCTCCGGTGTATTTTGTTTGACTTATGAAGGTTCCATCCTTCAGCTTGTTTCACTTGGAGTCCAAGGAAGAATGTCGCCTCTCCCATCATGCTCATTTCAAATTTACTTTGCATGAGGTTTGAAAATTTTTCACATAGCTCTTTGTTTGTATATCCAAAAATGATGTCATCCACATATATTTGAACAAGCAGTATACTCTTTTTGTCTTGAATTCTGAAAAGTGTTCTATGTACTTTTCCTTTGTGAATCCATTCTCGTTAGGAATTGTGACAAAGTGTCATACCATGCTCGGGTGCCCTGTTTCAATCCATACTGAGCTTTCTTGAGTTTGTATACCTTATTTCCAAGAGTCTTCTGCTCAAATCCTGGAGGTTGTTCAATATACACTTCTTCTTCCAATAGACCATTTAGGAATGCGCTTTTTACATCCATCTGATATACAGTAAAATTCTTGTGAGTTGCATAGGCAAGAAACATCCTTATAACTTCCAATCTTGCTACAGAGCAAATGTTTCATCAAAATCTATTCCTTCTTCTTGGCAATATCCTTTGGCTACTAGTCTTGCTTTGTTTCTTACCACGTAACCTTCCTCATTCATTTTGTTTCAAAACCCATTTAGTACCAATAACGTTTTGATGGGTGGGTCTTTGAACTAATTTCCATACTTTATTTCTTTCAAACCGATTCACTTCTTCTTGCATAGCTTGAATCCAATGTGTGTCATCCAATGCTTGTAACACATCTTTGGGCTCTATTTAAGAGATAAAGCATGTGAACATAGCTTCTTGTTGAGTTCGATCTTGTTTTGACACCTTCTCTTATATCTCCAATGACAAGTTCTCGTGGATGGTCTCTCGGCCATCTTACATCGTTGGAGTAAGTTGGTGGATTCACTGCCTAGCAAACTGTGTTGCTTTGATCGCTCTCTCGTAGTCACTTAGCGCAAATTTTCCACTGCTTTTTGAGATTCAGCTATCTCATCTTCTTCTCGAGTTTATAATTCCAAACTTCTTGACCAAAGATAGGACTCTTCTATATGGTTGGATGATTCAACTTATCACTGACTCTTCAATGTCTTCTCCATTTACATTTCGCTCATCGAATACCACATGAATGGATTCTTCAGTAACCATAGTCCTTTTGTTTAGTATCAGAGGCTTTGCTTTCACCGAGTATCCTAAGAAGATACCTTCATCGCCTTTAGCATCGAAGGCCTTTAGATTGTCTTTGCCATTGTTGTGGATTTAAGCATTTACATCCAAATATTCTAAAATATGCAACATTTGGTTTTCTTCTAGTCCAAATCTCATAGGAGTCTTTGTCACCGTCTGCTTATCATACATCTGCTTTTGAGTGTAGCAAGCTATGTTGATAGCTTCACCAAAATCTTTTTGGTAACCCCGTCAGCCTAACATGGTCCGTGTCGCCGCTTTGAGAGTTCTATTCCTTCTTTCGCAACTCCATTCTCATTGTGGAGTTCTTGTCGCAGATAGTTCATGACCAATACCATTTTCAATACAATACCGAAGTTATTATTCCATTGACAAACACATTCCTCCTCGATCTTATTTTGATAATGGTTTCGCTTTTCTCATTTTGAATCCTCTTCATCACCGCGGGTAGTTTCGTAGAGTTTTTTTCTTCTTACACATGAATATTGTCCATGTATATCTTGAGTAGTCATCTACTACCACCAAGGTGTATTTTTTCCACTTATGCTAGTTGGTTCCATGGGCCAAATAGATCCATATGTAGCAGATGCAATATTCTTGTTGAAGATGGGCATGTCTTTTCTTTGAATGATGATTTGATTTGTTTTCCTTCTCGACATGCGTCACATATACTCTCCTTTCGATACGTATAATCGAGTCCTGGAACTCCTTCCACAAGACTACTCGCAAGCTTGTTAATCGTTTTGAAATTCAGTGACTCAGTTTTTGTGCCACAACCAACTTGATTCAATCGTGCTTTTGCTAGTAGACAGGTGTTGGGTGTAGCGGTTGACCAATCTACTACATACATGTTCTTTTGTCCGCATCCTTGCAACACAACTTCATTCGATTCAGCCTCCTGATTTGGCATATACCCATGTTAAATCCAACATTATTGCCCTTGTCACGAGTTGATCGATGCTTAGCAAGTTGAAGTTGAGTCCTTCAACATATGCAACATCCGTGATTTCTAATCCATTCCTCTTGATGGATCCAATGCCTCTTATTTCACCTGGAGCTTCATTTCCTCCAAATATGACTTTTGCTCCTTTAAATTCCTTGAATTTTGACAGATTTTTCTTATTTCCTCGTCATATGTCCGGGAAAGCCACTATCCACATACCAGGTTCCTTGGCACTCATTGTTCCTTGAACCCGCAATCAAGGAAATTAAGTTTTAGGTACCCATACTTGTCCGGGTCCCGAGGGGTTAGAATTGTAAGATGATCCAACCAACTTATAGCCAAATGATTTGACTCTAAGGGGTTGCCATCTATCGCCATAATCATAATTAATCTTGGCAAATTGCTTGGGGATTCTGGTTCATACAAATTGCATTCTTTGGGTAATTGTGGTGTCTCCGAGTGTAGTGCCTAGGTGCATATGTGTGTCGATGAAAGCTCTTATACTTTTGGAATGGCCTTTGCTGAGTTCTAGTGCCTTTGCCATTTGGGCTTATATTCCATAAGTCTATGCTAATAGTTCACATCATTCCAATCAGCTTGGGTTGGATATTTTCTACCATTCCCATCATATGTATTTCTTTTATAGATTTTTGGGGTTTTTGGTAGCTCGCTTCTTCTTTACAGAGTATTTTCTTTGGAGTTTGCCGAGGAACTCGATCAATCTCTTCTCACTGTCCTTTCAGCCGCACTCAACGGGTCGTTTTTTCTTTTCCTTTATAACCAAGGCCGCTTTGTTTGTAATTGTGCTTTGGAGTGAATGTGTGTACAACATTTAGAGTTTTGGATTTTTTAGACTCTTCATTGCTTGAAGATCCTTTTTCCAAAATTACTTTTGAACTTTGACATATCACGCAGAGGAGTTAAATCCTAAGCCTGCCTTGTCTCCACATTCTCTTTGACTCATAATAAGATCATCCAATGATTTAGATGCCTTAGTGAATGAGGCAATAACATTTTTGAGGTCATTCTCCTCTTTTCTATGGCAGCAATTTCTCGCTTATTAGCTTGGCTTTTTCATTTTTAAACTTTCATTCTCATCGCCTATTTGACTTAGAGTACTCAAACCTCCTTGGTCACCTGTGAGTTTTGGCTCTTGAGTAGGCTGTTTTCCTCATTTAGTAGTGTGTGTGAGGATTTAATGTGTTCAAAATCTTTCATCATTTTGCCTAATGAGTCATAAAGATCAGTGGGTGATGAGGTGTGTGTCACAGTCACTATCACTAGAACCGAGTTTGATGAGTTGGAGTTTACCTCATCTTCTTGGTCAGTTGATCTTGTTCCTTGGCCATCAAACGATCGGGCTTCTTCTTCGTAGAGTCACTTGAGTAGTCACCATCGCTTCCTCAATCACCGTGTGTCTTTTGACTCAAAGATTTTCTCGCAGCCCAACATTCGCTTTTTCTTTTTTGTCTTCTTTCTCTCAAGACCTTTCTTTCTTCTTCATTCCCGTATTTGTTGACTACAGGATATGGGCAAATCAATGGCATAGTGACTGGTTGCCTATAGTTCCAAAGATAGATATTCAACCTTTTGATCACTCTTTCCATTCTTGGATTGTCACCCTTTGATATTTAGCTTTTTGATGATCTCGTTATCTTGGTTGGCCTATCTTCCCTTGATTTGGTGGGAGCCGAGTGTCTTCGGAGGATTCGCCCTTGCCTCTTTTGTAGTTCTTATTGAAAAACTTGTTGAACCTTTTTACTAGTAGGGCTATTTCTTCCGGGTCAATGACTTGTTAGTCCAAGTGGCTACGATAATCTAGAGGGGTGAATAGATTATCTCGGTTTTTCGATTTTGCCTCTTTTTTGAATAATCAAACAAAGACGAATGTAAATGCGGAAATAAAACAACACTCGTCGATTTAAAGAGGTTCAACCCACCTAGGGCCTAATCTCTACCACCCCAAAGATATCCGGGATGGATTTCAAAAGAAAAAAAGATTTTATTAATTTACCAAAAATTAATACAACACCTTGAGGATTACCACAACCCTCTTACACCACCTTGAGGATTACCACAATCCTTTTACAACACCTTTGAAGATTACCACAACCTTCAAACACCTATCACCTAGATCACCCAAGTGTATTCTTACCACAAGAATACTCACAAGGATGTCTTGTGTTGAATGATGACCAAAATCAAGATTACAACTCAATAATGATTGATACAATATGAGTACAAGTGTAATCAAGAATTGAAAGCCTAGACCTCAAATTTGTGCAAGTGAAAGTGCTAAGGCTAATACAACAAGATATATGAAAGTGTTTGCTTTGTTTGCTCTTTGCTTGTATGGAGTGTTGTGTCTTATTGCTTGAATGAAGCCTCTATTTATAGGAGAGGTCTTGGCTTTGATTTCCAGACATTGGCTCCTCCTTGGGGAGTGATTTGTCGCAAAAGAAACCATTTAAAATCATCAATATAGCTGTTAGAAATCAATCCCACAAAATAGGGAAAAGTCAGTTCTAAAAACGCAACGGATAGTTTGTTGCCAAAACAGGGGTTCGACTGGTCGCAGAGATAAGATTGAAATTGAATTCTCGCGAATTTTTACACAGGGGACCGGTCGAAGGGGGAGCGACCGGGCCGCTCTTAGTCCGTGACCGGTTGCCCTTGATGTTTTTACGAAACAGAAGTCCGGAACAAAAATCCAACTTGTAGTACTGTGTCGCCCGCCGGCCGACATTCGACCTGGCCGACCACACCTGCCGCCCACCTGGTCGACTGGCCGCCCGCTTTTTTTTTTCTTACGCCCCATTTTCTGCTTTCAAAACTCAACTCAGTACGGGTTGCCCTATAGGGCGACCGGTCAAGCTGAAACAAAAGTGTTGTCCAATTTTAAATCGAATATTAACTACAAGAAATACTCCAAAATTAGTAAAAACATTTTAGATCGATCGGAAGTGTTGGGACAACATTTAGGGACATTGTTTTGGTATAAAACTCATTTGAACAAAATCATCAAAATCATGATAAAAACATTTGTCTAACAAACTCCCCCTTTTTGATGATTACAAACCAAAACAATTTTCAAGAGGACGATTTCGAAAAACAAAATAATTTTCCGGTTTATGAGTAAACTATCCGTTTAAAAACATTTTACAAAAGCTCCCCCTATCAACAAGCACATTAAGAAGAAATATTGCATAAGCTAGAAGCACAAGCTTTTACAAAATAAACAACAACTCCATGAGCTTAGAAGCTCCCCCTGTCACAAATACTTATTATCCATGCAAACAAGTTCATAAAACAATCATTGGATCGAGTTTTCTTCACAACTTATGGCCTTAATAAGCCATAGCTTGTAGCTTCTATCATGAGCTTTTATTAGCTTCTTTGAGCTAACGAGCCAATTTCCTGTTTCTCCCCCTTTGGAATCATCAAAAAGAATATTAGGATGATAGAAACATCATAGAAGTATATCAAAGTGCGCCAAAGAAATGGTTTATCAACCATTGAGCAATTTAGGCTTAAAAACCAAGGAAAATAGGAGAAATGTATCATGAAGAGTTCATACGCTGTTTTATTTCCCAAAACATGATCTCAATGAGTATAGAAGACTTTTGGAAGCGAGAGAATCATGTAGAAGTTGAAATTTTCATTGAAACATTTCATCGAACACATTGTGAGCGTGAAAAATAAAAAGTGTTGTATATAGCCCTTGTAAATGATCCAAGCCAAAAATTTCATCACCAATTCACATCAAACATCATACAATACAACATAATAACTAATCTCAACAAGATTATAAGCAAAAATTATCAAGAAATATACAAGAAAGCCATAAACTCAATGGTTCAACCCAATTGAGCAAAGTAAGGAAAATTCTTACCATTTGATCGGAAAAGATGAGCAATGATGATGATAAACATGCTATATAAGGTCCAAGATATGAATTGAATGCATGAAAATAAATTTTGAGTGACAATAGTGTGCATTTGGCAAAGGGGACGAAAAATGGCAAAAAAATAGTGAAAATCAAATGTCAAGACAGAACGAACTTAAACCAAAATTTAGCCTAGGGCGACGGGTCGTGGTTGAGGGCGACGGCCGACGTTGAGGGCGACCGGTTGCCCTCAACCTCTTCAGCCCACTGCTGTCAAATTTTTCAAAATCAATTTTCAACCAAAAATCCGATTTTTCGCCCCTAAGTTTTAAAAACATGCAAAATGCAAACGTAGACCTCATTCAATATGCATTATGCCTAACCGAGCTCGATTGACGCAAAAGTCTGGAAGTTAGCGGTTTTGTAAAAATGTCCGCTAATTGATCTTGAGATGGCACAAACGATATCTCAATCTTTCGTTTTTGAAACACAATCCCTTAGAAAATAATGTCGAATCTCAATATGTTTAGTACGGTTATGATGAACCGGTTTTGAGCAATATTTATAGCGGATATATTATCACAAAAGATAGGTACGTTTTCAAAAGAGCATTTGTAATCCGCTAAGGTTTGTTTCATCCAAAGAAGTTGAGTACAACAAAATGCGGCGGAAATATATTCGCCGCCGTTGAAAGAGAAACACGATTTTTGCTTCTTTGAAAACCAAGAAACTAGGCAATCGCTTAAAAATTGACATGATCCGGAAGTACTTTTTCGATCATCAATATTACCCGCATAGTCCGAATCACTATAACCTTTAAGAGAAAAATTTTCATTCTTTGGATAAAATAAACCATATTGAATAGTGCCTTTCAAATATCGAAAAATCCGCTTAACGGCACTCATATGAGATTATTTTGGATTGCTTTGAAAACGAGCACATAGGCATACGGCATGAAGAATGTCCGGTCTACTAGCGGTTAAATAAAGTAAACTACCAATCATACCGATACTTGGATTCATCAACCGTCTTGCCTTTTTCATCTTTGTCAATTTTGACATTGGTTGCCATAGGAGTCGAGACGGTTCTTCCTTCTTCAATGCCGAACTTCTTCAAAAGTTCTTTTGTATACTTTGATTGCGAAATATAGATACCTTCTTGGCATTGCTTAATTTGAAGTCCAAGGAAGAAGTTTAGCTCCCCCATCATACTCATCTCGAATTCACCTTGCATTAACTTGGAGAATTTCTTGCACAAAGATTCATTAGTAGCACCAAAGATAATATCATCAACATAAATTTGCACAAGTAAACAATCTTGCCCTTTTTCAAAAACAAAGAGTGTAGTATCAACGTTACCTCTTGTAAAACCATTTTGCAAAAGAAAGGAGCTAAGTCTATCATACCATGCACGGGTGCTTGTTTTAAACCATACAAAGCCTTTTTAAGTTTATAAACATCATTAGGCCTAGAAAAATTTTCAAACCCCGGAGGTTGTTTTACATAGACTTCTTCTTGAATAATACCATTTAAGAAAGCGGATTTAACATCCATTTGGTAAAGTTTGAAATTTTTGAAACAAGAATAGGCAAGTAAAATACGAATAGCTTCTAAACGTGCTACGGGTGCAAAAGTTTCATCATAGTCAATACCTTCTTCTTGACAATACCCTTGAGCTACTAACCTTGCCTTATTTCGAACAATGTTGCCTTGATCATCAAGTTTGTTAGGAATACCCATTTTGTACCAATAATTGTTTGAGATGGAGGACAAGGTACTAATTCCCATACATCATTTCTTTCAAATTGATTCAACTCCTCTTGCATTTCCAAAAACCAATCTTCATCCTCAATAGCTTCCTTAGCATTTTTAGGCTCTTTTTGAGATATAAGAGCTTTTTCGCAAAATTCCTTCGAGTCATTACTTTATCAAGGGGATCACCAATAATAAGATCTTTTGGGTGATCTCCTTAAATTTCAATGCTACGGGAAGATTCAAGTATCACCCCTATCTTCTTGAGGAACATTTGAACTTGAAGGTTGATCATATGAAATAGAAGGTTTATCATTATGAGCATCACTTTGAACAATAGGTTCAACAATATCCTCTTCATCACTATCGTCATTGGGTATTCTTTCAACACCCGAGGCTTCATTAAATTTGACATGAATAGATTCTTCAACAACCATGCTAGTCTTGTTGTAAACCCGATATGCTTTGCTCTTGGTTGAATACCCCATAAATATTCCTTCATCGGCCTTAGGATCAAGTTTGTCCAATTGATCCTTAGTATTCAAAATAAAGCACTTACATCCAAATATTTTGAAATAACTAATATTTGGAGTTCTTCCTTTCCAAAGCTCATATGGAGTTTTATTCATTTTAGGACGAATATAAACTCGATTAATGACATAGCAAGCGGTACTTACTACGCTTCGGCCCAAAAATATTTTGGAAGAGAAAATTCATTGAGCATGGACCGACTCATTTCTTGTAGCGTCCGATTCTTCCTTTCGGCTACACTATTTTGTTGAGGTGTCCTTGGAGCCGAAAAATTGTGTGTATATCCCTTGGTTTCACAAAAGACTCTAAACTCACCGTCAAATTCTCCGCCTCGATCACTTGAATAGTTTTAATAGTATCTTCCTTTTCATTCTCAATGCGTCTACACAACTTAACAAACTCATTAACGGCATCGCTTTTATTTGCAAGAAAAAGAGCCCAAGTGTATCTAGAAAAATCATCGACAATAACGAAAGTGTAATGTTTTCCACTTAGACTAGTCGTACCAATATCCCCATACAAATCAAGGTGAAGCAATTGTAGGGTTTGGTAGTGGAAATTTCATTTTGGGCTTAAAACTACTCTTAACTAATTTGTTCTTTTGACAAGTGTCACATAAGCCAAGATTTTCAAAATTCAATTTAGGTAGTCCTTTTACATGTTGGTTTTTGTAAATATTTTTCAAATTCTTGTATCCAACATGCCCGAGTCGCCTATGCCATAAACTCGTTAAATCATTATTGGCGACAAGACAAGAAACATTTTGACTAACCAAATCACTAGTACAAATTTTGTAAAGATTGCCTTTTCTATTTGCTTCACAAATAATATTACCATTTTTAAGAATAAGGCATTTTTCTTTATTAAAAGAAACATCATAATTTGAATCACAAAGTTGGCTAACACTTATCAAATTAAACTTAAGCCCTTCTACTAAAAGAACATTACAAAGAGAGAAAGAAGAGTTACCAATTTCTCCATTTCCAAGAATTTTTCCTTTGCCATTGCCGAACATGACCATACCTCTTCTTGGAGCTTGATGTTGGTAAAAAGCTCTCTCCTCCCGGTCATATGGCGTGAACATCCGCCGTCCACGAGCCATTTCGAATCCTCCATGGTTGTTATAGCCCCTATTACCTACAAAAGCATTTCTTTTAGGTACCCTATAATTTTGGGGTCCATGGGGTTAGTTTTGAGACCTTTGGGTCTCCAAACATAACTAGAGCTATTTCTCAATTTGCAATTATTAGCATAATGTCCAATTTTGCCACAATAAAAACAAGTAGGAGTATGAGAGCTACTAGCACGTATGAAAGTCGGACCTTGGTTATTTTTCTTAAAGACTTTTTGAAATGGTTTGTAACCAAGTCCTTGTTTTGAATGCTCACCTCTTTGTGCATCTAAAATTTTAGTAACCTTATCCGTGCTTAAATTAAAACGATGCATATCCTTTTTCAAATTATCAATATCATTAGTGAGCATTTGTTTCTCGGTTTCAAGAGTTTGAATTTGAGTAAGTGTAATAGCATGAACATGATCAAGAGTCTCATAAGATGTAAATAATTTATCCTTTTCTATTTTAAGCTCTTTATGCTCCTTCTTTAAACTCTTGTATTTAACAATCAATTTTTGAAATTCATTTTGCAACTCATCAAAATCACATTGCAATTCATCAACTAAGGAGGAGGTAGAGGAGTTCGCGTACCTCATTATTTTCATCGTCTATAGCCATAAGACCATGTTCGGTTTCACCTTCCTCGTCGGATGTCTCGAGTAGCTCATCCCAAGTTTTGACATCCGCATTTAGAGCCTTCTTTTTCGGAAAAGGCTTATTTTTCTTTTGTTCCTCCTCATTGAGTTTTGGGCAATCGGCTATGAAGTGCCCGGGCTTTCCGCACTTAAAGCAAGCATTATCTCTTGGTTTTCTTGCTTTATTTTTATTCACAAATTTTGCAAATTTTCGAACAAGTGCGGCCGTCTCCTCATCATCATCATCATTATCATAGTATGCATTATTAGAAGAGGAAGCAAGACCTTTAGGAATATTTTGCATACCCGATTGATTGATGGTTGGTTTGGTATTTTTCCTCTCCTTGAGATAGACTTCATAGATGAGGAGGTTCCCGATGAGCTCGTCAAACTTGAGTGTCTCAAGATTTTGTGCTTCCGTGATTGCCGTCACCTTTTCGGACCATGAGCCGGGAAGAGCATTCAATACCTTAGTCACTTTGTCTTCTTCTGAGATGACTTTACCGAGGGCCATAAGAGGATTGACAATGTTGTCAAGCCTTTCCACCATCTTGGAGATGCTTTCACCATCATACATGTTAAAGTTTTCAAAGTCTTTAACAAGCATGGTCTTTCTAGCTTGCTTGACCTTCTTTGTCCCTTCATATATAGTCTCCAATTTTTCCCAAACCTCATGTGCCGACCTTATGCCTCGTATGCGATTGTACGGTGGCGGTAAGTGAGCAATGCAAAATATTTAAGGCCTTACCGTTTAGAGAGAAAGCCTTCTTATCATTTTCATCGAACTCCTTGAAAGGTTTAGGAGTCGATGTGCCATCCTCCAATTTTTCGTTGGTTGATCAACTCCTTCAATAACCACATTCCATATGTCAAATCCGCACCCTTGTAGAAAGCACTCCATACGGTCTTTCCAAAATGCGTAGTTGTTGGCGTCGAACAATGGTGGCTTGTTGGTGGAGGCGCGGTGGTGAGATAAGCGTCATTCATAGCCATGGATCTTTCCTCTTTACTCGGAACGAGCTAGCCAAAGAGTTTGGCTCTGATACCACTTGTTAGTCCAAGTGGCTACGATAATCTAGAGGGGGGTGAATAGATTATCTCGGTTTTTCAGATTTTGCCCTCTTTTTTGAATAATCAAACAAAGAGGAGAATGTAAATACGGAAATAAAACAACACTCGTCGATTTAAAGAGGTTCAACCCACCTAGGGCCTAATCCTCTACCACCCCAGTATATCCGGGATGGATTTCAAAAGAAAAAAAGATTTTATTAATTTACCAAAAATTAATACAACACCTTGAGGATTACCACAACCCTCTTACACCACCTTGAGGATTACCACAATCCTTTTACAACACCTTTGAAGATTACCACAACCTTCAAACACCTATCACCTAGATCACCCAAGTGTATTCTTACCACAAGAATACTCACAAGGATGTCTTGTGTTGAATGATGACCAAAATCAAGATTACAACTCAATAATGATTGATACAATATGAGTACAAGTGTAATCAAGAATTGAAAGCCTAGACCTCAAATTTGTGCAAGTGAAAGTGCTAAGGCTAATACAACAAGATATATGAAAGTGTTTGCTTTGTTTGCTCTTTGCTTGTATGGAGTGTTGTGTCTTGTTGCTTGAATGAAGCCTCTATTTATAGGAGAGGTCTTGGCTTTGATTTCCAGACATTGGCTCCTCCTTGGGGAGTGATTTCTTTGCAAAAGAAACCATTTAAAATCATCAATATAGCTGTTAGAAATCAATCCCACAAAATAGGGAAAAGTCATGCAAAAACATAACGGATAGTTTCTTTGTCAAAACAGGGTTCGACCGGTCACAGCAGAGATAAGATTGAAATTGAATTCTGCGAATTTTTACACAGGGGACCGGTCGAAGGGGGTGCGACTGTCGCTCTTAGTCAGGACTGCTGTTGCCCTTGATGTTTTTAATAAACAGAGAAGTCTGGAACAAAAATCCAACTTGCAGGTGCAATGTCGCCACGGCCGACCGGTCGACCACACCGGCCGCCCACCTGGTCGACCGTCGCCATCGCTTTTTTTTTTTCTTACGCCCCATTTTTCTGTTTCAAAACTCAACTCAGTACGGGTTGCCCTATAGGGCGACGGTCGAAACTGAAACAAAAGTGTTGTCCAATTTTAAATCGAATATTAACTACAAGAAATACTCCGAAAAATAGTAAAAACATTTTAGATCGATCGGAAGTGTTGGGACAACATTTAGGGACATTGTTTTGGTATAAAAACTCATTTGAACAAAATCATCAAAATCATGATAAAAACATTTATCTAACACTTCTTTGACCTCAGCTCTCTTCCCATCTTTAACAATTAGAGCAGTTGTTTTGGGTACAACTGTCTCTTCCTGGTCTTTTCTTCTCAGCTCAAACTCGTAGGCTTTGAGGTTGAGAATAGTTCATGGTTGGATGTCTTTGATAGGTCCATGGAATGTCTTAGTGCCATGACTTTCATTTCCCATTCATTTGGAAGACTTTTAGGATCTTCATACACATTTCCTTCTCGTGTATATTCATTTCTAAGTCAGATAACTCGTTGGTGATTTTCGTGAACCGAGCATCCAGTTGATCCAGGTTTTCTCCCGAGATCATTTTGAAGTTCTCAAATTTCTCAGATAGCCACCGATAATTTGTTTTCTTTGATTTGTTTCGAGCCTTCACAAATCAATGTTAGCTTGTCCCATTTCTTTAGCCGTTTTGCATGATTTGACTTTATTGAACATGGCTTTGTCCAAGGTTTTGTAAAGGATGTCCTTGGCTACATTGTCCAGGTTGTATCTTTTTCTGTCATCATTTGTCCATTCAGTTCTTGGTTTTTCAACCATGGGTGATCCGGGAGCAACATCCTTTACCTTCACCGCAACTCTTCTTACAAATTGTGTTCACCTTTAAGATTTGCGGTGGCCCATCCTCTATCACTATCCACATCTCATCATTTAATGCTGATAGATGAGCCTGCATACGAATTTTCCAATCATCAAATTCTTCAATTGTGAACATAGGGATGCGTGTCAAATTTGCTGTTTGATACATGTTTTTATCTTAATTTTGATGATTTTATTTTGTCACCAAAACAATGTTTTTAAAGGTTGTCCAAATACTCCTAAATGATTTTAAATGGTTTTAATATTTTCCGGAGTATTTCCCCTGCACCTCGACCGGTCGCCCCATACCTCGACCGGTCGCCCAGGCCTTTTTTGCTAGTTAAAAACTTTCTGTCTTCGTTTCAAAACAGACGCAGATTTTTCCCTAAAACCCTATAACTGCGTTCTTCATCCTCTTCCCTTAAAAATCTTCAATTCTTCATCATTTTTCACGATTCTTGTTGCTAATCTTCTTATTTTCACAAGAATCTTACACATATGGCACCTCCAAGAAATTCTACCGAACGAAATCCTCAAAAGAGGAGAATGAGGCAAAGGGGAGAATCTTCTTGCAATCCCCAACAAGATGATATTCTACAAAGAGACCATCAAAATCGAAACTTACGGAAGAGGAGATTGTCGAATTAAGAGTCTGGGGTTTTAATCGAGCATTCATTGGGACTCTAGTAAGTTATCACTCCTCTACGAGCCTCCCTCTAGAGCTAATAGATTTCGATTTTTAAATAAACTTGCGGAGGAACATTATGAGAATATTGGATTAAATGATAAGAAAATTGCGTGCACTCGTATGGTTCGTTTTCAAACTTTTCATGATGAATTTCCGGATATTAGAGCTTATTTTGAAATTCAAGGATGGGTTTCACTTTGGGATAATCTGTGTTTGCACTATGATGACGAGCTTATAAAACTTTTCTATGCAAATATGTGGATTGTTGATGCTACGATAGATAATCCTTTGGAACTTCACACATTTGTTAATGGTATGCATTTTTCATGGACATTGGACGATATTTGTAATCACTTTAACGTGCCAAATGATGGAGTAGTCAATGTGGATTGCGCTCATTGGGATGATAATGTTTTCGGTGTTTCACTAGATGATGTGAAAACCTTTTTAGGAGTATATCCCAGTGACATACTCAAAGCAATGCCGCCAAATTATCGATTATATCTATCATTTGCTCCTATTGTGTTTGTGGAAAGAAAGTAAAACTTCCAAGCAATCTCGAACTCTTTCTCACCTATAAGATTGTTCAAGGAGAAAGAGTAAATTATGGGGCAATCTTTGTGTATTGCTTGTTGGAATCTAGAAAGCTTACCAAGAAAAAATATACCTTGGGTAATTTGATTTGCCATCTCCTATATTTATTGGGATACCCGGAAAATGAAATGAATACCGAAATTCGTCACAATGATTTTGATAATGCCAACATTCTACAAATGGTAAGAATGCGACGACATTTACCAAGGGTTCCTACCAAAGCCGCTAGGGGACGTGCTCGACATCAACAACAACCTCGGGATGATTTCTTTAATGACAATGAGGTTGAAAATATTGGAAGAGGTGAGTTTGACGAACAAGGAGATGATGTGGGGAATGAAGAGGAAAATGAAGAAGAGAATGTGGGAAATGAACAAGAAATTAGGGAGGAAGGAGATGAAGATGAGTCGGATGTCGAGGATCTAAATCTCAAAGAGAGAATGGCCAAAGTGGAAAGAGAAACATTTAGAGATGTGGCCTCTCTTAGAAAAGAGCTCCGGGTTGTGAAAAAGGAAAATTCTAGTTTGAAGAAGTCAATCGGAAAATTGAAGAAATTTATCAAAGATCTCATTCCCAGAACTTGCTTCTCTTCGGACGAAGATTGATACCCCCACCCTCTTTACTTTCTAGCATTTTCATTATTGTTGCTTTGTATTTTGATAAACTTTTGTAAAACTCATTTGCACTAATGATATTTGCTTGTCTTTCTTTAAAGGGTTAAAATTGCAAGTTGGTTATGACTTGTGGATGATCATGACTTTGATGGAGTATTTGATGGTAAAAATACTCTTAAGCATTGTTTGAATATTGGTATGAAGTACTTGATGGTAAAAGTGCTTCTCTTAATGTTTTGATCTTTTATGCTTAATTGGATATGTTGGGATTTTTGACATTTGATACATGTATTGTGTAAGGCTTATTACTTGGTAGATGTTCTAATTTTTGGCATTTGTAATGCCTTGATCATTCTTAGCTTATCTCAATTGGGTTGAACCCTTGAGAATCTACTTTGAGCTTTTTATTTGATGAACACATGTTGCATATGATCTTTTTGAGCTTTGGAATGAGGTTGATTGATGATATGAAAATTTTTGGCTTGAAACCTTCACAAGGACTACATGCAACCTCTTTTATTTTCATGCACACAAGGTGTTTGTTGAAATGTCGCAATGAAACTTTCAATTTCTACATGATTCTCTTGCTTCTAAATGTCTTAAAAATCTTTTTGAACTCATGTTTTTAGCTTACCCATGAGCTTATGGATCTTTTTTGTTTCAATTCTCCCATTTTCCTTGGATTACTATGCTTTAATTGCTCAACGGTTTTTAAACCGTCCCTTTGGCGCGCTTTGATATTATTGTATGATGTTTTCACCATCCTAACATTCTTTTTGATGATTCCAAAGGGGGAGAAAAACAGGATATTGGCTCATTAGCTCAAAGAAGCTAATAAAAGCTTGTCATAAAAGATGGCTCATAAAAGCCATTATTCTTGATTTGTTCTTAGTCCAATTGTTGCTTGATGGACTTTTATAACTGTTTAATGATGTTTTGTGACAGGGGGAGCTTATAAGCTCTTGAGCAAATTGTAAAAGCTAAAGCTTTTAGCTTATGGATAATTGTTTTTACATTATTCTTGATATGCTGGTTGATAGGGGGAGCTTGTGCTTTTTATTGATAAATATTTACTCCCTACTTGGTTGCTTTAATATTTTTGGAAATTTTGGTTGCTTCCAAACGGTCAAATGTTTTTACCGGAAAATCATTTCTAAAATTGCTCTCTTAGTTTGTGTAAAAAATTGTTTTGGTTTGTAATCATCAAAAAGGGGGAGATTGTTTGATACATGTTTTTATCTTAATTTTGATGATTTTGTCACCAAAACAATGTTTTTAAAGGTTGTCCAAATACTCCTAAATGATTTAAAATGGTTTTAATATTTTCCGGAGTATTTCCCCTAGTTTATTTTTGATAATAATGGACAACACTTTTTATGATTTTACATCAATGGATTTCTTACTCCTAAACAAGATTTCTAAATGTTGTTTAAATACTCCCGATTGGTTTAAAATGTTTTTACTAAATTTTCGGAGTATTTCTTGAGTTTTATTTTCGACAAAAATTGGACAACATTTTGTCTCGTGGTCGACCTACGTCGCCATATAGGGCAACGTGCATCAAGATGTTTTTAGAAACAGTAAAAATGAGACGGAGTAAAAACAAGCAGGTCGGCCGCCGCCACCTGAGTCGGCGCAGTACTGCAAGTTTCATTTTTGAAACAGACTTAACCCCTTCGTTTTTTTTATTAGGGGACGGTTGAAACAGGGTCGACCGGGTGAAGCCTACGTCGACCGTCGCCTGTTGTAATTTTCAAAGTGTTCTCATTTTCTCTTATTTTTGTGCGGCCGTCGCATCTTGTATTGACAAAGAAAAATATGACCGTTTGACAATGAGACACATTTCCTTAAATTGTGGGATTGATTTCTAACAGCTATATTCTTGATTTTAATTGTATTTTTCTGTAGATTTTCAATCCCCAAGAGGAGCCTATGCTTGATCAATCACCTCCTATAAATAGAGGAAGTTTTGGAGCAACCAATACAACAATTGAGATACAACACAACAAGATACACTTCAAGCAAACACTTGGTCTTTCATTGTTATTATTCTTATTGTAATATTGCCTAGCTTATCACTTTCACATCTTTGAGGTCTAGGCTATTCTTGATTACACTTTGCACTCAAATTGTATTATTCATTATTCAGTTGTAATCTTGATTTTTGGTTATCATTCAAACACAAGATATCCTTGTGAGTGTTCTTGTGGTAAGAGCACACTTGGATGATCTAGGTGATAGGTGAAGAAGATTGTGGTGATCTTCTTATTGAGGTGTTTGAAGAATTTGGTATTCTTCAAGATTGAAGATTGTGGTAATCTTCACAAGGTGCCGTTGAAGGAAGATTGTGGTAATCTTCAAAGGGGGAGATTGTGGTAATCTCCAAAGGTGGTGTTGAAGAAGAGTGTGGTGCTCTTCAAGGTGTTGTAAGTTGAATTTGTATTAATTTTGGTAATTAATAAAATTCTTTTTCTTTTCGAAATCCATCCCGGATATACTGGGGTGGTAGAGGATTAGGCCCTAGGTGGGTTGAACCTCTTTAAATCGATGTGTGTTGTTTACATTCCGCACCTTTATCATTGTATTTGAGCATTCGGGTATAAAAAGTGGGCGAAATCGAAAAGATGGAGATAATCTATTCACCCCCTCTAGATTATCGTAGCCGCTTGGACTTACATTTGCTTCCATGATAATTAATTTTAATAATAAAAAGAGTTTTGAAAGTTTAAGTACTAAAGCAGACTTTGAAAAGTTTGGAGATCTATTTCAAGAACTGCGGAAGGCTCAATGAACCAACCGCTCCGATACCACTTGTAGGTCCCAAGGGGTGTAAGTGTAAGGTTTAGAAGGGGGGTTGAATAAACCTTACCAAATTTTGATTTAGTCCTTTTAAAAATTCGAGTTGATACTACTGTTTGTGTCCTTGGTGGACATGTAATTTAGTTAATCGTAGAGTTAGTCTCTCAATGCACTCAACTCGATTTTGTTGATGGAATAACTCATTTGTTAAGTCTAAATTAACTCAATCGTGGTTTGTTTTCATTGGAAGACTTAACACCCTTAAGTTTGGTTAAGTAGAGATTTAGAGCTTGATTTAGACTTAGAGATTATCTAATGGATAGCAAATATGTCAGCGAGAATTAAACAAATATGATGCAAGAATTAAAGTGCTGAAATGTAAATGACACAATAAGATTTTTATAGAGGTTCAAGATGGGGTAATTCTTCTACTCCTCTCTTCTCCAACTCCCGGAGGAATCCACTAGGTATTGATCAATATACAAAGTGGTAACAGTCCATACAAGTCTGATCACACGGTGACTTGATTCTTTGGGACTCGATCCGAGACGCCTTGATCACTCGGTGGGCTTCTCGACGACTCGCCTTTCTTCACAGGCAGGCACTTGCCTTGCTACTACAGCCCACTTGCTCAAGCTCTTTGGATTTGATCACGAAGCCCTCTAAAAGCTCAAGACTTGGTTCGACCTTGAACCTTCCTACAATCCTTCGTGGAATGTAGACCCCTTGATTCTTGATAATTTCTCTTCAACCGATTGAAGTTATCTTTCCTTCACGGTGAGTGTTGGATTGATGTTCTTCGTAGTGTAGCTTGAGGATTGAGCGTTTAATAACTTGAGAATATTTCAAAGTTACGCTTCTAATAATTGCTTGAATGTTTGTAGTTCTGGTCACCTACTCGCAGTCATTCCTCGCCTTTTATAGTGATCTTTCAAAAATCGCCCGTTGAAGAGATAGCTTATTTTTGAAAGTCACTTGTGGTCGTTGGCTTGTCTTGTTGCGATCCTTGGAATTGCCATTTTCTCGTATGAATTGTTCTTTACCTTTTGAGTTCGACACGGTGTAGTGCTTCCCATTGGTTTATTCCTTTTGCACGCTTCTCGGGGACTCGAGCACTTCGAGAAAGGTAGCATGGAGAAATTACTTGTTTAAGTAATTCTCTTGATTTTCGTGCAACGGATCTTTTGATTATCTCGACTGACCGCATTTCCTTGCTTTCCCAGGTGACTTAGAGTCGCCTTCCAATCATTGGATGACTCTTTCATCACTTCAACTTGAGACTTGGATTTTCTTGAGTTGACTTGGACCGATACTCCACTGGATGCATCTCACGCTTCCTTCAAAAGAGAGTTCCGTCTTCTCTTCTTTGCCATACTCAAATTGCCTTGTAATGAGTCTTCCTTTTAGTCTCCGGTTGTCTTCTTGCATGTTTGGGCATAGCCGACTTAACTCGGCTTGACCAACCCTATTTATTACAATGCAGTTTACAACAAAAATTGGGGTGCCAACTTCCTATTCTAAGTTTTACATGGCATTCATCAAAATCTAAATAATAAATTTCCCAACACTATGGTTTTATTTTTATGTGATAAGGTGAACATTACCTCACTTAATCGAGTTGGGGATTAAGTATTTTGTAGGCGAGTCCAATTGCGATGTGATATGCATGATAACACTATGATCACAGATCAATGTAAGCAACTTGTCTTTTGGGTATAGTAATTGAATACCGCTTTGTGGATTGTTGATGGACGATTATGGACATTATCTATATACAATGGTAAGATGTTGTAAGCTATCTTTTGCCAAATTATTTGATGGATTCCATTAGGTTTCAATTATTTTGAGTATTCAGAGATTCAGGGTTATTATTGGTATTTAGGTTGTATTATAGTTTCGGATCGTTATATTATAATTGAGGTAGTCATTTTAAGTTGACGAGTAAATTGATTAAAAATAGAGTGATAATTTGGAGTGTATTAAGTTATGATAAGTTGACTAGTAATTGATTTACATAAGAGGTTTAATTCAGTCGCTGGATGATGTGAATTATAAGGTCAATTAACACTAGGATTGATTTTTGTGGAAACACATCTTATTGGTTTAGTTATTTTCATAGTTCTCAGTAACGAACTTATATGATAGGCGTTTTTCAAATTAGTTTAACAATAAATCTATGATGAGGTAACATATTGTGTGAAAAGGTTTGATGATTTAGACTGCCATCACGGAGATGTTTGGGTTTGGGTTTCCCAAATAAGACAAAGTTATGATTCATCAAATAGGTGACTTTAGATACTGAGCACTGCCGAGAAATCAGAACAAAACCAGGATAAGATCAATTGCTGGAGAATTAGATTACAACTATTTGATGATATCAAATTTTAAGTTTGAGTTCTATTTTTGGATGCTTGCGTGATTTAGATTAAAGTATTGAATTCTTAGATTAAGTTCGACTAAGGTTCAATTAACGATTAGATTTGATTATCAAGTGTAACTGGAATTTCTTGCCCTTGGATCGGATTTTTATGGATTTTGTAAGAACTCAGAGGTCAGTAGTGGTAAGCTGTCAACTTTTTAGATTGATGATTGGAATCTAGAAATTTATCTTTTGGGACTTTACCGTCAATATCATTTATGTGTTAGACTAGGTATGGATCTGATGTATAATCAACCTATTTGATAATTAGACGTTAAGATTGAACAAAAGAAATAACTACTTGGGGATTCTAAGCTTGAAAATGTTAGATTTTCAATTTTCTTATGATGAAAAAGAATTTGGGGACCAAATTCTTTGAAGGAGGGGAGTATGTGACACCCTATACGTGATTAATTCAAAATTTATTTTGGTGTAATTTTAATTTAGTAATATCTTTTTAGTTAACATATATTTTATTATTTATGTGACTTTATGAATATATATATGTAAGAGGAGATTTTTTATTTTGATTATGTGTATAATATAATATATAATTATTTGGATTAACAATATTATATTTAATATTATTATAAATTTTATATTTCCTCCATATCTAAGTATTCTAGCCTAAAAATTTTCAGAATTCTATATATCACAAGCCCAAATCATACTACCTATTTTTCAGATTTTTATTTTAACCCAAGCCCATAACCCAAGTCCAACTCTAAACCAAAGCCCACCCATTTGACACCCTTTAAATACCCAAACCCTAACCCTAATGCTCATTTTTCAGATTTATTCACACACTATCACACACTAAAAAGTGTGGCCTTTCCCTTCCCCTCCTCTCTCTTCCCCAGCCGCCCACCGCCGGCCACGAGCCACCAGCCACCGTCGAGTCGCCGCCGCCGGAAAATTTTTCCGGCCACATATATATATATATATATATATTTTCTCCTTTCTTTTTTCTCTCTCCATATCTCTTCTCTCCCTCTCTCATTTTCCTCTCTTTCTGTTTTCCGACCACCGCCACCACTACCGGCCACCCACCGGAAAATGCTCCGGTACAGTGGGTTTTGTTTATTTTATTTTTCTGCTTTTGAGTTTTTTTCTTTGTTATGTTATTTATGTAATTTTCAATTTAGTTGTTAACCTTAATTTTATTTTATTTTATTTTTGGTTTAATGAAACCAAAACCAAAATACCGTGAACTTTAGGTTCGTAAGGTTGAGGTGAGTGCCGGAAAACCTATTGCATGTTGTATATCTAAAAGATTCTTGTGTGTAATTCTAAAATGTAGAGATTTATTATTATTGTACATATATATTCATATATATTTACATATATAATATCAAAAATTCTTATTGATTAAACAAATAAGAGATGTTGAAAAGTTTATTAAAGTGGGTGGTATTAACAAGATTTTTTTTTCAAAATGGGTCTGTATTTGTTAACTAAATTATTAAAGTGACTTCAATTATTGAAATTAATATTTGGATATATTGATTTGTATGAGTGTGGGATATTCAAAAAAAAATTAATTAAATATATATTGTCTAGATTCAGTGATTTGTGTGGAGAAATTTCTAATTACCAAACTATTTTATACAAAATATAATTATAGACTTTAATGGAAAACTTTCGAAAACTGAGGGGCTGATTTTGAAGCTTCCAAAATGTTACTTGTGGAAATGTAGTAATTTCTTCGATTAATAAGGGCTCAATTTATATTTAACAAAAATGGGTAAATTATTTCTTTTGGTGAAATATTTTTCCATGTGGTTTTAATTTAGAAAACTGGAACTTGTAAAATATCATTCATGAGCTTGGATTTGCATCTAGTGTAAGGTTGATATTGGTAAATGGAATCTAATAATCGATTTCAAGGATGACATTATATTTTTTTATATCTAATTATATTTATTTATTTAGGGTTAATGAGACTAATCCAAACAATTAGAATTCATCTTAAGGTTGAGGGAAAATGTTGAGACATTGTTAAATAAATATTAGTTTCTTAAAATAAATGAATCACAATTTTGGTTTCTAATTATATCTATTTATTTTAGAAGACTAAAATATTTGGGTCTTTGTGTAGGAATTCCGAGCAGCAGTTTTGGAGATTAATAGTTTCATGGAATCGAATTTTAAAAGTGGGTAAAGTTTTTAAGTGAAGGTCATTTTTTTATGGGAAAATATTAAACACGACATGTTGCATCCATCAATTTTATTATGCTTGAATTCATAAATTGCATGAAAGTTGATATATTTGATGATGAAATTGTAAATTGTGTTGTAGGATTATTGTTTGATAACCAAGTTAGATTAGATATCCTCTAAGTATTGAACCTTGATAGGACTCACTTGTATTGCCCAAAACATCACGAGTTTTCGGATGACTTTAAATTTCAAATCTAGGAAACGCCTAAAATTCATATGCACTTAATCTAAATTACTAGTTTAAAAGAATATATATATGCAATGTGTCTCTAATTTTAACTTTAAAGTTGTTTCGAACAATTGACACAATATTGGACTAAATTGTATTTTTATAAACTGGACATTATTGTATTTCCCTTGATGTCAATAATAATTAATCCTAGTCGAGATAAGATGAATTACTTATGTAGTCTCATCACTTTTACAAAGTTAGAGAATTTCTCACATGCGAGATAATCGACTTCTATTAGTAATTGTTAAGTTTGAGAATTATATTCTTGTATTGTAATGTGTACGAGTATTTAATTACTTTATACCCATTTCATTTGCAATCAATGATAAATTATTTCTCGTTTTTCGAACCTTTTGGCGTGTGTAGTTAGGGCAATCAATCGAACAAGTTTCCTGTTGGTGTTTGCTCGGCTACACATGTGCCTATTCCCATTTTTCTGGTCGGACCAGAGACGGCGGCAGAACTTGGGTCGTAGTATTGGTATATTCCGGAATATGACGAACTCTGGGTATAAACCCACAACTAAAGAGTTGTCGAGCCACTCGGGGGAATAAGGAGCCGGGAGGCTTCAGCCCGGTGAGTTGGAGAACGCAATAGGGTTCATGTTTGATCAATATTGACTCTGCGTTTATTTTGTGTATCCCGTTGGATTTTAAAATGGGGCATAGAACCTTGTCCGTTTTAAAATCAGGCTTGACTTGGAACGTTGGGTTCAGTGTTTATTCCACATTGGCCCAGTGTTATTTTGTGTATCCCGAACGTTGGATTTTAAAATGGGGCATAGAACCTTGTCCATTTTAAAATTAGCGTGACTCATCGAAATGTGTTTTAACGTATTTGTGCTAATACTATATTTGATGCATGAGCCAAACAATATGAGGTTAGTACAATTTATTTTTCGTTTCGATATTGTTACGATATTATTCTCTATAACATGCTTATTTACGATAGTGTTTTATTGTGTAGCAATATTTATTTTGTATGTGTTGTAATTAATATTAGCCTTGTTAGTTCTGCATTCATTTGCATGCATGAAATCGTTTTATACACTAAGTAATTAGCTAAGACTTCCGCTGTATTATATGTATTAAACCTAGTTCTTTCAAGTTTTCATTAATAACTTTTGCATTTCCATTCCCCTACCCACTGAGCTTGTTTAGCTCACCCCACGTTTTCTTAAAAAATTTCAGAGATCGACGAATCTGAGTTCGGACACCAATACAAGAATAACGCAGAAACTGAATCATGTTGTATCACTACTATGATTTTGCTCTAAGTATTTCAAAGCGTCATTGTACTGATCTTGGTTTCTATTTTTTGATGTATTACTGGTTATTATAAGGTTTACGTAATTAGACTCCCGCTGTAATATTTGTATATACTTAGTGTATGTGATTGGGTTTACTTGGTAATATTTTTTTAGTAGACTTAGATTTTTTCGTATTATAAGTTTTCAATTATCGTACTTTTGGACTAATACATATGTGGAGCTTAAGTTAGTAAATATTTGGAGTTGTACTATGAAAATTGGGATTATTGTGACTATTTTGGGTTTATTAAATTTGGGGCGCTACAGAGCGAATTTGGGGGTCGATCCATTCAGCGGCAACAAACTTCCAATCAAGTGGTAATTTTGACCATACATACGAAAAACCGGAGGACCTCTACATTTGTTTACATCCGTGTCAATCTTACCTCTCATAGATGTAAAACAAAACATATTGTTATAAGATCTTATATTCTCTTGAAAATGTTTGCTTTTATTTCCATCTCCAAACAATATATCTTGAAGAACACTTGGTGGTTGTTTGATTGGAGGAAGTTGAACATTTCCGTGGCCACAATACAAAGAGTAGCAAGGCTTTGTTTTTGGATAGGAGGAGTCTTTCTTCTAACCAAAATAATGTTCTACAGAATTCGCATTTACAACCACCACCACCACCACCACCACCACCACCACCACCACCACCACCACTACTACTACTACTACCACTACTACTACGACCACCACCACCACCACCACCACTACTACTACTACGACCACCACCACCACCACCACCCCCACCACCCCCCACCACCACCACTACCACTACTACTACTACTACTACTACTACTACTACTACTACTACTACTACTATGACTACTACTACGACCACCACCACCACCACCACCACCACCCACCACCACCATCGCGACCACCATTACTACTACTAACGCTACCACTACCACTACTACCACTACGACTGCTACTGCTACTACTATTTAATAAACATAGAAAAACATTAATCAAAACATACATTAAAGCCCAAATGCTAAATAAATAGCCCATTAAAAAATTTAATTTTTTTTGTAAATCCAAGCCCATTTGAAAGATAAGGGTTAACCATTTCGGCCCAAAGCCCACATCTAGAACATTCCATCAGATACACTTTACAAAAATAAGTAGACATGATTATGACACGTGTAAATATCGATGGACATGATTAAACTAGAAATGGTATGATGTGTTTGCTGGTTAGGGTTCATTTTCAACTCATTTGTTTGATCCATATCCCTATCCTCTCAATATACGAAAATTTCTCTCTCTCTATCACAACTCAAAAAATTTCTTCCACATTTCGTCCGACTTTTTCACTTGTTTCGACTAAAACAAAACTTAAAGATTTTTCGATCGAAATGTGTATCTGTTTTAAAAAAAAAATTGGAAATTATCACCATTTGTGATTTTTCCGACGGGAAAATCAAAAAAATGTTTCAAAAATCATGAATTTTTCGTTCGTATAACCTACTCTTTCAGTATTGGTTGATGTTTTTTAGGTTTTGAAAGGATCTGGGTTTATATTTTCAGTAGATCCAAAACTATAATTTTTTTTCTTTTTTTTTATGTATTTGCATATTTATGTAATTATTTTCTATTTTATGATTTTCACGGTGGAAAATGGGGGATTTAAACCCTTCCATGGTTTAATTTTTTGGAATTCAATTTCGCTAATTTATTTTATATATTTACCTAGTGAAAATGTATATATATATATATATATATATATCGTTCGTTCATTTTTAATCCGATTTTCGCTATGTTTTGGAATCCGATTTCTTATATGTTTTTTTGAAACATCGGGTTATTTTTCAGAATTTTTTTTTACTTCGTGTAGAAATATTTTCTGAAAATACGACTCTTAGTCTTTAGATCTGAAAAAAAATTAGATCTAGGGTTTTCTTCAAATCGAAAACCATAAGATTTATTTTCAGATTTACTTTTGAAAGTGGATATATATTTGAAAACATTTGTAGATCTAGGGTTTTTGGGAAACTGAAAACCCTAAGTTTTCTTATTCAGATTTTCTTATACCAATCAATATAGATCTGAAAAAATGAGTAGATTATTTTCTGAACCGAAAAAGTTTCTTTTTCAATAATTTTAATTATATATATATATATATATGGGGTGATCAAGTGAGACCATGTCTCTAGGTGAGACACAATGGACTAATCTCAACCATCCCCCACTATTAATCAATGAGTATGCGATAATGAATAAAAAATATATTAAAATATTAATTTAATCAATATAATGGTAGTAGGGTAAAATAACATAACAAGTTAGTTACAAAAATGGAATCAAATCTCTTTCTCTCTCATACATCTTCCAATTTCCCCAATCTCATGTCTCTCTCTCTCTCTCATTCCTCCATTAACGCAAATAAAGAAAAATGTGAAGAACTCGTAAATTACAGTTCATGAAAATTACAGAGAAAAACAAGAAAAATCGGTGCAATATTACAGAGAAATAACAAACAGTGAGTTCGAAAACTAAATATGCAACAAAACTCAATTAAATATGCATTATCTGAAAACTATCTATGCAGCGTAAAAAAACTAATATGTAGTACAGTATATCCAACTATGCAAGACGTCATAAACTATGAAACAAAATCAACTAACTATGTATTTTCTAGAAACTTTCTATGTATTGTGGAATCACTAAATATGCATTACATTATGTAACATCCCATATTTATAATTTCCAAAAGTAACATTCCATTTTCATAACTAAATATACATTATATTGAACCTATTTATGTCGTGTAGTATAACTACATATGCAGTACATTATATTCAATTATGTCTTGTTTTCGTAAAATAGTGCCAACAAAATAATTAAATATGCATTGTTTGATGTCTAATGATGCAATAGAAGAACACTAACTATGCTGTAAAATAAAAATATTTGGAAAGAAAGCAGGTTCCTTAAATTCCGCCACAAAATACGGCAGTGTCAATTTCAGCCCATAAAATCCGCTGGGACCACTAATTTGAATTACAAAATTACAATCTTATCCTTAAAATCAGCGAAAATTAGGAAATAATTAAAAAAACTGAATTAATCACATCCCTTTATTTTTTAAGATCAATGGGTAAGATGAGTCAACACTGTCTCACCTAGGGAGGGTGGTCTCATTTGAACCAAATCCTATATATATATATATATATATATATATATAGGGGATGGTTCTTGTGAGACCATATATTGGGGTGAGACCGTGAGACATGATCTGAACCGTTGCAATCAATTAATGGATGGATAAGATTGAAACATTAGATATTGTTGCATTTTCTAGCATCATTTTCGGCTGAGGGTATTTAAGGGAAACCATAAAAAAACGTGTAACTAAATAATAGGACTTACCATATCTCATCCCTTTAATTTAGGTATGAAATCAATCAAATAAAAAACCAAACAATCGTCTAATATCTATCCAATAAACGCCATTTTTGTTAAACCAAAAAAATCAGTTGCAAACAATTCAGACATACCGCAGCAAGAACGAAGAAAATAAAAAATTTCAGTACGCGTCTAGATCGGCAGAAAAACACATGATGAGTGATTTTACGGATGATACCTACAGTGAAGATGTTGATTTTGGTAAGTATATTCTTAAAATTGTCTATATATTTGTCCTCAAAATCGTTGCATGATTAATAAAAAAGATGATTCGAAAAAAAAAATCTTCTACAGTTTGAATAAATTTTTTTAAACGATTTGAGTTATACATGTTTTCTCGTAATGTTGCATTTTTAGCATTGTATTGATGTATACATAACTAACATGTTTTCTCGTAATGTTGCATTTTTAGCATTGTATTTGATGTATACATGTTTTCTCGTAATGTTGCATTTGCAATATTAGAATTTTTTATGAAATAGAAATTTCATGATGTAACCGAGAATGCATGGTGAAAAATTCTATTTCATTTAATGTATATTTAATTGAATAATGATGTATGCATATTCATAATTTGTTGCATATTTTGTTAAACACTTTGAGGTATATATATTTTCTCGTAATATTGCATTTTTAGTATTGTATTGATGTATATATAACTAACTTGTGATGCATTTGGCATTGGTCGAAAAAATTGTGTGCATGATCATGTCAACTTGAAATATTAGAATTGTTTTTTTGAAAATCAATATTAGAATTTTATATGAAATAGAAATTCCATGATGTAACCGAGAATGCATGGTAAAAATGCTATTTTAATTAATGTATATTTAATTGAATAATGATGTATGCATATTCATAATTTATTGCATATTCATATTTAATTGAATTAGTTTGGCCTGGATGCAAAAATATAGAAACCCATAAATGCAAACTATGTTATTCCTATGAAATTATTGTATATATAGTGGAAAAATGATGTTTAATTATGTATATTTTGCTGCATATAAAATGTATAGTTAAAAAAATAACTATTATCGTCATGCATTATATAATTTTTTCTAGTATCAACTCGACGGGATCGTTTAAATGCAAACCGTGCATATTTAATATAAAATATTTTTAGGTACCTATATTATGTTGCATGTATAAAGCATAAATATAAATTAATGGGCAGAAATATTTATTAATGCATAATTAATCTAAAAAAAATGTATTGTTAAGAATATTATGTTGCATACTTAATGAACAAAACAGTATCCATATTTTTTTTAAAAAAGTCTATATATATTATGACGCTTTTTTAATAATGTTGTGATGTATATTTAATGTTAATTTATGCTAATAGGTATAACTGAAAACCAAAGAGAGAGGCTTGAAATTGTTTGATACTTGCTTTTATCTTAATTTTGATGATTTTATTTTTTACACCAAAACAATGTTTTTAATTGTTGTCCAAATACTCCTAAATGATTTCAAATGGTTTCAATATTTTCCGGAGTATTTCTTCAAGTTTTATTTCAGATAAAATTGGACAACACTTTTAATGATTTTATGTTTATAAGATTTTACTTCAAAACAAGGTTCCTAAATGTTTTCTAAATACTCCCGATTGATTTAAAATATTTTTACTAAATTTTCGGAGTATTTCTTGAGTTTTATTTTCGACAAAAATCGGACAACATTTATGTCTCGAGGTCAACCGTTCGCCCTATAGGGCAACCCATACCTGAAGAGTACGTTGAAACGAAAAATTTGAACCTGGAGTATAAAAGAGCAGGTCGACCGGTCAGGTCGATCGGTCGCCCAGGGTGCAACCGGTGCCTGCAAGTTTTGGTTGAAACAGAAACTCCTGTTCTTCACTTCTTTGAGACATGGACCGGTTGGGCATAGGGGTGACCGGTCGAACCCCACGTCGACTGGTCGCCCTATGTAAAAATGCTGTGTCATTTTTTGAACTTCTATTCCTGCGCGACCGGTTGCCCTATCTTTTTACAGCAAAATCTGACCATTTGACAGCAGACAACATTTCCTTAAAATGTGGGATTGATTTCTAACAGATATATTCTTGATTTTAATTGTATTTTTTTTGTAGATTTTCAATCCCCAAGAGGAGCCTATGCTTGATCAATCATCTCCTATAAATAGAGAAAGTTTTGGAGCAACCAAGATAACAATTGAGATACAACACAACAAGATACACTTAAAGCAAACACTTGTTCTTCATTGTCATTATTCTTGTTGTAATTTTGTCTAGCTTATCACTTTCACATCCTTGAGGTCTAGGCTATTCTTGATTACACTTTGCACTCATATTGTAATATTCATTATTGAGTTGTAATCTTGATTTTTGGTCATCATTCAACACAAGACATCCTTGTGAGGATTCTTGTGGTAAGAATACACTTGGGTGATCTAGGTGATAGGTATTTCAAGAGTGTGGTGCTCTTGTGGTGTTGAAGAATTTGGTATTCTTCAAGGTTGAAGATTGTGGTGATCTTCAAAGGTGCCGTTGAAGGAAGATTGTGGTAATCTTCAAAGGGAGATTGTGGTAATCTCCAAAGGTGGTGTTGAAGAAGAGTGTGGTGCTCTTCAAGTGTTGTAAGTTGAGTTTGTATTAATTTTGGTAATTAATAAAAAAAAAATTCTTTTTGAAATCCATCCTGGTTATACTGGGGTGGTAGAGGATTAGACCCTAGGTGGGTTGAACCTCTATAAATCGACGTGTGTTGTTTACATTCCACACCTTTATTATTGTCTTTGAGCATTGGGTTCAAAAAAGAGGGTAAAATCGAAAAGATGGAGATAATCTATTCACCCCCTCTAGATTATCGTAGCCGCTTGGACTTACAAGTGGTATCAAAGCCAAACTCTTTGGCAAGCTCGTTTCATATCGCGAGTGAAGAGGAACGATCGTCGGCTACGCACGAAGCTCATCTTACCGGCACCTCCACCACCAAGCCACCTCTATTTGATTCCAAAAATTTTATATTTTGGAAAGAAAGAATGGAATGTTATCTACAAGGTTGCGGGTTCGATATTTGGAACATCGTCATAAATGGAGAATCTATTCCGATGATAAACACACCACACACCTCCAAAGGCCTCAAAGAACTAAATGATGAAGAGAAAAAAATCATCTCCTTAAATGATAAAGCTCTCAATATTTTATATTGTTCACTTACTTATTTGGAATATGAACATATTGTAGGAATTCGATCGGCACATGAAGTATGGCAAAAATTAGAAGCCATTCATGAAGTATATGCAAATGATAGGAGCAACTCAAAAGCATCTACTTCTCAAAGGGATACAATGTCAAATCTAAGGAACAAGCCTCTTACAACTTCCAACTATGAAGAAGTTGAACATTGTCTTATGGGCATCGAAGAAGAAAACGAGGTATGTCTTAAACCCTCTATTTCTTATGATATTGTTATTCAAAATGATTATGGTGATTTGCAAAATGATTTTGATGATCTTCAAAATGAATTCCAATGTTTACTTGTTAAGTACAAAAATTTGAAAAAGGAATTCAATGTTTTGAAAAATGAAAAGGATAGTTTATTTACTTCCTATGAATCACTATCATGTGCTCACACCACCACACTTGATAAGGTTAGAAAACTTTAAAAACAAAATAGTACTCTTGTTGAGGATATTAATTGCATGAAAAATGATTTAACAAAACCCAACTTGAGTACCAATAAATTGCCCAATATTGTGAATGTTAATGGTTGTGATAACTTGAAAAGTGAACTTGATCATGAGCCTAATATTGCCAAGCATATGAAAAAGAATCAAGTTCCTATGCATATTAGTGATGTTACTTGCTTTTATTGTGGTAAGAAGGGTCATACGGTAAATACTTGTCGGGCTAGAAATAGCTCTAATTACTGTTGGAGACCTAAAAGTCTCAAGACTAATCCCAAAGGACCCAAGCACTTGAGGGTACCACAAAATAATGTCATTTTAGGTACCCGACGGATTAATAATCAAAGAAAATTTATGCCGCCAAGAATGTTTGATACATGTTTTTATCTTAATTTTGATGATTTTATTTTTACACCAAAACAATGTTTTATTTGTTGTCCAAATACTCCTAAATCATTTAAAATGGTTTTAATATTTTCCGGAGTATTTCTTCAAGTTTTATTTCAGATAAAATTGGACAACACTTTTAATGAATTTGTGTTTATATGTTTTTACTTCTAAACAAGGTTCCTAAATGTTGTCTAAATACTTCCGATTGGTTTAAAATGTTTTTGCTAAATTTTCGGACTATTTCTTGAGTTTTATTTTCGACAAAAATTGGACAACATTTCTGTCTCTTGGTCGATCGGTTGCCCTATAGGGCAACCCGTACCTGAGATGATTTTTGAAACAGAAAATGAGACGGAAGAAAATATCAAGCGGTCGGCCGCTCGACGCCGTCGATCCGCCGACGGCCGCCTGGGTCGACCGGTGCACACTGCAAGTTCTTGGTTGAAACAGAACTCCCGATTCTCCATTTGTGCATGGTCGATCGGTGATGTGGGGTCGACCGGCCGTAGCCTACGCCGACCGGCCGCCTGTAATTTTGTGTTACGTTTATTTCAAACTCTATTTCGTGCGATCGGCCGCTCTATCTTTTGACAAAAATATGACGTTTGTTTGAGACAAATTTCCTTAAAATGTGAGATTGATTTCTAACAGCTATATTCTTGATTTTAATTATATTGTTCAGTAGATTTTCAATCCCCAAGAGGAGCCTATGCTTGATCAATCATCTCCTATAAATAGAGGAAGTTTTGGAGCAACCAAAACAACAATTGAGATACAACACAACAAGATACACTTCAAGCGAATATTTGTTCTTCATTGTTATTATTCTTGTTGTAATTTTGCGTAGCTTATCACTTTCACATCCTTGAGGTTTAGGCTATTCTTGATTACACTTTGCACTCAAATTGTAATATTCATTATTGAGTTGTAATCTTGATTTTGGTTATCATTCAACACAAGATATCCTTGTGAGTGTTCTGTGGTAAGAACACACTGGATGATCTAGGTGATAAAAAGAAGATTGTGGTGGTCTTCTTATTGAGGTGTTGAAGAATTTGGTATTCTTCAAGATTGAAGATTGTGGTGATCTTCACAAGGTGCCGTTGAAGGAATATTGTGGTAATCTTCAAAGGGAGATTGTGGTAATCTCCAAAGGTAGTGTTGAAGAAGAGTGTGGTGCTCTTCAAGGTGTTGTAAGTTGAGTTTGTATTAATTTTGGTAATTAATAAAATTCTTTTTTTTTGAAATCCATCCCGGATATACTGGGGTGGTAGTCGATTAGGCCCTAGGTGGGTTGAACTACTATAAATCGACGCGTGTTGTTTACATTCCGCACCTTTATTATTGTCTTTGAGCATTTGGTTTGAAAAAGAGGGCGTAATCGAAAAGATGGAGATAATCTATTCACCCCCCTCTAGATTATCGTAGCCGCTTGGACTTACAAAGAAAACATCAAATGACCATTTCATTTGATCAAAGGAGAAAACACTTTCAACAAAGTCATTTTCCAAGAAGAGGAAATAATCAAAAATGGAATGAACAAAATCCTTGGGAGTGGCAAAGACATCATCAAGATGATTTTCCAAGAGAAAGACACTTTCAAAAATGGGAAGGCCACAATGTTTGGAAATGGAGCAATTGGAGAAACCATCATCAACAATGGGAACGGCACAACCCATGGAAATGGCGAAATTGGTAAACCGTATCTCCCAACTTAAATATGCATTTTATTTTCTTGCATATGTTTATTTCTGTCTAAATTGCAAAATGATTTTTCAAAATGAATTTAAAAATTTTGTTTTTAAAATTTAGGTCTTCAATATATTTGTAAGTTTCAAAATATTTTTTAAAGAAGACCTTGCATGATATTTCTAAAACTCTTGTGCATTTACTTAGACTTGTGTGGTTTATTATCTCCTTTGTAGTTATATAACACAAGCATGCTTAAGATATCCCTTATTACTTGCCTACACTTGTGCTATTATATCGTGTGCAAAATTTGTTTAAGAATTGTGTAGGTTATATATCTCATATTCATTGGCTATTTCTTCATCAAGTTTTTTAAACCATCGAGGTATGTTCACTCGTATTTTTCTTAAAACTCGATATTATGTTTATGCTCATGTCTTTCAAAATATTTCATTTCAACCCCTTAAGTGCCTCTAAATGATTTTGTAATTTTTTTCTTAAAAGGGCACTACTCGTTAAATCTCATTTTTCTCGTATATGTGTTTTCTCGAAACTCATATTTGTTGGATTTAGTCCATAATTATCTTTTTGCAAAGTTTTAAAACTTTTGGGGTGAAAAATCGAATTTTAGAAAATTCTGAAGAATGAAAAATCACACTGGGACGGTCAAGGCAGGGCCGACCGGTCGCCCTGCACGTCGACCGGTCGCACCCTACCTCGACCGGCCGCCAGTGGTAATTTTTCAAGTTAAAAACGGCCCCGCTTCTTCTTTTTGAAACAACACAAAATTCCCCAAACCCTTACTCCGCGCAAATCACCCCCTTTTCTCTAAAAACTTCAATTCTTCATCAATCTTTGTGATTCTTGTTGCTAATCCACCTCCTTTTGCAAGAATCTTACATATATGGCACCTCCAAGAAATTCCACGGTCAAAATCCCACCTCCAAGAAGAAGAAAGGGCGGAGAGGGTTCTTCGAGAAATCGGCAAGAAAAGTTTAACAAAGGGATATTCGAGCTACCCAAAGGAACGTGGCTCAAGAATGTGATGACATTCAAAATCCCGTACTCTCTTGGACCCAAATTGCCAAGCTCCGCGGAACAATTTCACTCAAGAATTGCCGTTGGGCAAAAAGTAAGAAATCTTTTATACCATTAGCTCCCCATTCTAATAATGTTCTAGCTTTCATCAATAAGTATGCGGAGTGGTACTATGAAGATTTGGGAATGGGTGGAAAATCGATTGCTCGCACTAAAATCTGTCGATTTAATTCATTTACTAATGAATATCCTAATATTAGAGGATTCTTTGAAGGGCAAGGTTGGATGTTTTTATGGGAGCATGCATATGTTTTATATGATGATGATATTATTCAACATTTTTATGCAAATATGTGGGTGCAATATGATGATGATAGGAAGCCTATTACGGTAAATTCGTTTGTAAGGGTCGTCATTTTAGGTGGACTCCTAATGAAATTTGTCGGCTTCTACATGTATAAGAGAAGGTGGTTGGGACTATTTTTCTTGTGCGGTTTGGAATGATGAGATGTTGGGGGTGTCTATGAAAGAAGTTAAGACTTATTTGGGCGTATGGCCAAAATATTCATTGTTGGCGATGACACTTGAGCACCGAATTTTATCTGTTATTGTCGCCTACCGTATTTGTGGAAAGGCGGGTAAAATGCCTAGCAACATGGATTATTTTTTGACTTATAAGATTGCTAGAAGGGAACCACTTAACTTTGGCGTTATTCTTATTCAATGTCTAATTGAGTCTATCACTCAAGGAAATAAGAAGTTTGAACTTCTATTCCTGTGCGACCGGTTGCCCTATCTTTTGACAGTAAAATCTGACCGTTTGACAGCAGACAACATTTCCTTAAAATGTGGGATTGATTTCTAACAACTATATTCTTGATTTTAATTGTATTTTTCTGTAGATTTTCAATCCCCAAGAGGAGCCTATGCTTGATCAATCATCTCTTATAAATAGAAGAAGTTTTGGAGCAACCAAAATAACAATTGAGATACAACACAACAAGATACACTTCAAGCAAACACTTGTTCTTCATTGTCATTATTCTTGTTGTAATTTTGTCTAGCTTATCACTTTCACATCCTTGAGGTCTAGGCTATTCTTGATTACACTTTGCACTCATATTGTAATATTCATTATTGAGTTGTAATCTTGATTTTTGGTCATCATTCAACACAAGACATCCTTGTGAGTATTCTTGTGGTAAGAATACACTTGGGTGATCTAGGTGATAGGTGTTTCAAGAGTGTGGTGCTCTTGAGGTGTTGAAGAATTTGGTATTCTTCAAGGTTGAAGATTGTGGTGATCTTCAAAGGTGCCGTTGAAAGAAGATTGTGGTAATCTTCAAAGGAAGATTGTGGTAATCTCCAAAGGTAGTGTTGAAGAAGAGTGTGGTACTCTTCAAGGTGTTGTAAGTTGAGTTTGTATTAATTTTGGTAATTAATAAAATTCTTTTTCTTTTTGAAATCCATCCCGGATATACTGGGGTGGTAGAGGATTAGGCCCTAGGTGGGTTGAACCTCTATAAATCGACGTGTGTTGTTTACATTCCGCACCTTTATTATTATCTTTGAGCATTCGGTTCAAAAAGGAGGGTAAAATCGAAAAGATGGAGATAATCTATTCACCCCCCTTCTAGATGATATCGTAGCCACTTGGACTTACAGAAATATCACCGGGATCAACAAAATACTGGATTCCGGAGGTAGACGAAGGCAAAATTCCACGTGTTGGAATGGAATTTTCTACACTAGAGATCGGTGTCCATTTTTACATGGAATATGGCTCGATATGTGGGTTTGATATCCGAAGAAGCACGACAAGGAAATTTAGAAATGATATTATTCGTGAGCAGTACATATTATGCAACCGAGAAGGTTTCAAGAATTCAAAGATATCAAACCCAGTCACATTAAATGATGATGATGCAGATAATACGCATCAAATGACGGCCAAAGAGAGTCTCAAATAGGGTTGGATGCAATGCGTGTTGCATATTTGAGTACAAAAATGACCATTCTAATAGAATAAAATTCTTCGAAGAGCGCCACACTCATACAATGAAATCCGAACAATTCAAGCAGTTTCTCAAAGTAAATAGGAATCTTAAGTCCTAATACTATAAAAAAAAATAGTATGCTTCAAACCATTGTTACTCTCTTTTGCTTAGCCATTGTTATTGCTCCTGTAAAAAAAATATGCAAACGGTAAAATTTCATACTATAAAAAAATTGCATATATACTAATTCATTGATGCATAACAAAACTGACATATAAAAAATGAAAATTTCTTGCATAAGTCCTAATACTATCAAATGTTAATTCTATGAATGAGAAATATATACCAATAACAAAAATATGCAACGAAATTATTCAGTTTATGCAACGAAAAAATGGAAAATATGCAACAAAAAAAAACAAAAAAATATGCAACCAAACTGACATATAAACTGACATATAAAAAATGAAATTTTCTTGCATAAGTCTTAATATTATCAAATGCAACAAAACATTTGATTCTATGCATGAGAAATATATACCAATAACAAAAATATGCAACGAAATTATTCAGTTTATGCAACGAAAAAGCGGAAAATATGCAATAAAAAAAGCAAAAAATATGCAACACACTGTATACTATACGGTATGCCTAAAAGAAAATTCAAAATAAATTTAAATATTCGAACCAAAACGCTATAAAGGTATTTTCAGATTTGGATATTTAGGTGCATATTTATAATTTTTCTTTGCATGTTTATGTTTTTTTAATTGCATATATAAACAAATAAAAAATCGAATCACACTGCAATGATGTAATTTAGGTGCATGTTTATAATTTCCATTGCATGTTTATGTTTTTTTAATTGCATACATCAAAAAGAGAAAAATCGAACCACACCCTGTAAATAACTTTGGGTCCAGCAAAATATGTAGAAAAAAACGATTCTAATAAAAAAAACCTAACCACAAAATCAAAACAACAATCTCACATTCACCCAAACTTGACCATATATGGAAATCGACAATGTTGTATGTTCAACTCCGGAAAAAAAAACAACTAAATCCCTCATTTACTACAAACATCTAAAATAACAGTGCAAAAAAAATCTCCTATATAAAGCTTCAACAAGGGAGCAAAACTAAAAACCCAAAAATTGGTAAAAGATCGAGAAGTATATAAACATCGAATACAGAAAAAAAAAATTAATGTGTTTGTAAAATAATTTTCAAAAATAATAATTAGTTGTATATATTTAACACATTCTTACTTGGAATTTCTTAAACCCTGGAACTGCCGTGAGAGATGTACAATCAAAATTTCAAAACTTTCTTGCTACTGCCGTGAGAAAATGGTGTGGAAAATTTCAGAACTTTCTTGCTTCTGCCGTGAGAGAATGGTGTGAACCAAATTTCAAACCTTTCTTGCTTGTATTATGAATAATGTCTTTTGATATTACTTACCTTTTTGTTTGCCTCTTTGTTTACCAATGAGAATATAGATATATTATATTGATTGTATCAAGAATAATTATGCAAGATCATTCCATATAAAAAAACGGCAATCAAGATGCACGCAATCCCCGTCAGTGCCGATAATAAAGGAAGCAATATCTATCCATATTTAACACAATTGGGCGTTTTTCCGTGCAATTACGAAAATAACCCTTTGACATTTTTTTCACATTAAACATACATCAAAAATTGAATTAAATCTATACCATCCAATAAATGTAATGGATGTACTAGATTATGTCTCACAGTCTCACCCCAGGATATTGGTCTCATTTGAACCAAATCATATATATATATATATATATATATATATGATGGATCTTTGATGCTCAGAACCTTGAGCTTCAGGATTAAAAAATGTAGATCTGGTGTGTTATCAAGTGTTTGCTGGTTAGGGTTCCAGTTAGCCTCGAGTGGAATTTCCCGATCATCAGATTCGTTTCTGGTTGTACATTCGGAACATGCATAAATAAAAACCACTTGACCCTACAACACGATTGTAGTGAAATCATGTTGGTTGCACAGAAATCTTCATTTATATAAAAATGTTATTCTGAAATCTGAAAGTTGCACCTTTGAAGAAAGAACACTGAAATGCACGTCAGCTACAGAGTGTGAAAAAAGATAAGTATTTCAATTTTTCTATTTTTGTGTTTTTTTAATATGTTACTCGATGCTTGATTGCTATTTGTGGCATTTTGATATAAACCATTAGGATGTACAAAACAAAAAATATATGAATGAGCTTTTTTAGAAAAGGTTTGTGCATATTACTATAGGTCACATGAGAATGATTGTCATTGATAATAAGTAAATGGAGCTTTATGCATTTTTCTATAATTACTGCTTACTAATTTGTTTTCTGAAATTCGTTTTCAGGTTACCTGATAATGAATGTTGGTGATAATACCATCAATAATAGAAGGTTTCAAAGATAAGTATTCAACTTCAAAAAAAAAATTGGATTAATATTTGAACAACTAATCTGTATTTTTTTTGTTAAAGATTTTTACTCTATCACTATTAACTATAGTTTTCTGAATTGATGCAGGTTCTATGTATGTGATTAATCATACAAAAACAAACAGATGCTCGTGGAATTCAACATCTAAAGATAAGTTTTTCAAATCTAATTATATAATAAAAATAAATAAGTGAATGATATTTATATATATATATATGAACAATTAGAAATGATATTTAGAAAACTAATATGCAAATAAATAGATATTTATTTATAACTTTCAAAAACATAAAACATATATCACCTTGGTCGTATATGATAGAAAATTTTCTTTTATTGGTAATTATATTGTGACCCGAAAGCTTCCTCATTGTGATGATCGACCTGTGTGAACTTTTTCTGAATTTTTGCTTGAACTTTTTCTGAATTTTTGCTAAGATAGATAGTAATGTATTGTTGTGCTACGTTCTGAGAACTATTTATACATTGAAAATATTTGTGGTTTTGGTATGTGAATCGAATTAAATGAGTGGATGCCTAAAAGATGATTGAAACTGATTCATAAGATCTATATACAGAAAATAAATAGAATAAAGTTTGACTTAAGAATTATATTAGGCATGTAAATCATTGAAGATATAATCATTTTTTAAATTTTTTAAATTGAAAAGGAAAACATATAAAATAAAATATGCAGTAACTATTTCATATATACCAAATCTTCTATCCGTCAAATGAATGTATCTTTGTTTACTACATTATGTTTACATATTTACATAATTAGGATTTTTTAAAATAAATAGCAATTTATTATAAGAATGCAGGATCAGATGTATGTTATATGGAAAAAAGGCAGTCCTATTTTCTGATTTTATTTTTACAAATAATCATTCTATATAAATCCAGTTTATCGAGTAAATTTAAGTGACTGTTATATGTTGTAATCTTAATTCTGTTTGTGTGATGCAAAAAACATCAATATTTACAGAATAAACATCGGTACAAAATCTCAAAAAATTTAAAAATTAATAGTATAGTAGTTTATTAAAAGTTTGATAAAATGTATAATTTCTTGAAATGTATTATGTTTGTCAAATAATTGTTTAACCTTCTATGTTCTGTGTAAGTGGTTGAAGTTGCTACTGATTGTATATACCAGATGATCGTTTTACATGTTCCAGTTTATCTCCTATTCTTAATTGATACTGGCATGCTTGTTCAAATTTCTGTTCATCTATATTGTGATAATTCCCTGCTTCTGAAATACATTTTTCATTTACAGAGTTTTCATGATAAGAAAAATATAAAGACAACTCAATATAAAAAAAACTACTTGACTGTACACTAAAGTGTATTGGAATCCTGCTGGTTATAATTCTTAATTTTTTATGAAGTGTTCAATTTTTTTATTGACAACTTATAGATATATTTGTTTAATTATTGTAAAGTGACTCAAATAAATACCACTTGACCCTACAACACGATTGTAGTGGAATCATGTTGATTAAAAAAGTCTCCATTTATGTATACAGTTTCATTACTATTATATGTATCTTGAAATATTGTTTAAGTAATTTTTATTGAAGTTGATAGAAGTATGTGTTTAATTTTAAAAATACAATTAAAACTACAAAAAAAACTTCACAATATTCATATTGTCAATGTCTTAAAATTTCATTAGTTAATTTTCAGAATGGTACATTATAAAATTATTTACATTAAGGTACAAATAGTTCAAATACTTGAAAGAAAAAATTACAATGTATTTAAATTATATTAATTAATTCTCAGATTTATAATTACAAAGTATTTTACAAATTAATTTTTGAAAAAATACAAATACCAAACATTTTATCGACTAATATAGAGTCGAATAAACATTTATAAATACAAAGTATTACAAATAAAATTCTGAAAAAAATACAAATACCTAATTAAAATATTCCATCGACTAATACAGAGTCAAAAAAATGAAAAGAGAATCCTAGCTAAATAAATTTCCACGGACACTTTCTTTACGCTTGTCTCACTTAACATTCTTCAAAAACCTGAAACATTTTTATGATCATTAAGAATTAAAAATCATTCTATTTAATAGTAAATAAATATCAAACTTCATATCTTTACATAGTAAAAATTACCTGAAACTTTATTATAGGGTAAAAGAACCTAAAAAATAATAGAATGCTCAAAAGACAATAATTGAAATTACTTAATAAAATAAAACATAAATAAAAAAATCCAAATTCATAGATATAAATGCCAAAATATATTCATAAATAAAAAACAATCTAAAAATAATCGACCCAAAATAATAAAAAAAACACCCACATACTTAATAGAATCTAAAACTGTCTAAATAAACTAAGTGGCCACATTGGCCAAAACTCATAAAACAATTGTCCAAAAAATATAAAATCATTCCCCATCTCTCTTTTCATCTTTCATCTTTATGACACTTTTCATCTTCATCGACATTGTTGATGATGATAAATCTTCATTCAATCTACGTTTGCAAAGAGGAGATTCAGACGTAGATGGCCTCTTTTTAAGGTTCTTGATGAGAGTATTGACCTCGGATTCTAAGGAAGATTCTTCCTACAAAAAAGAAAATTATTAAATAAATCTTCACTTTTAATAATTTAATAAAAATAATATTACTTAGATCAGAAATAAAACCTTGTCATCACAAACATCATCTGATTGCAACCTCGAGAAAAAATCAGATTCTTGTACATCCAAAATTACTTTAATAAATTTTAATTATTCGTCATTAATAATAATATCGAAAAAATAAACAAAAAAAGTACCTGACTCTCAAGATTCATTACTCCATATTTCCAGATTAGGTCCGGATCTGCTGAGAGCTTAGCAACGGAAAAAATTCCGGAGTAATTATGTAGTTGTTCAGATTTTATCTGAACTTTAAAAGAAAATTTTTATTAATGAAACACGATAGCTCTGGGGGTAGCTCCTCGCCTCCATCCTACAATGTTTGATTGAAAGAAATAAAACATTAATAATTCAAACAATTTTTAAAAAAATTGTATACAATAAATAAATGATAAAATAAATAATCAAACTTAGAAAATTAAATTATACTTCAAGATGCTCCTTCCTCAAATCTGAACATGACTTCCCGATTAATTTTTCCAAATCCCTATCCCAACAAAGCAAAGTGGCGCTAGCGGTTTCATCAACAACTTGAACATGTGCCATATACCTACGCAAGCAAAATTCGAAAAAAAATATCAAACCAAACAATATTAAAATAAAATATAAACATAAATATAATAAATATAACATAAGTATAAATAATATTAAATGTTACCTCAAAATCCCAGTTTTAAACAACGAATCACACTTCGCACAAAAGATATTACTGATTGTCGGGTGCATTTTTTTTCGTACAATGAGTGCAAGCAAAATACTAACACTCATCAGAAATTGATACCACTCTTGCACAAATCCAAAAGTTGTCAGCCTACAAATTGAATTAATAAAATTTTTAGAACAAAATTAATAAAATAATATATTTACTATTTTATTAAATGAATTAATTAAAGAGATTAAATAAAATAATTACGTTCTCATTGTCATACAAATAATCCACCATTTTTACGGATGCGTCCGGAGCTTCAAGCTCATTCCAGGCCATCCGTACAGAGGGCAAACTCACATGGCTAATGGAATATGTAAGATCGTTGCTGCTCATAATCCTAATTTAGATAAAAATATGTGAAGTAATAAATTTATATATTAAAAATTCCGAATTCAGAAAATATTAAAACTACACAATATACCTCTTCTTGAAATCTTCTATCTCTTGCACTTTTTCATTCACATATATAACATGAAAGCTATTGGATACCTTCACTTGATCTTATGAATATTCAAAAAATATAAAATTATTAAATTCCAATAATAAATCGAGTAATAAATAATAAAATATTAATAACATAAATATATACAGAAAATTAAATTTATATTCACCACCTTTAAAAACCTTTGCTCGACCCAATTGTAGAATAATCACAACCGGCTCAAAAACTTGCTGCTCCAAGTGAGGCAAAATCTGCTCCGCATAATTCTCCCAAAGTGTGCATGTGAGACGATTGTTTCTGCAAAATTAAAATAATTAAAAACATACATACATAAATTAACAAAATATATTAGTATATAATCTAAAAAAAGACGTTTTTGAAATATTAGTATATAAACAAATTTATATACGAACAGATGATATCCTTACCAATGTATTTGTGCAGAATGCATTGAAATAACCTTACCAATGATATCTAAAAAAGACGTTTTTGAAATATTAGTAAATAAAAAAATTTAAAAAATATTTATAATAATATATGAATTTTGTGTATACCAATCAACATAGTTTCTCCAGAAACCTCGTAAGACGACCATTTATGTCATTGTTTTGTGCAGAATGCATTGAAATAACCTTACCAATGATATCTAAAAAAGACGTTTTTGAAATATTAGTATATAAAAAAATTTAAAAAATATTTATAATAATATATGAATTTTGTGTATACTAATCAACATAGTGTCATCAACTTTCTCCTTGTCGGCCAGTTCACTAAACTTCGTAAAATTATACATGAACCTTGGAAATATTTCGTCAAATATTCCGAACATATGCGTCTTTCTGTAGAAAAGAATCTTTAATTTTATAGGACTTGTTTTGTATTTGTCAGTTTCTTTCTCCACAATAAAATACACATGCCCTTCTTTAAGAGTTCTTCTGAAATTTGGAATTTGAAACTTTCTAATCGCACCGCGAATTCGGTCTCCCTGTAATGCAGAACATTAAAATTGTTAAATAATATAAGAAGTTTATATAAATAAAATTTGCAGCAAGCCGTTCAATCCAAAAAGTATTGAAACAAAAATATAAATGTATAATATATTACCGCAGCGTCGTGAAAAACGCACTCAAGGCTCGCTATTTGCTTATTATCATTGAAAGCTGGTTTCTTGTACATTCGCACGAGCCTCAACTTCATTGCCCAAAGAGTTTTTCTATTATTCACATCGCGTATGAGGCTGAAAATAGGGGCCATTGTAATTTGTATGACGATGAATGTATGAAGGGAAGAAATTATATGTATATACTTTTATTTATGCAGATATTTGAATGAATGTGCAAATAGCTGAGCATAGGCATCTAATATTTATAGGACAATATCTTCTTTTTTTTTAACAGATTTTTATTCTGTCGATTTTTTATGCAAAAATATTAAATAAAGTAGTATAATTTTTCAAGATTTTTCGGATATAATCTTCCTTTTTTAACAGATTTTTATTCTGCCGATTTTTTTGTGCAAAAAGATTAAATAAAGTAGTATAATTTTTCAAGATTTTTTGGATATATTTTTATTATGCATAATTTTGTTAAAAAAGTAATATAATTTTTAAAGATATTTTCGGATTTAAAAAAATATTTAAATATAGTAATATATTTTTAAGATAGCAAAAACAAATTCAGAAATTTGACATTCCAATTGTAAGAGAAATCCAACAGATTTTAGATTCATTCCTTGTATATCTATAATTACCCAAAATTCAGCAACAAAAAGGTCAAACATTCCAAGTATATTAGACATTCTATGAATATCGATAATATGGAATTATGGCAATAAAAAAATCAGCAACAAAGAGGTAAAATATTCCCATTTGGAAAATAATCTTCTATATTAATCGGACATCAGCAATAAATTAGCTAAAAAAAGATCACGAAATTTTTTAAAAATAGCGTTTAGGCGGGAAAATAATTTTAGAAACCATTTTCCTGTTATATATATATATATATATATATATATTATAAAAATACAAAAAGCCGCACAAATTTGACAAAATTTGTTATTTTGACTAATAGGATCAAAATTACCACAACTAAACATATAAGACTAAAATTATCAAATCCTAAATAGTGCAGATTAAAGTTGTTTTTTTTTTTTTTGAGGGAAAAAATTGTCATATGAGTAAAGTTGCAACTTTAAAAGTTATAGGACTAATTGCAGTACTCGTATAAATACATGAGCAACTTTGCAAACTCATTTGAATTTATATCTAACTCATTTTGAAAATATATGAATAAGAGATTTTTTTTTAGTATGAAGAAGAGATTATTCAAAAAAAAAAAAAGCTTTTGCGCGTTGATTCTTCTCAATTTGACTTCACACAAAATGATTAAACTCTATTTATATTAAGACAACTTTTTAATAAGTGGCTGAGATTTATTTGACTTGATGGCTACAATTCATCAACTAGCATAGTCTAATAAAATATCTATCACTCTAGAATTTTCTATGACTTTTTTCACCAAAGTATCTAGATATATTTTTTTCAAGACATTTCACTTATGACAAAGGAACTTGCTTCTTAGGGCTCTAATATTTAACGTACTCCTCTAATCCGAAAATATTATTCAAGTACAATATCGTTTAGATCAAATCAGGTTTATTTCCAATATATTTGTTATATATTAATAATTTACATAAATAAGTATATACTTATATATATATATAAATATGATATATGAGTAATTTGTATAAATACCAGCGTTGTAAAAATCGGCATTGGCACTTATCTAGGCAGCCAAAATCGGGTCTAGATAGGCTAGGCGACCAAAACTTAGCAAAAAATCTGTCAAAAAATAAAAAAAATATTAAAATTAAATTAAAAAATAGTATTATTCCTAAGCTCTAGTCGGGCAACATGCAACCTTGATAAATACATATATATATATATATAATATTATTCAAATACTTGGATCAAATATGCTGGTATCCGTATTCATGTTTGCATAATTATATGAATTTGAATAACCATATTCTAATTTTTCGAATTTGAATGTTAATATACAAATTCAAATATCAAATTAAATATGAATAATAAAGATTCGATTCTTTTACACCCCTACCAGAAATTTGTAATCATTTTCATTGACCTATCTAGAAAATCATTACCAGTGAAAGGAGTTAACCCATCAAGATGTGGAGCAATACCACACCGAGGAAATATATCAAAACTATTTATAATTATTAATGACATGACATGCAATTATAACAAAAATCCTAATAATTCTATGAAAATATTAATTCATGTTTAAATAGTTACCCATAAGTTTCATCAAAAAATACATGCATATATAATTTTTTTTCATAATATTATATAAGTGCAAGCACGAAACATATAAAAATAACGTTTAGCTAACATAAGTCATAATTGTATTTTCAACAATTATATCCATACTTTATCAATAAATGCAAGCACGAAACATATAAAAATAATGTCTAGCTAAAAACCCAAAAACCTTAAATCCTATACCCTGAACCCTGAACAACTAATGGATCTTTAGTTCACGTGAATTAATTTTACTTAATTAATCTCATTTTGATTATTGATCTTGGTTTGAATTTCTTATTGCATATAAAGTGCATGATTATAGGGTTTAGGGTTTGTATCCCATACATTATCATATCTTTGAATTGATTTTTTCATCATCAAAGAGAAGTTGATATTCAAAGGCGCAAAAATTTGGGCTTATTACATATTGTCAAAGAAAGAGAATGAAGAGAATGGTCAGCTTTCTTCTTCAATTCTTCTTCAATGATTTAGATATAGTTAATTAAGTTATAGTTAATTAAGTTCCTAGTTACAGATCATTCGCAATGTCATGTTCTCTGCTCAATTTGAATCTTGAAGTATCAAGATTTAACAGAATCCATATATATAGATATACTAGCGGTCATATATGGATTTTTATAAATTTAGGAATAATTACAATAGAACCCCTACGGTTCGGGCTAATTACAAAAAAACTCAGAGTTCTTTAAAAATTACATAAAAACCCTTGAAGTTTGCAGGGCCGGTCTGTAGTTTTCAAAGCCCGAGGTGACACATAAATTTGGCGCCCCTCGTACCCAACGATTTTTTTAACGTATTGCTAGTTATCGTTTTATTATAAAAGTGTGAAGAATGGTTATCTCAATTTAGTTCAAAATAAGTTACTTAGAAATTGGAAGTTAGAAGAGATATTATTTTTCTTGGTAGGAAGAGGAGGCTAGGCTAAGAAATAAAGAGAGCTGGAAGAAAATTTGATTCTTCTCAAATTTTTTTTGGCTTGTTACAAAATGAGCAAGACACCTCTATTTATACTAAGACAACTTCATAACCAACGTCTAGAATTTATTTGATCTAAAGGATATAATTATCCACTAAAATTACCTTCTAAAATATCTAGCAACCTAGAAGTTTCTAAAAGCTTTCTTCAACTAATATCTAAGATATTTTAATAAGATATTTCTAGAGAAATTCTAGAAGTTGGGGCATTTGGGCTTGACTCTTATTTTATCTTTTAACTAAAATATATATTTTCAAGCCCAATATTATTTTGACCCAAATCAAGTTTATATTTCAACAAAAAGATCACAAATATAAGCCAATATGGTCACATTCATATAAACCAACAAGACCAACAATGAAATTCATATATGTTGACATGATCACAATTATATATGCCAACAAAGAAAATCTCATATAAGCTGACAAAGGCAACAAAATATCAATATACTTGCCTTTTAATTAGTCTATTATTCTTTCATTGTCGTTTTCTATTTGAGCTCTAGATTTTTTCATCATACCTAAGTTATTAAGTCACAAATTTTAATTCTTTATTATTGCAAAGTACAAATTTATAAATATAATATCATTTATCTATTTGTATTACTAAACACAAAATTTTATTTAGATAATAATTCTGTATAAATACAAAATACAAATTTTTACAATTATAACAATTATGAAGATTCTGAAAATTTTACACAACTTATAAGATGTTGCAAAATGATATTAATAACAAGAATATAAAAAAATAAAGCATTTATTTCAACAAAACACGAGTAAATCGCGATTAATAGATGTTAATATTGACTTTGAAAATTCGTAATAAATTATACAAAAATCATATACCTTGATTCAAGTTACAATAAAAATATTAAGATGTTGGCTTCCAAAGTAAAATATAGTTATGATGATTTGATCACTAAAAATTGTTGAAGTTGCCCACAACAGTAACCATGACCATTAAAACATTTTGGCGAAGAAAAAATCAAGATTTGCTAAATTAATTGTGGAGATAACTCTAATGGATATAATTTCTAATCTGAATGTAATTTTTTGGTTTCATAAACATTTATTTGATTTTGATTTGATATATATTTGTAGAGAAAATGTAGGAGATAGATTAATACAAAATTGTGATTTTTTTTAATACTCATGAAATGGGGTGGCACAATTTCGCCCGGGTGGCTGTGGCGGTAGCCTCATTGGCCTCACTAAAGGACCGGGCGTGGAAGTTCGATCATTTACATTTTCCCCTTCATAAGAAAAGAATATTTCAAAAACCTCTTTGATATTTTTAAAAACATTACAGGTTACCCCTAAGGGATATTTTGTAATTATGAAACATATCTGGGTTTTTTTCGTAATTATCCAAACCTCAAGGGTGTTTTTGTAATTATCCCTAAAATTTATTGATCAAGCTTGTCTACATCTCCTGCACAAGCTCCATTTCATTTGTTCTGCATCCAGACAACCTCAACATCTTTGTCAATCCTCTCAGGGCAAAATATATCTCTTCCGTTTTCGAATGCCTCTCATCAAACGAATAAAACTCGACAATCCCATCATCCGTCTGAATCGAGCTGAACCCTGGAATCTTCTTACATCCTGTGTCCCTCACCGCGACTTTTAGTCGTGCCAACTCGTCCCATTTCCGAGCTTCCCCATATATATTCGACAACATAACATAGTTCGCAGGGTTTTTCGGGTCGATTTCAATAAGTTTTCGAAGAGACACCTCAGCAAATTCGATTTTCTTATGAACCCTTGAAGCTGCAAGTAGAGCAGTCCATATAACACTATCTGCTTTTATTGGCATCTTATGTACAAACTCCATGGCCTGCTCCAAAAGCCCGTTTCGAGCCAAGAGGTCAACTACACAACCGTAATGCTCGATTTGAGGTTCAATCGAGTATTCACTAATCATTGAGTGAAAATGGTCCAATCCATCCTTAACCAAGCCCATATGAGAACAAGCACACAATATCCCTATAAAAGTGACCCCATCTGGTTTTTCTCCAAAATCTTTCATTTCACCGAAAATGCTAAGCGCGTCATCTCCATGACCATGCACCGCTAAGGCATTAATTATCGTGTTCCACGATATCAAATCCTTCTTATCCATGCTCTTAAACACATCAATAGCACATTCTACTAAGCCACACTTTGCATACATGTCGATTAAACCATTACAAACGTAAACATTCCCTTTGTAGCCATTGCTCTCAGCATATACATGCACCCATTTACCAAATTCAAGTGCTCCTAGTTTTGAACAAGCTGCTAATACATTTACCAGTGTTGCATCATTAGGTTGCACATTAGTCTCTTTCAACATCCTCTTAAAGGCACCAAGAACGTCAATGAAACGTTCATTGCGTGCGTATCCTCCAATTAATCCATTCCAAGAAAAAATATTCCTCTCCTCCATAGCATCAAACAATTTTTCACAGCCCTCCACATCCCCGTTATTCGCATACCCGTTCAACAAAGTATTAAATGACATCAAATCTTTACCCGGCATCACGTCAAAAAGCCTCTTCGCCTCCACCATATCTCCAGATTCCATATATGCCGTAACCATCCTATTCCACAACACAACATCCCTCTCTGGTGCCAAATCAAAAAGCCTCCTAGCTGAAACCAACTCACCGTTAGCAACATATCCGTTTATCATCGCAGTCCAAGAAACCACATTTCTAAGCACCATCTCAGTGAACACCCTATAAGCCAACCCCACATGTCCCCCGCCTGAATACAACTCAATCAAATTAGTACCGACATAAGTATTCGACTTGAATCCATTTTTGACTGCGAGGCAATGCACTTCCTCCCCTTCTCTCAGGGCCATTAATCTGCAACACGATTTCAACACCACTGGGAATGTGTAACAATTGGGCTTCACATTCTCCCTCATCATATCACCGAACAACAACATTACTTCATTGTAGACATCATTTTGGAGATACCCTTTTGACATTACATTCCAAAGCGACGTGTACCTTCGGTCAGGCAATTGGTCGAACACTTGTCTGGCGTAATTTATTTGCTTCAGTTCTGAGCATCTTGCTAGGAAATGGGAGCTTATGAGGTAGTTTTGGTAATCAACGCCATTGGATAAAATCTGGGATTGGATTTGTCGGAGTTGTTTTGGGGTCTTACATGATCGTATGAGTGAGATTAGTTTTTGTTCGAGGGCTCGAGCAAGGTCTGGTGCCAAGTTAAGACCGACTTTAGCTATCTTGAAAACAGAAAAGGGGTCGACTTTTTTTTTTTTTTTTTTGGGTGATTATAGGCGAATTGTTTTAGCACTTGCTACATAACTTATTGGGCCATTGGCCACTGGCTACACTAAAAAGCATATAGTAACGAGACGGTCTCACGGATCTAAATTCATGAGACGGACTTTCTAAGGGCTCCGTCTTGAGAACATGAACCATGAAAATTTAAAAATAATAATAAACAATGAAGAAACAAAAATAAACCCTAAAAACATGAAACATGAAGAATAAACCCGAAAAACAAAAACAAACCCAAAAAATAAAAAATAAACCCTAAAACAAACTAAAAATCCTAAAAACCCAAATCAATTAAAAATAAACCCAAGAAACAAAATAAACCCTAAAAAAGCAAATATAAACCCTAAGAAAAATAAAATCTGAAAAAAAAAACCTTTAAAACTTTGTGTAAGGGCTACGTCTCACGGATCTAAATCCGTGAGAACGTCTCACGCAAGTTTTTGTCTATAGTTATTATGTATATATGTATATTTTCAGTTGTATAATTCATTATTTTATTTCCTAAATTTTGGAAGTGTATTATGTGAGTTTACAAATTTTGTAAAACATCATTTTTGAAAACTGGCAGTTTAATCAGTTGACAATTTTCATTTATTGAGTAAATTAGAATTTTTTAATTTCTTACAAAAATGCAAGATTTCCAATTTATGTTTATAATGTCAACAAACATCTTTCATTATACTATATTAATTATAATATTATGATCACTAATAAGTTTAAAATATGATTTAATATTTAAATTTTTTTCGAAAACATCATTTAAATTTAGGAAATTATTTAAGTTGAGTTTTAAAACATAGATGCAGGAGTTTTGAAAAAATAAAAAAGAGGATAGAATTCAGAAAGAAAGTAAGGAGAATTAAAAAAGATTTATAAAGAGTTAAAAAAATGTCGGGCCTGAAAGTACAACGCAGAACCTTTTCTTTTTCCTTTTATTTTTTGTTGAGGGGACAACGCAAAACTTCAAATACACATAAATGGTGTATTTTCTGATTATCCGTGTATAAGACAAATCGAAAGTCTCGAACAGAAGTTTCAATTTTCTCATCGATAAACATCAAATACGCGGATTTTCCTTTGTATAAATCACACGAGTATAAAATTATCAGAAGTCGAATTTTCTTCTCTTGAAAGGTCCCCAAATGTCTGTGCTGAATCAGCTCTTCAACCGGGGACTTCAGGGAGCAAAATGGTTAGTTCAATCAATTCAATTCTCATTTTTTTTTAAAAGTCCCTTTATTATCGCTAATTGGAAGAAGGAAATTGAAAATCTTGATATTATGTTAGGCCTAGAAACTGAATCAATTTCATCTTTGTATCCACTCAACTAGAATCATTTGCCTATGGCGCAGAAGTTCTGATTTACATCGGGTTGTTGTCCATTGTTTTTTTTTTCACCATATATGAAAAACTGTACCTTTTAGCTGAAAATTGTATGTATTGGTGTACGCGATCTACACCAGATTTTTATGAGTATATATATGTTTCTCTGAATGATGTTTGTGTTTGAAGAAATGTTGTCTTATGAAGTAGGGTAATTTTAGACTATGTTTGATTAGGGTGAAAAGTGAAAATATTGGAGGAATTAAAGTTAAGGTGTGTTTTGATAAGCAAAGGATTAGTATGTATTGTGCCGTGTAAGATATTTGGGTCTAGAAATATGGTGTAGTATTAAAGTTGGAGTCTTTTACTATGCTACAAAACAGTTTGGAATGTTTCATTGTTTAATTTCTTATTATCAGTTGGGTTTATATGGGCAAACAAATTGTTGAAGTGATCTTATTTGTAAGTGCAATTATACTTTAGCTTAAACATCTGAAGTTTGATGCTTTTGGACTATGTGGGCCTCATTGCATATATAGGATGGGCAATCTTTTATTCTCGGATTTGAGAAATCAGCTTAAAATATCTGCGATTTTTTCCTTTTCTAAATCTTGGGTTGCTTTGTTTTGAGAATTAATGAAGCTTAGGGTTAATTCTTGATATGTGGCATTTTATAGATGTTAATGGTTTTTTTTTGGTAGTAAAACATGTTTAACCTTGGCAATCTCACGCATCAAGTTGTTGCAAAACAAGCGAGATGTGAACTTGAGGCTTATGAGGAAGGAGATAGCTGAATTTCTGCAGGCTGGCCAAGAAGCTATCGCTCGAATTAGAGTACTGCATCAGTCTTCTAGCAGTCTTGATTATTCTATGATATAATCATAGTTTCTGTTTTATCTTTTATTGTTGCCTTTGGTTAGGTGGAGCATGTTATTCGAGAACAGAACACATGGGAAGCATACGAGATATTGGAGTTGTTCTGCGAATTTGTTCTTGCCCGTGTGCCTATTCTTGAAAGCCAGAGGTAAAACCTTCATGATAGGGATATTCGTGACGATAATTTAGAATGCGTGAACGAGTTTATTCTTGATTGAAAAATATTTTCCTTCCTTGAATATGAACTTGATGCTTGGCAATATCGCATTCTTATTCAGGTTTACTTGGTTGCTTATTTTTGTTTTAAGGACTCATCTGCTGATAAATAGGAAAACTTCTCTTGTTATTGTTATGCGAGTCATACTTTGTTTAGCATATTGATTTTCTGGATGCTCTCTCAGCAGTATACATAGGTTGCAATATACAGCAATACAAAAGCTTAATCAACTTTTTACTTTTTCTTGTGCTGAGCTATAGGCTATAATACTGCTTGCAAACTCAAAACATTGCTAGTTATATATGACTAAATAGGACTTTATTCCTTGTATTGTCCCTAGTTCTAGGGTTGTGCTAATCATCAATCGCCGTATAGAATATTTTCCGTGATATTAATTTCTCACTAGGAGGTTGAAGTCGGACATGCATGTTCGTGACATTTACAAACCTTAAGCTTAATAAGAGTTTTCACTTAAATAAATGTCCAATTAGTGAATATATCTTAATCTGGTAGATGGATCTGGTTAGAAATTGGTTGGGGAAGGTGAGCATTGCGAGCAAGTCACATGCACAGTAACCTTATAATTTCATAACCCACAATGCACATAACTGTTATTCATCTCCATTTGTCATTTGTAAGATAGCTGTGCTTTTAAAGGGAATCCTTAGTTTGACCCCATATTTCCATGTGTGAATTACCTGGACTGTATATTGCAGTCTCCTTCAAGCAAATATATGACGACATAATTCCTATACCTAAGATACAAAGACAAACCTAGCATTTTCTGATGTGTGATTGTATAATTATTTCGAACTAAATCAGAATGATATTACATATTTGGTTAGAGTGAGACTCTTAGGACTTAGGAGTTTGAATATCATGCTGAGATACAGTAAAAACTGAGATGAATGGAAAGATACCCTCTTAGCCCTTGTAATAAAATAAAATAAATTTCGAATGCAAGTGCAAGTGTAATATGGCTGAAATACCACCTTCATAATGTTTATCAAAAGGATTATGTTTGATTAGAATAAGTTGTTGCCTTGTTTGTATTTTGTGATTTTCTTGATAATTCTGATTTTAATGTGAACCTGAGGAAATTCAGCGACGTATATATGAAATTTTCATTAATACTATATGCCATTCTGTTGCTTAAAACAGGGAATGCCCTACAGAGTTGCGGGAAGCAGTGACAAGCATAATCTTTTCAGCTCCCAGATGTTCAGATTTGCCAGACCTATTGCATGTCAGAAATTTATTTGCTGCAAAATACGGAAAAGAATTTATAGCTGCTGCATCTGAGCTTCGTCCAGATACCAGTGTCAACCGTACAGTTAGTTGATTTTACCGTCTTTGTTTTTTTCGCAGCGATATTTTTATACCAACTCTAAAAATTTGATATATCAATGTAATTTTCAGATAATTGAAAAGCTCTCTGTGAGTGCTCCACCTGCAGAAATAAAGCTGAAAGTATTAAAGGAAATTGCTGTAGAATACAACATCAATTGGGATTCGACCAAAACTGAAGCAGAATTCAGCAAAAAACCCGAGGATCTTCTGGTATTCTCCAAACACTACTGTATGGTTTTTGTATCTTTCACTTTCTATTCCTTTGGTTGCTTGACCTAATTATTCCTCATTTTTATTGCATGTACATTTTAGAATGGACCAAAACAAATAAATTTAAAGTCTAAAGACAATTCTAAGCCCCCGCATATTCGGGATGATTCATCTAATATGGATCATTCGTCAGCTTCTTTAAATGGTAAACCGGGAGAGCGTTATTTGTCATCTCCCACTTCTCTTGTGGGTCCCAGGATAATTGAATCGTCAACCAGAAAACAAAATGTGGAACCAATCACTGAGAACAAGAACGTAAGTGTACAATCATCTGATGCATTGCAAAGAGCTCGCACTGCTATTGCTGCGGCGGATCGTGCATCAGCTGCTGCACGTGCTGCTGCTGAGTTGGTAAATTCCAGGTTTACTTCGTTCAAACTTGAGGAACGGAAAATTTAAAATCTTAGTCGAGCAATAAACATGCAGATATAGTTTTTCTTCTCCCCTTTTTCTTGAACGTGTTGTGTGAGGTTTGGCGGGAGCGAATCGTGTATCTCTTTGGATTCTAAAAACAAGAAAGGTTTCTTGAACTAAATGATGCAGCAGCCGTTATTTCGAATTAAAAATGAGAAGCTCTAATATGTAAATAGGGATAATTACAAAATTTGCCTCTAAGGTTTAGCCTAATAAGAAAATGATTTTTTTCTCTCTTAAAATTGCAAATACCCCATTAAGATTCATATTTATTTTACAAGTTACAGCAGGTGCAATTTGTAAAAAGAAAACAAATGTCAATGGGGTATTTGTAATTTTGAAAGATAGCTCTTTTTTTTTTTTTTTCTGAATTAGGCTAAACATTCATTTGGTAGTATTTGTAGTTATCCTTATGTAAATAATGATAACTCATAGCTTTTTCTCTGTTAACTGGAATATGCATGTGCCCCGTGTTGACACACATAGTCTTTTACATATCAAGACTGTGAAAATAATGTCTTTCGAATGAGAAAATCGTTATACTGTTCTAATTTTGAGCTACACTATGATCATGAAGTTTATTTTGCCTGGTGATATGCAACTATGAGCTGTAGGGAGTGCTTGCACACCCTAAAAAAAGTGATTCTCAGCTTTTAGATGAATAACATAGTTGTTTTTTGCATCAAGAAGCTGTGATACACTTTTTTTAGAGTTTGCAAACACTCCCGTAATAACTTATCTTGATGTCTTCAGCTGTTATAGAACTTGTAATTGAATTTCATACTTCCTGTTTATGCACTAATCATTATGGAAACTTTTTTCTGATATATTGCTATGAGATTATACTTAAACTAAGGAAAGGCTTATAACAATGTGTTACTAGAGAGTTTCTATAAAGTGCAGGGTAGATTTCTCTCATTTTTTGACTTGTACTGTTGTTTGAATTGCACGATTTTTCTTTAGAAAACAATAGCATGTTACATAACATTAACACCTCCAATATTGTTTTCATTATTTTGTTAAGATTTTTATTTTTATTTTAATATTGGTGTTGTACGAAACGCAGCTAAATAACCATTTGGTAGAATATTTAGTAAAAGTATTTTCAAATGTCACATAATATTAGCATCTCCAGAAAGACTTCTATACAAGTAATTGTTTTCTTGGAAGTCCATACAACATTACAAATGACAACCAGATGTTCTCTGTTTTATTTTTCTTTGTTGCCATGATCATTTCTGAAAGTATTTGTGTGACATACAGAAAGAGGAGATGAGACAGTACATTCAGTTTCCTAATATAGAGGAACACAAACTTAGTTGTGAATGCTTGTCCAACTTTTCATCTTCTTGAAAAGACATATTCACAGTAATATGAAATGTTGCAGCATGATTGGTGATGGGACAAGCAGAAAAAAAATTCAGGCTTTTGTCTATTGCAGATTTTCATCTGTTGATCAGTAACAACCACAATATTCTTGTTCTTTTCTTGATACCCACAAATTGGTGGTGGACTGGTGGTGTTTTAGATGATTTCGTTTTAGATTGTCCTCAAATTAAGATTTTGAATGGTATATCATGCAACTTTCTTTCTTTCACAAAAACTCCTGTCAGAGATCTGACCCGCGGACCCAATGGCATTTTCGTAATATTAGCAGTGGTGTTTTAGTAGTTTTTCTGAAATGTATTTGTCGTCCTTCTAAAAAGTATTAGCAGTTCTTCTGAAATGTATTAGTAGTTTCCTGAAGAGTATTTTAATATTTCTCCTAAATATACTCCCGAAATGTATTAGTAGTCCCTCGAAAAAGTATTAGTAGTTCCTCGAAAAAGTATTAGCAGTTCCCTAGAGAGTATTTTAGTAGTTTCCCTGAATATAATTAAATTTTTCTCCCGAAATGTATTAACAGTCCTTCTGAAATGTATTAGCCATTCTTCTAAAAAGTATTAGCAATTCTTCTGAAATGTATTAGTAATTCGCTGAAATTTTTTTTAGTATTTCTCATGAATATACTCCCGAAATGTATTAGCAGTCCCTCAAAAAAGTATTAGTAGTTCCTCGAAAAAGTATTAGTAGTTCCCTGTAGTATTTTTAGTAGTTTCCCTAAATATAATTAAATTTTTCTCCCAAAATGTATTAGATGTCCATCGAAAAAGTATTAGTAGTTTCTCGAAAAAGTATTAGTAATTTCCTAGATAGTATTTTAGTAGTTATCCTGCAAAGTATTAGTTTTTCTTATAAAATGTATTAGTATTTCTCTATAAAAGTATTAGCTGATATTAATACTTGTCATAGAACTTGTTGCAACAACAGGCCAACTTTCAATCATATTCTTACTTTCCAACATTTCCAACACTTCTAGCCGCGGCTTATACCTCTTCTCGGGTATAAATTTGTACACTTGTCATCACGGATTTTTCCGGGTTTTTGATGCGGGTTAGAATAGAGGCAACTTGTGAAGCTGTTTCTGGAGAGAAATGGTGTTTGTGCAGCAAAAAACAAATTGATCATGGAATTAAGTAGAATTCAGCAAATGAGAAAGTTACAACATTAATTGAATGAAAAAGAAGAGCATTGGCTTGTTACCCATGGAACACACAATCACATTTTTGGAGTTGCACGATCCGTCGAAGTGGGTTCTGCTAGTGCTAAGATATTAATTACTTTACATGTTGATTTTAATTAATATCATCGAGTGCATTCTTCTTCGTCTGAATCTTTCAGAAATACAAGATGTTTGTGAAATAGACTTTTTCGAAACAGATACAAAACGAATGGGATGGAGAGAAAGAGACTAACAGAGAGAGAGAGAGAGAGAGAGAGAGAGAGAGAGAGAGAGAGAGAGAGAGAGAGAGAGAGAGAGAGAGAGAGAGAGAGAGAGAGAGAGAGAGAGAGAGAGAGAGAGAGAGAGAGAGAGAGAGAGAGAGAGAGAGAGAGAGAGAGAGAGAGAGAGAGAGAGAGAGAGAGAGAGAGAGAGAGAGAGAGAGAGAGAGAGAGAGAGAGAGAGAGAGAGAGACAAGGATGGGAGAAGAGGCTATTGTAATTTAACCAATATATCCAAAACGGGTAGGGATTGAGAATCCGTCTGACGGAGACGGTCTGATAGGAGACTTGCTCTTCTTTCTTTCTTTTTCACATCTTCATGAGCTAAGTTTCGTTCTTTCTTTCTTTTTGTTTCATAATCTTCAACTAAGTGTATTTTGGAGACCTAATGGCACTCCCCAAACAAAACTTAATTCCATTTCACCTTTTAATGTTTATATATATATGAGATATATGTGATTGAGTTAGGCTATGGGAGTGTTTGCAAACACTTCTGCTTTTTTACAAAGTGATCAAATGTGGTAGAGGTAAAAGTAGGTGAGTTGGTAGCGTTTTCAAATAGAATCTAAAAGTTGAAAAAGTAAAAGAGTTTGAGTGTTTGGGGAAAAAAAACACTTTCAAAATTATATCTTAGATAGAAAGACAAAAATACTCATATATGAATGCCATGGTAAAAAAATGACAATTTTGGGTTACGATAAAAATATGTGGATAAAAATGTTAAAAAGAAACTTCTTATTTACAAAAATACCAAAAATACCTTTTCAAATTAGAAACACCCCACCCCAGCTAATTAGAAGCAGAAACAAAAGTTGGTATTTGCAAACACCGAAAAATAATTTTTTTTATGCTAAAATGTGAGAATTGATTTTTTTGTGTTCGCAAACACTCCCTTTATATATTAGTAAATCCAATCAGATTCAATACACCAAAATCTAAGACCCATTACCCTAATTCATTAATGGATCCAAACTTGGTTCCTATGGCTATTGCTACTCCAGGTTATATGTTATTGATATGCCACTTTACACCAGAATAGAAGTTATATACAGGTAAGTTTGCATACTCAAATGCATATAACTTCTAACACTACGTTGATGCCTTTTCGGGCAACTCAAAGGGCCACGTCTGTTTCAAGGAGGATATATATTATATAGTCCAATTTAAAATTATCTGCAGAAAAAATTACGAGCAGCAGTAAACACACAGCTACGTGTGTATAGGCTGAGCAGGAGAACTACTTAAGGGTATAATAAAACAAAAAACTCAATAAAGTGATAAGAGTCTGAAGTTTTATTTTTTTTAAAATATTTATTTGTAGGACAGGTGTGATGATAACATGATCGGTGTCCTTGATTTTGTTGAGATGAAGGATCGTTTTCGTCTTGAATTTCGTTTTAACACGGACACGTTTCGATTGGTTAATGTTTGTGTCTTCCGTTTAGATCATCTTTTTAAATTCCGTAGATTTAAGGAAGTTTGTAATTGTTTGTAACGTCATTTTTTTAATCTCAAAAGAGTAAGGTTATATAAAATGAATCTCACATGATTTGGACTCTGGGTTGTTTTAGTGGCATTGGAGTTGTAATTGTAACATCAACGTCTTGGATTCAAAACTGGACTAACACCGAGTGAGGAGTTTGGGTTGCCCCTCATCCGCAAAATATTAGGTCCATTCCTGGGAATAACGGATTTGTACCCCCAATTCATGAGGGGATACTCTGAATCGGCAAAAAGAATAAGAATAGGAGATGATCTGGACCCCATTAGGCCAGAATCTTTTTGAACCTTGACAAACCTTGGGGATTTTGGTTTGGGGACATGGAGCATGCCCTTGCTTTTGGTAAGATTCAATTTGTAGGTACTGACATAAGGATATTAAATGCGAAAGACATTCTTTGACGGGACATAAATGAGAAAGTAGGTCGACCATGAAGGTGGACCGAGCTACAGTGCTAACCTCAAGGCATGAAATGCGAAAAGACATTCTATTAGACCATTTCTAGCACTTTTTGATGTCCTTCACTTTTTGATGTCCATGACGGCGCCATTTCCTTGCGCCAGTTTGTGGTGCTGCACTGTTCACGCGCCACTTTTTTGTTTTTATTTTTTTTATTTTTTGTGCTTAATTTTAATTCCCTTTTATTAATTTGAAATTAGTAGAAAATAATATTACAACTACAATAAAAGTGACAAAAAATAGGTGAAGTTGCATAAAAGAACTAAAAATCAAATTATTGAAAATAAAAATAAAAAATATTATGAATTTTTATTTTAATTTTTTGCATTAATTTCATTAAATTTTCTATTTTTTGTTCAATTTGATTAAATTTGAAGATAAAAAAAAATAACTTATATAATATTTTGTGGAACCTTCTCCTGCATACCCCATGTGGACAAACCTAGGCCCTAGGTTTTAACATTTGGATTATCAGCAAATTAATGTGGGATCTTGATTCAACTCTGATTCTAGCTAAATTTGGCCAATTAAAAGTTGGATTTGATCAATGCTACACAAGAACAAATCTGTATGTTTTGGATGTGACATTACAATTAATAAAGTAGAGCACAGTTTTTGGGTTTTATCAAAGTTAGAACTCAGTTGCTTTTGACTCGATCCGACTGAAGATTTTTATAGTAGTCTGTTATGAAAGCAAATCCACTATTTCCCCTAAAAAAAATATAATTTTTGTCTCGTATAATAAGGATTGAGAGCATAAAAAATAATCAAAAAGTTCGTTAAGCTCATTTCCACCACTTCCAGAATGAAACGCACATATAAATATAATAATCTTTGTCGATGACGATATCGTTAAAGAAAATACATAAAAGAACAAGATATCGATTTACTTCAATGGTTTGATATCATTGAATTCATGGCTGGCTTATAAAGGTGAAGTGAGTTTTTGTTGCTTCATTTGGATTTTGGAATTTGTACAAAACTAAGGATGAGATAACTGGTAGAATAATTAGATGGAGGGAAATAAAGGAGACATAAGATTAGAGTCGGCAAAATTGGCCTCGTCCAACAGACCAATCCAGCCCAACCAACTCGCATATACGTTTGAGGCTTTGAGCTTCATTTTTAGAGGCCTAAAAAGACGTGGTCTTTTTGGCACAACCCGAATGGCCCGGCCAAAACACACGTGTTCAACTGGGTTGTGCCACATGAAATGTGGAGCAATGAGATTTCGATCCGACCCGACTCTTGTTAAGGGTAGTTTAGTCTTTTAATAATTTGTAACCTAGCACTATTTAGAGGAGTCTTCATCCTCATTTGTGTAGTAGTCTTTCCTCTCTTCATTTGTAAGATACACAAATTCTCTCTCAATTACAATGAATGCATCAATTGTTCTATCATGGCATCAGAGCCAAATTTAATCCCATACACGACGTTCGCGGATCCATACCCGAAGAATTTTTTTTTCCCCAGTTTGTAGTTTTAGTAGATCGGAGCAGATCGGAGTATTTCGTTCAGTATATCGGAATAGATCGAAGCAGATCGGAGCATTTGCAATATTCATTGTTTTGATGTTTGGGTAATCTTCCTTACTACTATTTTTCGTCGAATATTTCAAGTTCGAATCATTCGCTTTGTTTGGGTTTGGCCTTTGTTTTGTTGGTTATTTGGTTGAGCTTATTTGTTGGTTGTATGGCTTAGAAAAGGATGATTCGTTGCAATCTATTGGTGTTCGATTGGATGGGAAAAATTATACATATTGGAGTTATGTGATAAAAAATTTTTTGAGGGGAAAACGAATGTGGAGTATTGTAAATGGGACTCAATCTAAACCAAGAGTGAGAATAATGACAAATATCTTGAACAATTGGAGGCTTGGGAGGTTAATAATTCTAAGATTATTACATGGATTAATAATTCATTGAGAGTTCGATTGGTATGCAATTGGCAAAATATGAAACGGCAAGAGAAGTTTGGGAGCACTTAGAACGATTGTACACACAATCAAATTTTGCTAAACAATATCGTTAGAAATGGACATTCGAACTCTTCAACAGAGAAAGACATGACTATCCGGGAATTTTATTCGGCAATGACTAATCTTTGGGACCAATTAGCTTTGACAGAATCCAGCAGAGCTTAGTGCATTTGCTCCTTATATTGCCCGACGTAATGAACAACGGTTGGTTCGGTTTCTTATGGCTCTTCGTGATGATTTTGAGTCATTGCGTGGAAATATTTTGCATCGTAGTCCTCTTCCAATTGTTGATTTTGTGGTCAATGAATTAATTCGATGAAACACGTCACAAGTCGCATCGACAAAGGGGATACTTCCCACACCCGCCCATCTGTCTTAGCTGTTCCAAATCGCCCATTCCAAAAGTATTCGAATAAGCCAAATCATAAAGTCATTTGCTCCGGATGAATGTAGCTTTTGTAGAACTCCGGGACATTGGAAGGCTCGGTGCCGAAGTTGATGGGTCGACCAACCCCGCGTGCTCCTCCGCACCTCGTCTTCTCAACATGGTCTAGACCACCTCCATCGCATAATCGCCGCAGCTTGTACCACCATCCGACTCTTTCAACTGGAGTTGCTTCACCGTCTACTACTACTCTGCAGATTCTCTCTACGAGCGATTCAGAAATTTCTTAGCCTTCAACCACATGCTATGTCCGCTGCAGGTTTGTCAGCTCCGAGCTTCTCAGGTATATCTTCATCTATTTGGTTATTAGACTCGGGAGCTTCTTATCATATGTCCCCTAATGCAGAATCATTTATTTCTATTTCTCCTTCAAACTCCACGTCTGTTATGACTGCTGATGGCACACCTATGCCCTTAGCAGGTGTTGGTTCTGTTGACTCTACGCATGTGTCTCTACCTAGTGTTTATCATATTCCCCAGCTTACTTTAAATCTTGTTTCAGTTGGTAAACTATGTGATTCTGGTTATTCTGTGACTTTTTCTTCTGATTCTTGTCATGTGCAGGATCCTCACTCCCAGAGGCTGATTGGGACAGGCCGTAGGAGTGGAGGGTTGTATGTTTTGGATGAACTTCGTGTACCAGATGTCGCAGCTTCTACTATTGATTTGTCTTCTTTTCGTTTGGGTCCATCTTCGTCTAATTTTTATTTATGGCATTCTCGTTTGGGTCATGTATCTTTTTCTCGTTTAAAGTACTTAGCATCCACTGGCTTGTTAGGGAATTTGAAAAGTCATGATATTTCTGGTTGTAGTGGTTGTAAACTTGCTAAGTTTTCTGCATTGCCTTTTAGTAAAAGCTTCTCCATTTCAGCTGCACCATTCGATTTGATTCATTCTGATGTTTGGGGACCTTCTCCAATTGCCACAAAAGGAGGGTCCCGGTACTATGTTTCTTTCATTGATGACCATACACGCTATTGTTGGGTTTATATGATGAAACGTCGTTCTGATTTCTTGGGAATTTATACCTCTTTTCTAGCTCTTGTCAAACGCAAAGATTCTGTTATAAAGTGTTTCAGTGTGATTTGGGTGGGGAATATACATCTAATAATTTTCGTGAATTGCTTGCTTTAGATGGAACTATATATCAAACTTCTTGTCTCGATACGCTTTGAACAAAATGGTGTTGCTGAAAGAAAACATAGACATATCATTGAAACTGCCCGTTCTCTTTTATTATCTGCTTCTGTCCCTAGTGAATTCTGGGGGGAAGCTGTTCTTACGGCTGTTTATTCAATCAACAGGATCCCAACCGCTCATAACTCGGGTGTGTCACCATTTGAGAAATTACTTGGTTATGCTCCTGATTACTCTTTCTTACGAGTTTTTGGTTCTACATGTTTTGTTCTTCGTCCTCACGTTGAACGTAGTAAATTGTCTTCTCGTTCGCTATGTGTGTTTTCTTTAAAGTATGGGGATGGTCAAAAGGGGTATCGTTGTTATGATCCTGTTGCACAAAAATTATATGTGTCACGTCATGTTTTCTTTCTTGAGCATATTCCTCTTTTCACCATTCCATCTAGCTCTCACAATGTGTCTAAATCTGATCTTCTCCATATTGATCCTTTTGCTGGTGATATTGATGATTTTTCCGAGACATCGGGTACCGATGATTCAACTGATACTCTTGCTCCCTCTCCTCCTACGACTATCTCTCCGTCTCCTGAGATTGTGGATCCTACGCCTCGCTATCCTTCACGGGTTCGTAAGTCTACTCAATTACCAGATTTTGTCTATTCTTCTTATTCACCATCTTTTACATCATTTTTGTCATCTATTCACAATCTCTCCGAGCCAACTTCTTACAAAGAGGCGCTCTTGATCCTCTTTGGCAAAAAAGCTATGGTCGAAGAATTGTCCGCTTTGTCAAAAATGTAAACTTGGGATTTGGTACCTCTACCACAAGGTAAAAATGCAATTGGTTCTCGTTGGGTATTTAAAATTAAAACAAAGTCCGATGGTTCTCTTGAGCAAAGATAAGGCACGATTGGTTGCTAAAGGATTCTCTCAACAATATGGTTTGGATTATGAGGAAACTTTTGCTCTGTTGCAAAGATGACTACAATTCGTACACTTATTGCCGTTGCATCTTCTCGAAAATGGCATATATCCCAGGATGGATGTTAAAAATGCATTCTTGAATGGAATTCTTCAAGAAGAGGTTTATATGGTTCCACCTCTGGCGTGGCCCATAATCCGGAGAGGTTTGTAAACTTAAGAAAGCTTTGTATGGTCTCAAACAGGGCACCTCGTGCTTGGTTTGAGAAGTTCTCGATTGCCCTTATTTCTCTTGGATTTCATCGGAGTGATCACGATTCCGCTCTCTTTGTCAAGAACTCTTTGGCGGTATTATTGTGCTCTCCTTATATGTTGATGATATGATTATCACGGGTAGTGATGTTGATGGGATTTACCTTTCAAGTCAAAATTGTCCTCTCTTTTGAAATGAAAGACTTGGGCTCTCTTCGATATTTTTAGGTATTGAGGTCGGTTGGTCACCTAAAGGTTATCTTCTCTCACGGTCCAAGTATACTGTAACCGATATTCTTGAGCGGGCTCGCATCACCGACACTAGATCGTTGATTCTCCCATTGAAGTTAATGTTCGATATTCTTCTTTCGATGGCACACTTTTGGCCGATCCTACTTTGTATCGCACCATTGTTGGCGACTTGGTTTATCTCACTATTACACGCCCCGGATATTGCTTATCTTTGTTCACATTGTTAGTCAATTTGTTACTTCTCCTACGATCGCTCATTCTTTGGGTATTGTTCTTCGTATCTTACGATACCTTAGAGGCACCATATTTGAGTCTCTTATTTTCGTCTACCTCCTCTTTGGAGTTACGTGCTTTCTCGGATCTTGATTGGGCTAGTGATCCCAGGTAGATCGTAAATCTACTACGAGGATTTTGTGTTTTCCTTGGGGATTCTCTTATCTCGTGGAAGAGCAAGAAACAAACCTGTTGTCTCTCGTTCTTCTACCGGCCGAAGTACCGAGCTATGGCTTCTACTACCACGAGAGATCGTTTGGTTACGATGGTTACTTGGCCGATATGGGTGTTTTTCTTCGTCATCCCACTCCTATGCATCTGCGATAATAGGAGCGCCATTCAAATTGCCCACAATTCGGTATTTCATGAAAGGACAAAACATATTGAAATTGATTGTCATCTCACTCGTCACCATCTTCAACATGATGGTACTATTACTTTGCCGTTCGTTACATCCTCATCACAAATTGCGACTTCTTCACCAAAGCACATCCGCTTTTCGTTTTCATTTTTGGTTGGCAAACTCTCGATGCTCCTTGCATTACCGATCTTGAGTTTGTGGGGGATGTTAGAGTAATTTAATGTTATGTTATTATTGTTATTTATTTGTATTGTTAAGGGTAGTTTAGTCTTTTAATAATTTGTAACCTAGCACTATTTAGAGGAGTCTTCATCCTCATTTGTGTAGTAGTCTTTCCTCTCTTCATTTGTAAGATACACAAATTCTCTCTCAATTACAATGAATGCATCAATTGTTCTATCAAGAGTCGGCAAAATTGGCCCCGTCCAACAGACCAGTCCAGCCCAACCAACTCGCATATACGTTTGAGGCTTTGAGCTTCATTTTTAGAGGCCTAAAAAGACGTGGTCTTTTTGGCACAACCCGAATGGCCCGACCAAAACACACGTGTTCAACTGGGTTGTGCCACATGAAATGTGGAGCAATGAGATTTCGATCCGACCCGACTCGGCCCGATTTATGAGCTGGCCGTTGGGCTCGGTTTGGGCTAGGCATTGCGATTCTACATAAGATTTTTCTTCGTTTAAAGGAATGTAGGCGATGTAGCAAGGGAAGGACTCCATGAGGATCAAGTTCGCTTTTCATCAAGTGTAGTTCTAAGATCTTAAAGGTAATGTGTAAAATCATACATATAATGTTGTTTTTGGAAAAAAAGGATCATTGTAGAAAATAAGTCTTTAACGTAAGATGACAAACATATGCAAGGTTCCCTGGTAAAAGGTAGGACCTCTTATTCCATATAGTATAGTTTCATGTGGTGTTTCAATACAAAAAGATGGAGAAAAATTCACTTTTGGTCTCATTAGATTTACTCCCAGATGATTTTAGTCTTATGTTTTAAAAATAGTTCCATAAGATTTTTCTTGTCTCACTAATGGTCCCACTGTTAAAAAACTAACAGTCAAACCTGTCAAATTGAAAGTCAAACCTTCGATTTGGGATCAAAAGTGACAACAATGGGACTAAAACCATCAAGTGCTCAGTCTAATGGGACCAAAAACGATTTTTTCTCTAAAAACTAAATATAACTAATATCTATTTTAAAAAATATATTATCATTAAAGTTACTATTTTTTATTTATTATAATTAAAATATTGACAAGTAAATTAAATGATAAAATTTATAATGCAAGTTATATAAAATAAAATTTCTGGAAAATAATTTTTAAAAATAGATGTTAATTAAATTTTTTTTTGTGAATGTGTAATACAAAAAAAAGATGAACTACATGTATCATTTATTTTAATTAAAACATTACAAAGTAAATTAAATGATAAAATATATAACTAAAGTTATAAAATTTAAATTTCTAAAAAATAACTTTTAAAAGTAGATGTTAATAAATTTTTTTTTTGGTGAAGGTGTAATACGAAGAAGAAAAAGATCAAATACATGCATATATAACCCCGTACGTGTATATAAAGTTTTTTTTGGGTCCCTATGTTCTTACCCTATGATACTGGTATCATATAACTCAGTGCATGTATGTACATATATGTAAATTTTGAATTTTTTCTTGAGAAAATATAAAATTTGATTTAAAAATATAAAAAATAAAAACATAATATCTGAAAATAAAAAATAAAAATATGTTAGCTATGTTAACATTACTAAAATGTTTTTAATAGGATTTATAATTTAACCATAATAAAATATTTATAATAGTATTTTTCTAGAAATTTGAAAACAATTCCTATATTAAAAATTATGAAATTATTTAATATTGTAAACTTTTTTATTTTAATGATAGCTGAACTACGTATATTTTCCAATTCATAAATATGATTTTTGTAATTATTCGTATTTTCGAAATCAAGAAGTGATTTAACTAAAAAATATAGGAAATTTATTTATTTTTCTAAATATTTTTAAGTAATGAGAATTTGTTTTAGTTAAATAAAACACATCTTTGGAAAAGATATTTTTAGAAAAATATTTGAAAAACAGAGATATTTTTAGTTTTCAAACGGGGCATTCACAATATTAATTCAAATAAATAACTCAAAATATAAAATTTAAATTAATTTTTCATCAATAATATTTAATTAAAAAATTACAAAGTAAATTAAATGATAAAATATATAACTAAAGTTATAAATATTAAATTTTCTGAAAAATAACTTTTAAAAGTAGATGTTAATTAATTTTTGGTGAAGGTGTAATACAAAGAAGAAAAAGATCAAATACATGCATATATAACCCCGTACGTGTATATAAAGTTTTTTTGGGTCCCTATGTTCTTACCCTAGGATACCAGTATCATATAACTCAGTGCATGTATGTACATATATGTAAATTTTGAATTTTTTCTTCAGAAAATATAAAATTTGATTTAAAAATATAAAAAATAAAAATATAATATTTGAAAATAAAAAATAAAAATATGTGAGCTATGTTAACATTACTAAAATGTTTTTAATAGGATTTATAAAATATAAAAAATAAAAATATAATATTTGAAAATAAAAAATAAAAATATGTGAGCTATGTTAACATTACTAAAATGTTTTTAATAGGATTTATAATTTAACCATAATAAAATATTTATAATAGTATCTTTTTAAAAAATTTAAAATACTTCCTATATTAAAAATTATGAAATTATTTAATATTGTAAACTTTTTTATTTTAATGATAGCTGAACTACGTATATTTTCCAATACATAAATATGATTTTTGTAATTATTCGTATTTTCGAAATCAAGAAGTGATTTAACTAAAAAATATAGGAAATTTATTTATTTTTCTAAATATTTTTAAGTAATGTAATTTGTTTTAGTTAAATAAAACACACTGGAAAAGATATTTTTAGAAAAATATTTGAAAAACATAGATATTTTTTAGTTTTCAAACGGGGCATTCACAATATTAATTCAAATAAATAACTCAAAATATAAAATTTAAATTAATTTTTCATCAACAATATTTAATTTAACCAAAAAAAGAATAATGGGACCATTTTTGGTTAAAAATTTAACTCTGGTGTCTTATGGGACCATTTTTGTCGTTAAAATTTTAACTTTAGTGTCTTATGGGACCATTTCTGTCATCATAACGGTTTCCATTAATTTTTTAACGGAGCAACCCCAAGATTTTCAGTTTCCAAATCTTATGGGACTGTTTTTGGTGAAAAATGTCGATTTGAGACTAAAAGTGAGTCTAATGAGACTAAAATCATCAAGGGATAGGTCTAATGGGACCAAAAGTGAATTTTTCTCCAAAAAGATGATTGTCACGTGTGCGAATGAAACGAATATCTTATATATGTGACATTCATTACCAAGCACTATGATAAAAGATCATAAAAAATAGGGAACCCCTTTTAATTTACACTAATAACATGATACAAATATAAATGTCAATTAGAGATATTAAGTTACTTCGCAATTCAAACGACCCTTACTTAAATTGGAATTGAATGAACTTGAAATCAAAGAAAATAGTTCCGAAAACTATTTTTTTCTAGAAATTAAAAGATGTTATAAGCTATCAAAATAAAATGTTTTTTTTTTTTTTTTGAGTAATATCAGAATAAGATGTTAATTAGGAGCTTATAAGCTTTTTTTTTTTTTTTTTTTTTATGGGGGCGGTGTCCCAACTTATTTTCAAAATAAGGTGATCTCGTTTTAACAACTTTTGATTTTAGTTATTTTAATTATAAAATTGTAATTACTAGCATATTATAAGTTCTACGGTTCTACCTAGGGATGTAAAAGAATCAAATATTTTTTATTCGTTTCGCAATTCAAATTTGAATATGAAGATTCGAATTCGACAAATTCGAATAAGAATTTGAATAAGAATTCAAATAAGAATATATTTTCGCATAAATTTGTGTTTACTTATTCGAATAAGAATATGAAGATTCGAATTAACTAATTCGAATAAGAACTCGAATAAGAATATATTGTATTTATTTTCGAAATAAGATCTAACATATAACTTATAAACTATTAAAACATCTTATAAAATGAAGAGCTTATAGGATATTTTAAATTATAAGCTTAGCCGAACACCCTCAGAATGGCGTGATTTATTGGTCAATCTTCCAATATTCATACTTGATGACAATCTAATCCAAAACACTTCACGAATTGATAATTGATTTCATATTTTATTTTACAGACATACGTCAAGGTATATATATGATTCATGTCAAAATGTCGTATACAAGAAAATATTATGTACCCTTAACATTCATTTGTCATTAAAAAAAATACAAGATAAAATTGTAGTGGAATTAAAATAGAAATATATTCAAAATTAAATTCAAAAAAAGTAAGTACAAATTACACTGAAGTAAAACTTATTGTACTATCAATTTCAAATATGTTTTTAGTGAGTTTAAAGATCACCTTATTACCTTTTCTGAGAATCATATATTACTAAAAAGAACTGGTATAAGCTAGAGATTTATTAATATGTTGGATTGCAAAAGTACTAGATTGATAGAAACACCTCAATGGTACATGAGTACAATGACACCCACGAGGCCTTAGGCTCCATATGCCATTACACATATTATTTCCAGCGTGCTCTTTATTACATGAAAACCGATCTAAACTGCACAGTCATGTCTAAAAAGCAAACCCTTTGTCTTGACTGCCCCTTAAGGTATACACACACCCACACTCACACACATATAAAATATAATGCCATCCTGCAAAATTGAATGACATGGGTTTATGATATGCTATCTGCACCAATGAAAATGCACCATGTTAATTATAGTCACTCCTCTGAAACTAAAAGACTCTCAATATATGAATTTGTGTTTACTAATTTCTTTTATTAGTCGTCGGATTTTAAGCCCTTTCTCCATAGCAAAAATGCTTTTCAACCATTTTTGAGTTCAAATGTCTACTTTACCCTTTTTTATTTCTAGGGATCGGTACATAACTCGGTATCGAGTTACATGATTGGGTACCAAGTTACATGACTCGATACCGAGTTATGTAACTCAATACCGAGACAGATAACTCGTTACCGAGTTATGTACCGCATCAATTTTTTGAAACATGGCCAAGTACCTCACCAGAAAATACATGCAGGGGTATGACCATCAGTTTTTAATCAAAATGGCTGAAAAACATGTTTTTGAAAACACAAGCTATTTTTCATTTTCACAAAACAGAAATGGCCAATTTGGCCTATTACCATTCTTTTTGTACGTGTGATTATGAGAGTGTTTGCAATCACTAATAAGGAAGTGCTTCTCAGTTTTTGCCCAAAAAAATCCATTTTTCAGTGTTTGCAAATGTCAACTTCTGTTTTTGATTCCATTTCATTCAATTAAAATTTAAAAAGACGGAGACATGCATGTGTTTAATTTAGATTTCTAATTTTGTTTCTGATTTGACTTTTTACTAACAAATAAGAATTTATACAACTTTTTCACCAAAAATTATAAACTTATGGTTCTCAACTTTTGAACTTCTAACTCTCATCTATAAATAAATTAAATCACTTCTTCTAAAAGTACGAGTTTTTGCAAACACTCCCCGCGTATAAGCAGACTAGTAGAAGTACTAGCTAGGGCAATAAACCTAGCTAACATAGTGAGCCAAGAAAACAGAAGCCCATGTCCCTCTCACAAAACCCTTTCTTCAAAACCCTCTTTCTTTTTAAAGTCACGAGACCCCTTCTGTCTTTTTGATGTTGTTTCAATTCTAGAGAGAGGAAAGAGAGGGATGTCTCCACAGGGGCTGGCAGAAAAAACTGATAGAGAACATTCAACCCTCCTTTCTTCAACATCACTCAAACTACTATAGCCCAAACTCTACATTTCAGTCCCAAACTCAAGTCTTTTATTTTCCAAGCTTTACTTCTCTTCCAGCTCAAAAAAAAAGAAATTTGATCACTCTCAAACAAGTTCTTTTTTTTTTTTTTTTTTTTTCATTGTCTTTTCTCTGTCGGCTCCATGTATGTACATAGACCTCAACCCCACAAAATTAAATAAACTTCCCCCACATCCCTTTATCTCTTCTTTTATTTCTCTTTTTTTTTCATTTTTTTTTTCAAATTTGAACTCTTTGACCACACACTCTATTAATTATTTTTTTAACTTTTTCTCTTTGTTATTGCAGGAGACCGGAGGGTAATCCATTAGACCTGAATAACTTACCTGATGATAATTATACAAGAGATGGTAAACAGCCCTCTGAGGACACCTCTTCATCTGCTGGTAATTCACTTTGTCTTTTGGTGCTAACAATTAATTGGGGTTTCTTCTTACCCTTCAATAACCAAGAAAAAAAAACAGGGTTTTTTTCTATTCTTTTTTCTTTTTTCCACTCGAAAAACAGAAAGATTCCAACTAATTTTCACTTCCAAGATTTTAGCTTTTTTTGTTATTAGATATTTGTTGTAGCTGTATAGGCTTTGGGAGCATGAGAACGAAACCCTAGAAAGTAAAACATGACAAGACAGGTGGAGAGAAAAAGAAAAAATGATGGGAATGGAATATTCATTGGGGAAATTAGGGTTTGTGGGTTAGTCTGATAAAAGTTAGTTGAAATGGCATATATGTATATATAGTTGTTGCAGGAGGGGGATACATGAGGAAAAAGAAAAGCGGCGGGAAGGAAGGAGATGAGCAGGGGAAGGTGTATGAGTGCAGATTTTGTTCCCTCAAATTCTGCAAATCTCAAGCCCTTGGGGGTCACATGAATCGCCACCGCCAAGGCAAGCAAACTCCCTTTTTTTCTTTCTTTTTTTTTTATTTATTACATCAATACATAAAATAAATAAATAAAAATTGCATGTTTCTTTGTCATAAAATTATTATATTTTTCCTTGTTGATATGAAGCATATTCTTATTCAATCTTGTTTTTACGCATATGAAGAATATATTTGTGGGGCACTAGGCTTTTTTTTTTTTGTTGATGAAAAATTATTTGATTCGATTAATGTTTTCTTCCAGAAAGGGAGACAGAAACACTAAACAAGGCTCGTCAACTGGTTTTCACTAACGATTTAGCTCCAGCTGGTCATCTAGGTTATGTTTCAGGGTATGAAATTCGGATTGAGATTTTCTGTTCCACTTCCCCATTCCATTGCATCAGATATATGAATGACAAATGTATAAAATGATGTCACAATTATAAATATGTTGTTCATCCAATATATGAAATAGAGAGTGAAACAAGGAAAAAAGTGGAACGCAAATCAGATCTCTTGTTCCACTTTTGATGTCCTATTACATATTTCATATATTGGATGAATGACATGTAAATGTACAATTATGACATTATCTTGTATACATGTCATTGATCCAATGCAATGGAATACAACGTGGAACAGAAAATCTCAATCCATAAAACTCACCCTATTGTTTCTTCTCTTTGAATATTTTCTATTTTAATAATTTGTTATCGTTTACTGTTTCGAGCAGTGGGCAGCCTATTTCACACGGAGGGTACCATCAAGCAAGATTATTTTCCAACTCTTCACCCCTCATTCCACCACCTCCCCCTCCGCCTCCTGCGGCGCCGACTCCACCCTACATGTACACATCTCCGCCGCGTCTACTCTCATTCCACTCCCAATATCCGACACCACCGCCAGCAAACGACTACTTTTTGGGGCACGTCCTCTCAAACCCGACTCACGAAGGTAACTACACCTGCATCGGCGCGCCTGTGGGTCATGGCGGCATCGGTGGTGGCGTTGGTGGTGGTGGTGTTAGAGACATGTCAGTGCATAATCAAGAGGAGGGACTGAACTGGGGCCGGAGATAGGATAGGGACAATATTGCAAAACATTTAATTTGGATCCTTTTTAATTGATCAATCAGTGTCAATATGGATTCTATTTTAAATTTTGTATCAGTTTGGGTTTGTGTTTTTTTCCTAGGCGAGTGAGAGTGCAAGTGTTGATGGTATTGTGACACGGAGCTCTCACTCAAACAGAAATTTAAGAATGGGGACAAAATTATAAAAACTGACAAATCTGTGGATTGCTACAAGTGAAGGTTTTTTGGTTTTTCTACAGGTTTTTTGTTTCATCAGACTTTTGAGCTCTCACATTCACATCTGGGCTTGCTCAGTTTAATTATAGCTTGAAAAGCAGGGATAATTGGAGGAATGTGAGTTATTTTATTAAAAAAAAAAATGGTCGGTGAGAAAATGTTGTGATTGAACATCTGAACTATATAACAATGAGAGGATTGGCATTGCAGGTTGAAGGGGAAATAGTTTTTTCAGTTATATAAATTCTAAATTTTGACAAAAATTGTGTAATTTTAGTGGAATCACTAACTAGAGTTAGTGGATTGCTCATGTATTTAAGAATTTCGGTGATTCGGTGCAAAATTTGATATATCAAATTACCATAATTGACACGTAAAATTTTGGGATTTCAATTTGTAGGCTGTAATTTTTCCCAAATTTTTGCATGTTTATACCTCACCGGTCATAATAAGCAATTTTCGATAAAAATATACAATTTAGGTCAAAATCAAACTAAATATCCAAATTTTAAAAAATCTTGGATCTAAATTTGAATGTGACTAGATAGAGGATTAAATATCCAAATAGTCCAAGTTGCAGGACCAAAAAAATTATTTTCCCCAAGTGGAACAAGGTAGTTAGATCAAAATATGAAGTAGCTATATAAACCCCATATCAAACATACACGATCTTCTATTTCTCATCGTATTTCATTGACATCTCAATTACAAATATTCATCACATTTTTTGAAACAACAGATGAAATAACAAGGAAATTTGAGATCTAGTATACCAAAACACTTTTTCTCTCAACCCTAGCTACCCATTCCTTATCTTCTCACTCTGTGCAAAAATAAACATTTTTTCCTCTCCTCCCATCACAAGAGAAGATGATAATAGTTTCTTTTGTTGTTTTTCTTTTTCTCTTTTTCGATTTTTTCCCTTAGTGAGAGTTGGTTTCTCTCTTCTGTGGGAGTAGATTTCTCTAGCTATGGGAGTAGATTTCTCCCCTCGATGAGAGTTTTTTTTTTTTGAAGAACCCTCTATGAGAGTTGATTTACTTATTTTGTTTGTTTTATTTTTGTTGTTTTTTCGTTGTTTTATATCTATTCATATATTAGTGGATCTGTTCTTCAGGGGCTTCATTCACAGTTCTTCATCAATTTCTAATAGATCTGCATATCAAAAAGTTGTCTGGTGTGGATCGTCCAAAACTTGATTGGAAGTGCATGCAATCAGTCACTCATCCAACCAAGAACCACATCCCACTAAGCTTAATCTGATGCTTTATGACAATTTATGATCTTGTATCTAATTGAAAGTGCAAAGGCCGGTCACTCATCCAAAAAAAGTAACTAATGTGTTTTTATTAATAAATGAATAAAATAAAACAATATATATTAACTCTACAGTATGGGTTTTCCATAGGGTATATATTACAGAGTTTTTGATTTGTGGATTGTTTAGAAAAGAGGGGATTAGGGTTTTTCAATCTTCTGTCTTGTGGAGTTTTTAAATTAGAGATTAAGTCAGATAGGGGGGACGCTAGAGTAGTGTTCCCTCCATTTCTGGCCTCGTGGACAACTATGCTATGTCATGGTTAAGGGCGTTGTTAGGCCGTGAGAGTGGAGTGAGTCGGATGGAAAATTAAAAAAATTATATAAACTATTAATTTTACTTTTAAAATTTCTTGATGAAATGGGAAAAATGAATAGGGGGTTTCGGCCCAGTATGTCCCCTAGCTTCACCATCACGCTTTCGATTCGGTGGAATTGGCAATTTCCTACGAGAAAAGTCCTCAATGTACGTGTGAAACATATTCAATTTACATATATATACATGTTCACAAATTACCACCCTTTATTATGTTTTTAAGGGACATAGTATTGACCATGTAAATAAGCGAACCTTTTTGCAATTCGGCATATATGTGTATTTGAATGAAAGAAATCGGGAAATTGAATTTATAAGAAAAATAAAAAACCATAGATATTTTAGACAATTAATGTACTCTAAAGTGGGTACTTATGTTCCTAAAAAAAAAAAAAAAAAAAAAAAAAGTGGGTACTTATGGATTACTAATTATAGAGACAGAGACAACAAAACATAGGCTGAGAATATTTGCAGGGTAAAAAGCAAATTACGGCCAAAAGCTGCATATGATTTGTGAGGTATCTACAAGTGCAAAATAGGATGTGAATGAACATTATTTTATATGTGCACTCTAATTGGCAGGTCAACTCACTTTAGTTATATGTGCAACAATCAGACAGAGTCTAGTTAGCCTACTTACTCACACACACACACACACACACACACACTTATCAATATATGTCTGAAACCTACCCACCATTTCTAGGTCAAGCTGGATTTTGATTATCCAAGATCTTGTTTTTTGTCCATATTTCAGTGCCCTAATCATAACAAATTAAATCCTAGAAGATTTTGCAAAATAAATACTATTACAGTACTATTATCTAGTATATTTGGAACTAGTGATACGAATTTGATATTAGAAAATTAAAACACATCGAATCAATTCTTGGATTATACATGCAAGTAGGGGCGGAGCTAGACCCGAAATATTTGGGGGGGTTGGAAATTTTTGGGGGGGCTAAATCAATAAAAAATAAATATAGTACTAAAAATTAATATTTAAAACCAAAATATACCAATAAAAAATTAAAATTTCAAAAATTTTGGCCCCCCCAATCATAGGGGAGGATACGCCCCTGCATGCAAGCTTATTAGTTACTAGTCACAGAATTCCAATGTATGACGCTTAATTAAGAGGATATCATATTTTTAAATATTTAATCACTAGAATAACACCCGTATGTTATACGGAATTTGTTGAAAGATAAATTTTTATGTCACAAATTTATTTATAATAATTATAATAGATTAAAAATACTAATTAGAAATATTAAAAAAAAAAACTAAATTTTGAAGAGTATCATACTAATAGTTTACTTCAGATTCTGAAAATTTTCTTTGTAAATTACATTACATATTTGTTATGGGATGTTTGTTCTTATTTTCTGTATTTTATCTGATACGTATAGTATAATATAATATAATAACTTAATAGATAACAAATTTAAATGATATAATAAATTAAAAGATCAAAATTTTAAAATATACTGCAGATAGAATCTTTGATTTTTGGATTATTTGTTATCTTTTAAATTTGTAGATATGGTTGACATGGATAAATGTGAACCCGCCATGTGAAATTGGAAGAATGAGAAATTTGACAAATGACCAAGATTAATGAGGTGGAGACATGCATGTGTCAACTTTGTTTTTTATTTTAGTACATAGGGTAGATTGTTTGTTGCGTACGTCCTTTGACAACTCATGGGACATAATGTACAGTCAGTCGGTTTTTTTTAACCATTCCTATCAAACCAAGATATTTTTTAGCCATTTTTTTCAAACACATCTTTTTTAGCCATTTTGTATCAGTGACTGTAACTCGACATCGAGTTATTGTAACCTGTATCAGTGACTTGGCATCGAGTATCAGTGACTCGAGTTACATCCTTGTGACTTGGCATCGAGTATCAGTGACTCGACATCGAGTTATTGTAACCTGTAACTCGACATCGAGTCACTGTGACTCGAAATCGAGTTACTGTAACTCGATGTCTGAGTTACAACATCCAGTTCTCTCACTTATTATAACCCAGTTATTTTTTTCTTTCAAAAAACTTTGAATTCATATAACTTTTTCGTTTTAAATCCGTTTTGCATATATAATATATCAAATTAATCCTCTTTTCGATATTTATAATTCAACACCATATTGCATATTTAAAAACGAAAAATACAGGTTCGATTTCTTAAAAAACGTTTGAAAAAAAAAGAGTAAGAAGATACATGGAGATAAGTGAAAGAGATAGAAATAACCCAAATATCAAACAAACATGCTAGAAGGGTATGGATGCCATTTTACACCCCAAAATGGCTAAAAAATATGTGTGTACAAAACATGGTTATTTTTCATCTTTACATTTTCTAAATGGCTATTTTGTACCATTACCACATGTACAATGATACTTTCAAGCGATAACTATTCTTTTGTAATTAAAAATTCAAATTTTAATATCGAATTGGCTGATTTTTTTCAATTAATGTAGTGTTCCTTAATTAGAAATATGCACTAGTCGCCTTATATATAGTGATTGGAAGACAATGAAAGTCGCCATTTTACTAACTTTTGTGATCCTCAAAAATTTAAATTTTCTTTGTTATAAGTGTTCTCCAATTCACTAAAATGAAGATATCTCAACATAAAATACGACATAATAAATGAGTTTGGGTAGAACTCATTCCCAAAAGCAAGCCCAATAAAAGAAGATACTCACTCCACATATATACACAAGAAAGCAGCCCAATAAATTAGCGATTACCAACTCATATATACTTGTCATTCAAATTGGGCCGTGGTCCAAACCAGAACTGTCAATTTCGGCTCGGTCCAGTAAAAGCACTGGACTGGGCTCTAGTATTCTAGGCTCGAAAATATCAGGGCTCAAAAGCCCGGGCCGGTCCGATTGACCCGTTTTTTTAGTGTATTTTTATGCTATGGGTCGGGCTTGGTCTCTAAAACTAGAGTCCTGGTTAATGTTTGGCCCAGTTCGACCGAATTTCTTCCCTTGGCCTGGCGGGCCTGGCCGGCTCTAGTCCAAACCCATCATTACCTCAAACTCTGGTCCTTTGGTACCATAATAAATGGGTCTGCAAATCCTATTACTATAATATTATGATAAATGGGATTGGATAGAATTCATTACCAAAAACTAGCTAAAGGAGATAGAGGAAGCACAATCCACATAAACACTATTAGTAGTCCATCAAATTGATAATGTGGGACAAATACAAATAAATTGCAAGGTGAATACAATATCTCAACTCCACATTGATAAAAATAAAAAATAAAATAAAATCCCAATTTGTTTAATGAAACACCAAGACTTGCAAATTTCATCGAGTAAACTACAACAGAACCACAGAGCACTACGTGTTAGAGTCTCTCTCTCTCTCTAGAGAGGAGCTGAAATCCCGAGACCTGATTGGTGAAAGGAACAAGACTTTGTAGTCTTCTTTTTTAGAGGTTTTTTTGTAGGGTTGTTTTTGATCTTTTCCAGCAACCATTACATGATTTCTACACCAAAAAAAAAAAAATCGCATATATTTTCGAAATCCAAAAAAAAAAAAAAGAGTGCGAAATACAAAATGTACAGTGCAGCAGCAAGTAGCTAGCAGAAGCGCAGCAAAAGTCGAGGACCCTATAATTTTATAGAGTCAGCTTAATCACTCAATCTCAGTTTTTTAGAGACGTTTAAAGCTGCTACACCACCTTATAATATTTTAATCCAATTAATTCCAAACACAAAAAATTAATAGTGTACCTTAATTTAATAATTACGAGTAGTAGTACTGTTAATTCAAGTATGTTCTGAACTTGCTTTTTATTCGTATTCTGATCATCGCGCTGCATGCCTCTGTGTACCCTTCGGCAGGGCTTTGTGTGCCAAACAAAGTATTGATATCGTATCTAATTTTGGTAGACTAAAAATAGAAAAAGTTACTATTCTATTTTTTCTGGCCTAAACCATTGATAAATGTTACATATTTTAATTTTTTTTAACTTTTTTTTTCACACTTAAATTATTGTCCTTCGGGTTCAACCCCGGCCCTTATTATATTTATATTTTTAATTATGAGATACAGTAGGAAAAATAAACGAGCGTGGAGGGGATAATTAAAGATAGGGATAGTTACAAAATCCCCAATGATGTTTTAGCTAATTACGAAAAAAAGACTATATATATTTGAAAATTTTTATAAACACTCTTGTTGTTTGATTCTGCATTACATTTTCATCATTTGTAAGCAAACAATATTTCAAAAATCTTCTCACATTTATAGATATATTTCAGTTACCTAAGACAAAATTAAACGTCAAGTGGGATTTTGTAATTTCTTAAAACCTCTGTTTTTTCTCATAATTAGCACAAACCACATATTATATTTTAGAGTGAATAAACTAAAAGGTAAAAATGTTGCAAATTATTTCTTTTCATCACAACTCTCATTTGGAAAATTAGCTAAAGCTCTCTTTTCAATTTTTTGTTTTCCCCTTCATTTCACTTGTACAAGATGGCCATAGAAAGTACTAAAGCTAGGAAATATAAAGTACTTCATTTGGTCCCCATTTACAGTTTCAGTTTGACAAAGTCACTGGAGAAAAATAAATAAATTAGTGATTTGTAGGCAGGGCTAGTGCAAAAAGTGGGGATTGAAATTTTATATGAATGGAAACAGAGAAAGAGCACAAGACAGACAAGACATTTGATTGCCCACGAATCAACTCTCGTGCTTATAACCCTAACAATCTATTTCTTCTTCTACTGCCAACCCACAATTTTTCAGTTTTTGTCGATAATTTGTATTCTGTGTATCAGCTTGATCAAGAGATTAACAAAGTACAATACTCGTTTTTTTCATTTTTTGGGCCTCTCTGTATTTATTTGGGATCATAATTATATTAATATATGATGGTTGCTGAACATTTTTGCGTTAATTTTGTTATTATTGTTAGACAAAGACTTGGGTTAGACCCGTTAGACCGATCCAACTATTCGCCTTATTTTTAGCTTCGCCGCAAGTGTACAGTGCAGTTTATAGAATAGGGTTAGCGAGGTCGAATCCACAGGGACTAATAAATTAATATACTAAGTATTATGATTATAATAGCCTTATTTTTATTCAGAAGATCGGAATTGAGTGATTTGGTTTCGTAAAACTAAGACAAGAATTAATCCTAAGACGACAAAGTAAAGATTGATTGAAAGATCAGGGAGATGAATGGATTCTTGGGCTATGGTTTCAGTTAATATCCCCTTTTGTTATCAGATTAATCACAAGCAAAGTTATCATTATTCTTCCCTATAGAACAATCACACAAGTATTTTACCCCCTATCTCGAGATGCATGTAAAACGTTGATTGGGATATCTATACTAACATCTCTACTCAACATGAGATATCCAACTCTCAAAAGCTTAAAAGATTATAAATCCTGACGAATATTCACAGACTTCTCAATCTTGCAAATATTCATGTCAAGTACTCGTAGATCTAGTATATTGAAACTCGTCTTTCGAATTATGAATCAAATACATCAAACAAGTTAAGCCAACAACTTTTTGATAAAACATGAATTAAAACAAAGTACTCGAATAGGGTTGGAAAATAATAGCTTCAATTGCAACTAATCCTCAAATAAAAATATCCATTAACCTACTCCTAAACCTGGGAATCACAAGATGTTTAGCCAGACATGGGAAATAAACAATTCATAGACAAATTATTCATGTTCATGTCTAACTAAATGCGAATAAAGATACTATGGAATGCGAAGACTCGGGAATGTCGATGATCTCTCGATCTATCTTCAATCCTCAAGCGTGTTGTTGTAGCCTTGATCGATCTCTCCAATTCTCCGGTGGAAAGTTGCTCTTTTATTTGCTTTCTAGGGCAAAAATCAGGTGTCCTCATTTGTGGCCGCCTCGTCTCTATTTGTACTCTGTTCGGGTCAAAACCTAGTTCAAAATCTGTCGAACTCTGTTTTCCAACATAGACGCACCGGCCGTGCACCTAGCGCATGCCCAGCCCATGCTAAGTGCCGTAGAAAATCATCTTCTGCTGAAGAACGCACGGGTCGTGCGCTACACGCACGACCAGCCCGTGCGTGTTGCCGAAGCTCGAGTCTTAGTCTTGGCTGGCGCACGGGTCGTGCTAGGGGCGCACGCCCTGCCCATGCGCACCTGCTGGAACTTATACTTGTTCGTTTTCTTTCGTTTCTCGCCTGGTTCGTCTGACTTCTCCCCGATTCTACTCCAAACTTCGTACGTTACTTTAAGTATCGGCGATTCTTTACCGCAATGCTCCGAGTTGTTGCCAAAATGCTACAATTATCAACAAATTCCTACAAAACGAGCAAAGCGTAATACCTTTTCCACAAAACATAAATAAAGCCCTTTTTACTCATGTAATGCATGCGTAGCAACTAATTCTAGCTACAATTAAGCCCAAAATACATGCAAAACACATACCAATCACCAACCCGATCAAGCTTTTTTATAATTTCACGCACCGGTGATATTTTTGTAATATTCTGGGGCACTGCCATAGGATCTCCGGACCAGTGGCATTTTTGTAATATTATGGGGCTTTAAAAGTATTATATTTTTCCTGAAAAGTATTAGTATCCCCTTGAATAATATTACGTGAAGTAATAGTATTAGTTTTTCCCTTAAAAAGTATTAGCAATTCTTTGGAAAAGTATTAATAATCCCTGGAAAAGTATTAATAACCCCTTGAGCAGTTTTTTAGTAATTCTCATGAAAATATTGGTTTTTTTCCGCAAAAGTATTAGTATTCCCCCGTAAACATATTAATAATCTTATTGAAAGTATTAGGTTTTTCGACGAAAGTTATTTTAGTATTTCTCCTGAAAAAGTATTAGTAGTTCACCCAAAAAGTATTAGTATCCTTCCTAAAAAAGTAATAGCGGCGGTCAATGGATGTTATTATTGTAGTATTAGTAATTGTGGGGATCAATAGGCAGATTAACCATGGGTGGGGTATTTGGATTCGTCTAACGAATTAGATCTGTTAGACGATCTGACAAGAGACCAACCCAAATAAAAGTACATATGGAATTTGACTGTAAACGGTGGTGTGATTGTGATATGACCATATATTGGACTCCATATATTGAAAGAAAAAAGACGACCATACAGCGGAGCCCATACATTGAAAGAAAAAGGGCTTTGTTGATGCCTTGAGAAGTAAAAGGGGGATGTATAGATGTGTTTCTAAGTCCAATTTCCAGTTTCCAATGTTGAAAAATGAATTTTCAAACTTTATTGATTTTTGTGTGAGAATTGAGAATATGGTCGGTTTGTTGTCTGAATTCTGTTTAGAAATGAAAATATACCTGGTTATAGTTTTTTGAATGTATTTTTGACAGATTTGCGTTATTGCAGTGTATTTTCACATAGATTTGCGTGATTATGGTGAAAAATTATTTGGTTGTATTTTCAAAAGAATATTTCCATAAAAAATAAAAACTGAAAATGACTTTATTTTTATTGAGAATTTCCTAAACAAACATAAACTCATTTTCTGGAATAGTTGGAAAGTGAAAAATTATATTTGAAAACACATCCATACATACCCAAAAAAAGACTATTTTAAAATTTAAAGAATACATGGTCATGCTTTTACAGGATATATAATAATATAATAAAAAGAAAGAGACTCGAACCAATGTTATTTTATGATTTATTTTACATTTTATTTTATGTATGATTTTTTAGTCTTTTGCTCATTATTAACGAAACAAATGGCCCGAAATATACATGGCATCGACTTCTTAATGCCCCACACACCCCGAGCCCGCTTTAGATCGCTCCATATGCAACCCCGAATGGCGATCTAAATTCCTATGGAGCTCCATCCACCACCACCCCACCATATTCTCCGATCATTCCCTCATTCAACTTCACATCCGGACTCGTGCGCCGGCTTCTTTGACTCTCAAAAAATGACGGATTTTCAGATTCGAGGCCCTATGGATTAAATCCACAAAATGTGCAAAGATTATTAAAGATCATTGGACGGCGGATTTGGATTCCTTACCCACCAAGCTAGAAAGTTGTGCTATTGGTCTCTCTATTGGAGGGATAAGTACCAGAAGAATCTCTCTTCTCATATCACGACACTCAAAAAAACTCTTGTTTCACTCCAATCAGGGCCTATTTCGGACTCCACAAAATCTCATATCATTGCTATTCAACACCAATTGGAGCAAGCATATGAACAAGATAATATTAAATGGAAACAACGTGCCAAACAACACTGGTACAAAGAAGGCGATAGAAATACCAACTTTTTCCATAAATACGCCGGTAAACGCAAAGCCGCCAACCACATTGACTCTTTACTTGATCCTTCGGCGCCGCCCGACCGACCTTGAAGCCATCCAACATTATCGTTGACCACCGGATCCCTCTTTTCATCCGCTAATCCGCCGTAGTATGATATTGGCAAGCCTCGGTGGATTACGCCGAGAGTGACCCAGGAGATGAATCTGGCGTTGAGCGCACCTTACATAGAAAAGGAAATTATCACAACCCTTAAGCATATACATCCCTACAAATCTCCGAGACCCAATGGTATGAGCCCTGTCTTTTTAAAAAAATTCTGGAATATTGTTGGGTCTGATGTGCTTCATTTTGTCCTTAATTTTCTGAATAATGGAGTTTTGGATCCTAAATCGAATTTTACGCATATTGTTTTGATTCCAAAAATTAATAAACATGTGTTTGTTTCCCAGTTCCGTCCCATTAGCCTGTGTAATGTCGTTTACAAACTTACTTCTAAAGTTATCGCTCTTCGTCTTCGTGATACCCTCCCCCAAATTATTTCTGAGTCTCAGTCTGCGTTCATCTTGGGTCGATTAATTACGGATAATGTTCTCTTAGCTTACGAAATCCATCATTATATGCTCACCAAACCACCTAGTAAAACCGGACCCATGTCTATTAAATCAGATATGAGTAAGTCTTTTGAAAGAGTGGAATGAACTTTTCTAAAGCATACTCTCTTGGCTCTTGGCTTTGACGTTAAATTTGTAGAGTGCATTATCCGTTGGGTTAGTTCGGTCTCGTTTTCTTTTATTTTAAATGAAAATGAGTTTGGGTCCTTGAAGCCGGATAGAGGGATTCGACAAGGTGACCCCTTATCGCTATACTTATTATTATTTCTTCGGAGGTTTTTTTGTGTATTTTGCAGGACTCCAGAAATCTAATAAACTTCACGGCATAGCGGTCTCTCGATCAGCCCCCAGCATATCCCACTTGTTCTTTGCCGATGACACTCTCCTCCTGGGCCACGCAACAATTGATGAAGCAAGGCATTTCCGTTTTGCTATTAATTTGTACGAGAAGATTTTCGGCCAGCAGATTAATCTTGACAAATTTGGGATTGTCTTTTGTGGAAATGTTGATGATCCTCTAGCAGACTCCATATCATCGATGTTGGGGATTAATAGAGTGGATGGACATAATAAGTACTTGGACATTCCTTCGATCGCGGGCAGAAACAAAAGACAATTATTTGCACACATCAAGGACCGAATCTGGTACAAAATTAAAAATTTGAATGATCAAGCTCTCTCGAAAGTCGAAAAGGAAATTCTCATTAAATCGGTGCTTCAATCCATCCCGGTTTATGTGATGTCTTGCTTTCGACTCCCGGTCTCTCTCATCTCAGACATCCACTCAATGATTGGGGCATATTGGTGGGGCTCAGTCCGGACAAAAGAAAAATTCGCTGGGTATCGTGGGCGGCTCGCTCTCTCTCGTTCGAAGCATCAGGGGGATTGGGTTTTAAGGACCTCCAGATCTTTAATCTTGCTATGTTGGGCAAATAGGCTTGGCGACTTCTTACTCAACCGTCTTCCTTTTTGGCACGGGTTCTTCAAGCTAAATACTACCCTTCATCGTCCTTTATGGAAGCAAATCTCGGTAACCGCCCATCGTGGATGTGGCGAAGCATTCTTAAGGGTCGTAGACTTCTTTTGGTTGGTTGTAGAAAACGAATATACTCGAGTTGTACAACATGAATATGGGGCGATCGTTGGGGATCCCTAAACCGCCACATTTCACTACTTCCTCCACATCCAGTCATCTCCCACGCCACTCAACTGTGGCGACTCAGGCACCCATTAGAACACCAACCTCGTGCATGAAATATTCTCGGCCGAAGAAGCTCGCCTAGTTTATGTTCAATATTCGGATGGTAAATTTATTCATGGTTTGGCCAGAAAATTCGCAGGTATCTCTGACCCCCTCATCGTTAAATCTCTCGCGCTCCGCGAAGCCTTACTCAATAGCTCATCGTTTGCAACTCCATTCGGCCTCAATTCTTGGTGATTCGGTTTCAGTACTCTTAGCGGCGAAAAAAGGTGTGGATTTGGAACAATCTTGCCTCTAACATATTCGAAGATATTTGGTCCTCTATCAGTACTAGACAGTTTATTAGTTTATTTTGGATTTGTAGAGATTTTAATTCTATAGACCATGAGTTAGCACGGTTTGCTAAGTATTCCAATTCTGTAACCACATCATGGGATGAACTCCCAAACTTCTTGTCTCATTCGATGATGGACGATTTCAGCAATAATATAACATTTTTCTTTCAAAAAAAAGTTACTTGTTTGCCAAAAAGATCAGAAATTCGATATTAGCAAATTATATCATTTTTTTCGTTGTGTGGAAATAAAGTCCTTTTCATGTTAGAATGCGTAATTTCCTTCCAATTTGTAATGTTTGTTCAAAGACAGACTTAATATGCAAGGAGCCTCGGCCAAACTTCTGAAAGTGAAAAATTTAAGAACACTTTCAAAATTTTCCTGAACCCCTCTACCACTATCCGATTCTCAATTAAATCGTTTTCTTAATTAGTGAATTTAGCAAGGTAAATGGAGAAGAGGAGTGTTGGTCAGCAGTATTGGGTACATGTACATCCTATGGACAATTTGGACTGAACTTCTTAATTGAGGCCCATAAAGAAGAGATAGATGAGCATATCTTGGGGTGTCTACTCAATTCTTGACACGTCATTAAGAATGGGCTTGTATTTGGGCCTATTACTCTTAGTTATCTCTAATTCTTCTTGGTCGGAAACAATGGGCTTAACAGGCGTGCCTTGAATCTTCACCGTTGGGCTGCCATTTGCATCTGTTACATTTCTTCATGCTCGTCAATTCACAAGTAAAAACCAAGAAATTCTAGTATCACTGCGTTTGATTTTATTTTATTTTATTTCATTTTATTTTGTTCCAATAACAGGGCAATGTAAGAACTCTGAAGGTAGAAATCACTTGTAGTTCTGTGTTCAGGGGCTTCTTGCGTTCAAGGATCTTGTTTTAAGCTGCCAGAATGTAATGGAGGGTCAGAATCCGGGTCGGGTACTGGAATCGTAAATGGATTCGAAGGTTGACAAATGCCGTTGTTCTGGAAATTCCCAAATTGAGAGGGATTGCTGGAGGTAGGTTTTTTCTCGTAAAGATCGTGAATTTTCTCTTATTGTTGGTAAACGTACGCATAATATTTTTCTCTAATTTATTTCATACACGAGGTCATGGATAGTTGAGATGGGTAAAATAAAATGTCGGAGCTTATTATTATTTTTATTATTGAATTGCTTGCTTTAGTTCTTGGTTCTGTTAAAAAATGGGTGATGTAATTATCTTAACAGCAAAAGAGTAATATGCCATTTCTTAATTGCTTATATATATGTTTGTCTCTGATGTGTAAAATGGCGCTAGTGGTTATGTGAAATTGAGATGAAGTGATGTTGATATATTTTTAGTATATTGGCAATATAATATACAATTTCAATATATTGAGATCAGAGTTTTCTGAAGACATACTGTGGGGTTTGTAAGTGTGATCAGAGTTTAGCTTCGAAAGTTGCGTGATGAAATTCTAAGTTTCTGGCTATTTAAGGTTATGCCTGGTCATTTTTCGGACACCATGATTCGAGTAAGTGTTTGGTTTGTGGGAAATAGATGTGTACATAGTGTTTCTCGAACTTAATTGCAGCCGTTAGCTGCCTTTTGCGTAATTCATCTCGTTTCATGTTATGGTGGTGATATTGAAGTTATCTGCTGGACAAAAGTTCAACATGATATTCTTAATTCATAATGGTGTTAAATTATAGCGTTTTATGGGACCTCACTTAGGGGATAAAAGGTTTAGGTGTTATATACAAAGTCACTTGTGTGATCATTTAAGCAGAAAGTTCTATATCTGGTTCCTTGATTAGCCAGTGTCTAATTTCCTTGCCTTATTTGCTTTGATGTTTTAATATTTGGTTAAAATTTCTAGAGAGTTCACAGTGCGGTCACAAACTCTTCAGATGTGACCAAACCGGCTGTTTTTATGGTTAGCATCAAGTATTTCACCTCTTTTCATCATGTCTTCGACTTTTCTAGCCCTCAGCAAACATGGTCAATAGGGAGTGTTCGCAAACTCTTTAAAAAAGGTGACCGGCGTTTAGGTGGGAAAATATGAGAATCACTTTTTTTTTAGAGTTTGCAAAAGCTCCCTTATTATCATTGACTAAATACAGGGACCTCACCCGAAAAGTGACCATACCGATGCCACCCCTGTATATATCTATTTACACCACCTCCTCTTAAGATTAATGTGCGTTAGAAAGTCCTACAGTGTTAAATGAAATGAGCACTTTTACTGTTTGTCAAAACTACACAAACTTCCCCTCATTTGCTCAATATATAATGACCTCCTATGCCCAATATACAAATAGTACCCTTGTATCTTACCCCAAAAAAAATTAAGAAAGTGAAATAACTTAAGCATTCAAGGCACTTTCAGCCTTCAATTTTTCATAAGACATGTATGAGTCTATACGTAAAACTTAGGTTGGTAATAGTTTACTCGAATCCATTCCTGGATTGACATTATCTTTCCTTTTTCGCTTTCCTCATCATAATCATCAGTTAGGGACTAGGAGAACACATCTAATTTTAGCTATATATAAGAAATTTTAATGCATTTTTTTATTTGTTTATTTAAGAATATGAGTATTTCATATTTTTTATTCTAATTCATATATGGTAGAAATAAGAAAGTTATATATCCAAGTTTACTTATATGAAATACAGAATTGTTTAATAATTTATATCAATATTAAACCTCAAGAGAGGAAATTTGTAGATTTGACAAACTCTGGTGGGGCATTTTGTAAATTTAGACCAATTTAAGGGGTTGTACATCCACACATCATACAACTGAGAATAAAATTGGACTTTCGCTATTATTTTAGGTGATATCGTTGTTCTCAGTTATGGAGGCATAACAGAAAGGGATTCGTAAAGAAATATCAAGTCTAACGGAATTACGGAAATAAATAAAAGGGATAATTACAAAAGGCCCCCTGAGGTTTGGGCTAATTACAAAAATTAGAGATATTTCAAAATTACAAAAGGCCCCTCAAGTTTGATTATGTCTTAAACTAAAGGAGTTATTTGTAATATTGGGTTTTGAAATGTTTTTTGCTTATGAATGGGAGAAATGTAAGATGGAATTAACCATCTAGGTTTTTTTTTTTTTTTGCAATTTTCAAGAACCTTTGGATTTTTTGTAATTAGCTCAAACCTCTGGGTGTCTTTTGTAATTATCCCTAAATAAAATAGGACATTAGACAAGGGAGTGAATTCATATTGGCCAAACCTTAGGATAAGTCATTGTAATATACCCGTTTATCATTCTTATCTATGTACATCCTGTTTACACTATTTGGCATCCTACTACTGTGTACCTTTATGAGACGTCGGATGAAGATATGTTGAAGAAGATAGAAATATTGCAAATGCAGATGTCTCATCCTTTGTTGTGACTCTTTTTTCCAAAGGTCATGTAGCAGTTCTTTGAGCTTATTGTTTCTAACGTAACCGAAACAATGACAAAAAATGCTTGTTAGATGTGATAATACAACGGCTTATATTAATTTACCGGGGATGTTTGCTAAAAATGTACATGTGAGATGATGGAATACCTAATTATCAGATATGATTTCTAGGATTGGAATCGTTAAAAGTTGTTGATGCTGATTGTTACATGTATCTGCATTATGTTGGACAGTTTTCAGCTATATGAGTTGGGCTACTTAATTATCACGTTTTATTTTCTCTTCCTTATGACTTGAACTTTAATGAAAGGGATAATTACAAAAACTACCCCTTACGTTTAGCTTAATTATAATAAATTTCAGTTATCTTTGAAAATTACAACTACCCCCTTAAAGTATAACAAACACCTCCGAGGTTTCTATTTACCTAACAATAACTCCTTGAGGGTGCAATTTGTAAAAGATAGCCAAATTTTAAGGGGGTATTTGTAATTTTGAAAAATAACTGTTTTTTCCCGTAATTAGGCTAAACCACATAGGTAGTTTTTGTGATTAACCCTTTTTGATATAATAACCATCACTCTTCTTTCCTTAATCCTTATTTTTCTTCATGGTGAGGAAACAATATTAGGCTGCCTCACACAAATATTCATGTAACTGTGTTACAAACACCCCCTTGAGGTTGTTTTTACCCACCTAAGTGCAAGTTGTAAAAATATAAACAAATGTCAAGGAATTATTTGTGATTTTGAAAGATAGCTAGAGTGTTTCGTAATTAGACTGAACCTCGGGGTGGTTTTTGTAATTATCTCTATACTAAATGGCTAAGAACATTGCTGGTGCAGGGGAATACTTTTGGTAAGAAAAGAGCTACGTACGTCTGACTCAGCTGACCCCCCTTTCAACTTGAGCCTCAATTTTGTAGCCACACGGTTGGTTATTCATGGAAGAGATGCAAAGCAATTAAAATTATTTGGCAACTGTTTTTTGTTCCACCAGAATATCATTTTTGAGTATTTTTCTTTAATTATTCAAATTGGAGGTGGTCCAAATGGTAGGTGTTGACAGATTTCAAGTTGCAACACAACGACTACTTGTTATTTAAATTGTTTTTGATAAAATCCATTTGAACTAGAATTTTTTGCACACAAATCCCTTTTTTTTTAATAAGTTGAGAGTATTGGTTGGAAGGAAGAAGATAAATTTCAAAGAAATTGAAATATATGGGTTCGAACCCCGATCAATATCCCACAAAGGATGAAGCAGTCACTCGAAGCATGATTCTGGTTCGTGGTTTACATGAACCCTATTTACTTTGCTCTTTGGTAATTTCTGTCTACCAGCTGTTACTCAGCCAGTTTAGGTGGCAGCACGTGCTAATTTACTAGCTTTGTTGAAATTATGTAGAAAAACAAAAGCCAAAAAACAAATGGGCAAAAAAAATTCTGACCTTTTTTTGTTGCTTTCAGCTTGTATTCCATTTGAAGAAAGACAATCACACCTCACTGAAAGTGAGATGATATGTGCTTTTATAATTTGGACAAGTTTTCTGCCTTTTTTTTAGAGAGAGTCAATCAAGCTATTGATCATTGTTGAAGTAAAAAACTAAACGCAGAAAACTTATAATACGTAAGCATAATTCCTACTCAATTTTAACCCATTAAAAAAATCAGAATCCATCTCATTAACCTTAGCAATAAGACGGTCTCATGCATATAAGATCACCTCAAAACTAAATCATTTAATTCATTAGATTAAATACTCGCATGTTCAAATTTTAAGATCAGAACTTAAAACTAAATGCATATTTTCACTGTTAGACAAAAAAAAAAGAAAAATTATAATGGATTTAGGTGGTGAAATTTTTGAATGGACTGAGTGTGACTTAATATATAAAAGGTAATATGTAGTATTGAATAACAAACTACTTTTATACTCATTTTATGTTTTACCCATTTTCTTGGTTTTAAAGACAGAACTATCTTTGTCTTCTTTTTTCTCTCTTTGACTGCTTACATATAGATACATGTATGCACGCATCTTATTTTTTCTTCTTTTTTATTCTGTTTTGTCTCCTTTCTCTCCAACTTTTATTTGTTTTGTGCTAGATAGCAAGATGAAAAATAGTGATGTTTTGTTCTAGATAGCACAATCGTGCAATGCGATTGTGCCAAAATAAAAATACTCATGTTCTATTTTAGGTGGCACGATCGTGCAATCCTAGGAACACGATCATGTCACCCTATAGTGCCAATATGACAATAGTCATGTTTTGTTTTTGGGTGGCACGATCGTGCAACCTAAGTGGTACAATTGTGGCATGCTTTATAACATATATAGGCCGGCACGATAGTGCCACTTTAGTAAAAGTAATTTTGTCTTTATAGGAAAAAAAAATGTTTTTTTAATGGGTAGAAAAATAGTTTGACTATCCGGGAAGGGTAAAGAAAAACCCAACCTATATAAAATCCGTCTGTCAGCAAAATGAACGTTAGAAAAGCACACTTTATTTTCTACTGCATAGATTCATCTCACTTGTAGTGGATCAATATTGAAAAGGAGCTAAAGCTCTTGATTTTTTAATTTGGATAAATAACAGCTGTTATTATAGGGATTTTCACTATAGGGAGATACATACAAATTCGCCAACTAAAATAGAATCTTTTACCTATGCACAGATCCCTTTGGGTTTAAGACAATAAAGAGATTGACATATTGGGTAGACTCGACATATTTGTATGAAAAATAATCAAATTGCTTTGTGATGGAATTTCAAAAGGAAAATTGATTCCACGACTTTTCTAACAATGTGCGCTCCAGCTAAACTGTAAAACTGTCCACACGGAATCGATTTTTAATGTCTGAGTTAGGGAATTAATTACGTGATTAAGAAATTAATTAGACAGAGCCACAGAGGGCCACATGATGATACGTACGTATATATGTATTTCGTACATATGTAAGTATGTTGTACGTATTCAAATCTAATTAATTAAGTAGACATACTAAATTATTGAGGCCTAGAGGGGATCACAAAATCAAATGAACATGATCTTGTCCACATTTTCATAGACATCTTCGTAATAAAAATAAAGGAATCTTGCTCGACGTCGCTATATATATGTAAATGTTAATTTATTATAGCACCCGATTTTAAGCCTTCTTTATTATATTTGTTTCCACTAGTTTTGGAAATAAAGAAAAATAAATAAATAAATAATCGAGTATAATAAGTGTTAACAAGATGAAACTGCCCAAAATAAATAAAAAGGGATAATTACAAAAACACCCCTAAGGTTTGGGCTAATTAAAAAAAACCATAGTTCTTTGAAAATTACAAAAAAAATCCTTGAAGTTTGATTCTATCTTACATTTTTTCCAGTGATTTTTGAAAACATTTCAAAAAACCCACTGACATATATCAAAATATTACAGTTATCTCCCTTAAATTTAAGATAAAACGAAATCTGAAGGGGGTTTTGTAATTTTGAAACATGTCTGGGTTTTTTTGTAATTAACCTAAATCTCAGGGGTGTTTTTGTAATTATCCCTAAAAAATTATGTATATATATTTATATATAATGTTTACCAGGAAAAAAAAAGATAGAACTAACCAAGAGGTGGCTGATAATAATTGATAAAGACGTGATGAATTCAAATCGTGGACGACTTAAACTTTTGAGTCCACAAACGAGCAAAAGTAAGAAAGCAAACTGATTATAACTTAGAACTTAGAAGGGTACCTGTGGCTGTGGCCTGTGGGCACCATATAATTTGTTTTTAATGCAAAAAATGTGCATGAAAAAGGGCTTATCGTTATGCACTTTCCATGTCATGGTTTATTCATGCTCAATAGGATCCTATCATATATATGTATAGACAAAAATTTGTATGAGACGGTCTCATGTGCACGGATCCTATATGTAAATAAGATTTGAACTCAAACCCAAACCCATGAAAATGACCCATGTTTTTGTGTATTGTAACATCCGTCTTACGAACTTAAGTCCATGAGACGGTCTCACATAAGACCTTCTAGTGTGTATATAAATATTTTACCAAGTTGATTTTATTTATTTGGTTTTGGGGGGCGAAAAACTCTCAACCACAGACTGAATTTTCTTCGCAATTAGTTGCGTGAAATACTTCATTCTAGTGAAATAGATTTAATTTAATTTGTTGACCAATTTGCACTATAAAAGAAAATGTTAGTACTATTGAGAAATTAATGAAGTGACAATCCAAATTGTTTTGTCGTTAACTAGATGATTTTTTATTTTGTCACTATAATGGGTTTTAATTGTGTTTTTGTCACTATTGATAATTATTAACAAAATAACACGCATAAAATTGTTACTATGGACAATTAGTGACACAAGTATTGTGACAATTTATTTATAATAATACATTAAATATTATTGTCAATATACCAAATAGTTCAAAACTCTTCTTTTAGAACTGTAGACGTTTTTATTCCTCCATCTTCATCTTTTTCTTCCATCATCCTTCATAGGAGAATGAGGGAAATAATTTTCATTGCTTTTAATCTTAAAAAATTTATCCCCTATTTGTCCCTTGTAGGTGGTTTTATTTGTCCCCAGTATATGGCTTTTTTCAATTAATAAGTTTGTCTCATATATGAGATTTTGTTCAGAAGATCAGATGATACATTACCCGACGATAAGTGATAGAAACGAGATCATCTTTGCTACGTGTTTTATGCAATACCTCCGTTGCAAAGTTCTGATTCTACGGATTATTTAGATTTAGTTAGGTTTAAAATTTTTGTATTATATTTATATAGTTTTATGATTTTGTAGAGCTTGCAACTATTTATCAATTGTTGTTCTAATCACTTGTAAATTTCTTTTAATGAGTGAATGAAATTCATTTTGATTCTACAAAAAATATGATTGTCAATATATAACATTCATCCTAATTATCAACTTTGATACGTTGACGTAATTCATATCACTTTTAATATTTTAAAAATTATATTGTAAACAGAAGTTATTGACTTATTGTCACCTAACGGGTAAACTTGATAACAACTTTGATTTTTTATTTTTTTTTTGGTTCAATGTTGGAGAAAATATGCATTGCTTTGTTTACTTTGCTCGTGCCTCATCTATTTTGTGACAAATTGACAAATGGGAAATATAGGGGCATACGATTTTGAATTAATGCACGACTCGACCATTAAAGATTTGAATTAAGTTTGAAATATATTCTTTAATTTTCTCTCTTTTTTTTTTCTTGAGTACACATCTGTGAAAGAGATGATCAGTGATAAGAATCGAACACCAGACCTCTAGTTTTGGCTTAAAGGTCTTAACCACTCGACCACTATCCGATTCTATTTTCTTTGCCCACTTGAACCTTAGACAACACTCTACAGTTGTGATGTAGCGTCACTCTAATTGGTAGTATTCTTGTTCAACTTGATTTTTGAGTGGATTGCCTACGTCACAAAAAATAGTTAGGGATATTGGGTTGACCAGCCGAAAATTCTTCGACGCTAGCAAATGAAATAAGCCAAAGAATTTGAATATCATTAAGTACATAATGATGATATGAGATATTTATCGGCAAATTAGTAGATTTTCATGGATTTTAAGGCCTTATGGCCTTAATGGCTTGATTTGGGTATTATTGTTACCAAATTAATTAAATATTAAGTGTTTCTCATCAAATTAATTCTAGTGAGCCTTCATTCGTTTTTGGATATATATGCATAATCCGAAAATTTTAGTTGTACTTTGTCTTTGTTTGGGCCTATATGCCTATTATGACACATCAGGTGTGTGTTCTAGTTCAAGTTCTGATTTATTTATTTATTGGATCGATCTTCAGTATGTAATTTATTAAATAAAAAAAACTTAGATTTAATTTGGTTGTTAATACAAAATAATAAGTTTTCACGCTAGTTTTCTGAAGTTTGATGATACAATTATATTGATTAAATCAAATATATTAGGCAAAAATTTGCGTGAGACGGTTTCACGGATTTAGATCCGTGAGACGGAGCCCTTACACAAAGTTTTAAAGGTTTTTTTTTCAGATTTTATTTTTCTTATGGTTTATATTTGTTTTTTAAGGTTTATTTTGTTTCTTGGGTTTACTTTTAATTGATTTGGGTTTTTAGGATTTTTAGTTTTTTTTAGGGTTTATTTTTTATTTTTGGGGTTTATTTTTGTTTTTCGGGTTTATTATTCATGGTTCATGTTTTTAGGGTTTATTTTTGTTTCTTTATGGTTCATTATTATATTTAAATTTATTTTCATGGTTCATGTTTTCAAAACGGAGCCCTTAGGAGGTCCGTCTCACGGATTTAGATCCGTGAGACCGTCTCACAAGAGACTTGCTCAATATATTATATCAAGTTATCCAAGAATTTTGATAAGTGCATTTTTGTTCACATTTTTTTTTAACTTTTTAGATAATTTCTTTAACTTTTTAGTTCATTAATCAATAAATTCAAGAAAAATCACATTGGCTTGTTTTGAATGATGAAGGTAAAGACTTGAAGCAAATTCGTATGATTTCATATGAAAATACGAACAAAAACAAAGTCTAAAAGAAGGAAAGAAGACTCAATCTCGTGCAGAACACACCCCTAGTGTGTTGGGAAACATGGCCATGCTTCAAAAAGAAGAAAAACAAGAAAAACAGAAAAGCACACCCAGGCCGTGCTTACAAAGCACGGCCCGTGTTTCACACGCAAATCATCAAAACACGCCCAAACCGTGTTTAAAAGCACACACCGCCGTAAAATCCTTTTTTGCGAAGAAAACACGGCCAGGCCGTGTTTATAAACACTGACCGTGCTTTTTAGGTAATGCAGTAGTGTTTTCTCTCACTCAAAATCTTTTCTTCTTTTAGGCGGAAATAATGGAGACTTTTGCTTTTTGACAACCTTTGAGCAACTTTCACACCTCATCTTGCTGCACCAAAACTCCATTATCTCCTCAATTGTCATGAGGACACAATGATTCAACCAACTCAACCAATGGAAGTGGAGTATTGTCATGTGAATACAATGATTCAACCAACTCAACCATGAATGTGCACACGATGATTCAACTAACAAGCATGGAAATGGAGCATTTGTTAATATGGTCTTTCACAAAGATGGTGCCTATAAAAGCCAAGAGTTTGAGTTGGGAAATTCATTCATGTAATATTCATTCATATAGAGATTCATTGTGTATTCATCATAGACACTTAGAAAATATTCATTGTGTCCAACATTTTGACTTGAATTGGGATCAAGAGGTCTTGGAGGAGTAATCTTGTAGCAACATTGGAGAAGAATGCTTGGATCAACATCATCTATCAAGGAAGAAGTCATTGAGATTTTGAGAAAGATAAGTACACCATGTCTACAACACTTAAATCTTCTTATGTAATTTATTCTTTTGTCAAAATCATGAGTAGCTAAACTACTAGTGTTTGAATGTAATGAACCTAGAATGTATTTGTGATTAAGGTTTGTATGTTTTTAATAAAATTATCATGTCTTGTGTGATTCACTTATATCATGTTTATTTCATTCAAGTTGATATTTCCGGTATATTAATTTGATATCTATTCCTCATCGGGTAATCGAGAGATTTATGGTGGGAAAGAACTCATATAAGTGAAAAGAGTTGCATGCAATCCTAGATATAGGACGACATAAATCTTCTGAATTAGGGTCAAACCTAATATGAGAATTCATAAATCGTTATAATGCAATTTTGGGGGTTTTAACTAGAAAGAAATTTCAGTTAATTGTTAGAGATTTTTCTAACCGCAAGTCTACGGTGTCAAGTTTTAATATAGAGAAGTAAGGTTGTCGAATCCACAGGGAATAATTATCGAATTATTGCTAAGTACTATAATATAGTAGTCTAACTTTATTTAGAAATTCAATATTTGATGGAGTTGATTATGCTAAAAATACCAAAAATAAATCAAGAATATGAAAATATCAATGAGTTTATCCAAATGATTAAATGAATTCTAGAGGTATGATGAATCTAGTTATCCCTTATGTTGTCAATATGGTTTATCAATCATCAATTACCAATTTATAAGTCAAGATTTCTACAATAATCATTCCCTCTCTCAAGTGCCAAATGATTTTAGATTCAATTGGGAAATCAATATCTCTATAAAAATCACCAATTAAAATCTCAATAAAAACTATGAATCTTGATAAATGACTTCAAAGGATTCATAAATCTCTCAATTCTATGAAATCCTAGGTTATGCTATTCAAAGGTCATGTATTCAATTACCTCTCTCAAGTGTCAAATCAAATACACCAAACAATCTAAATTATTGATCAAGTAATTTAGAAGCAATAGATCCAAATAAAGCACAAATAAATTGATAGATCTAGATTGACAAACCACAATTTCAAAACATAAGTTCAAACAATGATTACATCATCCTCTAGAATTATAGAGTTTAGCTCATGATTGAAGAAAATGAATCCATAGGAATACAACAATACATTTTACAAGATATGAAGAAAGCAACAAAATAAGAATAAGAGTTGGGGAATCTTCTCTATTTCTAGATGGTAGAATCCTTCAATCCTCTTCTCCAAGCCTTTCCCAAGATATTCCAAGCCTTCTCTATTGTCTTCTAGTTGTTTTGTTGGTACGCCCGAGGTCCAAGATCCCTAATTTCACGCCCAAGACCTCTATTTATACTCCCACAAAAGTCCAAGAAAAAGAAATAAGTTGCATTGTAATTTCGCCTGTGAGCCAAGGCCACAAAGACGGCTGCAAGGGCGCCCGTCTCAAATATCCGCCCGGCTGCAGCAAAAATGGGCGCTGCAGCATTCATTTCGCACCATCTAGGCGGCTGCGCTAGGCTGGATAAAGCTGCAGCGCCACTTAAAAATGGCGTGCTGCCCGGTTTTTCACCCCCACGCCGCTGGGCGGGGAGTGAAGCTGCAGCGCCAAGACGATTCAATGCCCAAAAACGCGATTTTTCTCTTTTCCTCTTCTTCGAATGCGATTTCTTCCACCCAAACACGTTTTTTCGCTGTTTTCATCAATTTCGGCATCCAAGACCTATCTCGACTCTCAAACGACAACTAATGACACAAACTCGACTCAAACGACGCTAAAATACTTGAAAATCCCGCAAAATCCTAGTCGAGAATACTCAATACATTGGTATGAAAACCAACTTAACATTAATCAACTTGAGATTAGGATTTTTTCGCCTTGAAAAAGGGTTTAACTTAAATCGGGAATTTCTGCGGTCCACATAACATGAGATTTTATTAAAAGAGGTTGGTTTTTGCTTAAGGGCTTATGGTTGTATTTTTATCTGGTTGAATCACAAAAACATTCTAGAGGGATTTACATTCAACACATTTCTATCTCTTGATTTCTCATTCTACAATCTACTTTTATTTGATTTATTGTAAGTTGCAATTATTTTAAATTCTCTATTTTTTCATTTTCCATTTTAACAAACAAAACTCTGAAAATTGCTAGATTAGATAACAAAAAGACAGTAATTATTAGTACTTACAATCCTCGTGGGAATGACACTCGGTACTCAATAACCCATACTACAAAACGATAGGTGCACTTGCCTAAGGTTTTCTAGAGTAGTTTTGAGCCATCAAGTTTTTGGCGCCGTTGCCGGGGATTGTAATATTAAGAACACCTTATTTTTGTTAATTTAATCATTTTTTTTATTTCATCATTTGTCTTTCTAGGTATCTATCTTTGTAAGTCTTGGATTATACTTATCCTCCTTATTTACCGCAGTGCATGTCTACTCGTCGCCGAATTTGGAAGCGCGAGACCGCCAGTAGCAACACAGAGGAAAGTATTAGTATAGACCACGAGGAGGATACTAACGAAAGCAAGGATCCCGATATGGCGGATGAACAACAAAGAACCATGTACGACTACGCAAGCCATCTATGGACGGTACATCGTCTAGTATCGTAAGGCCATTGTTGACCAATAATTTGAAATCAAACCGAATGTCATTCAAATGGTGCAACAATTTGTTCAATTTGACGGCCTACCGGACGAAGATCCAAATAATCATATCGCGAATTTCCTCGAAATTTGCGATACTTTCAAAATAAATGGAGTCTCCGACGATGCCATCTGTTTACGCTTGTTCCCATTTACTCTTCGGGGATGGGCTAAACAATGGCTAAACACTTTACCGAAGGGAACAATCACAACATGGAGCATTATGGCGGAAAAATTTCTTCTAAAGTATTTTCCACCCGCTAAAACTGCATGATTAAGGAATGAGATCTCTTCATTCACTCAAGAGCACGATGAGACCTTGTACGACACTTGGGAGAGATTCAAAGAATTGCTGCGAAAATGCCCACATCATGGTCTTCCCATTTGGATGCAAGTCCAAACATTTTACAATGAGTTGCTCTCATCGACAAGGCAGATGATTGATGCGGCGGCGGGGGGGGACATTGAACAATAAAACACTCGAAGCCGCCCAAGATCTCATAGAAGGAATGGCCATGAATGGCTATCAATGGCAATCCGTACGAGGAAAAACCAACAGGGAAGTGGGAGTATACAATGCGGACGCAGTGGTTACACTAGCCGCACAGGTTGACGGGTTGGCAGCTCTGACTCAGAAAATTGACGGGTTGGGAGCTCCAAAACCACCACCACAACAAGCCTTCTCATGCGAGACTTGTGGAGGATCGCACAACCACCAAGATTGCCCTCACGCGATACCGCCGCATGAACAAGTGGATTATCTAGGTAATCAATCTCGACCCTTTCAAAATAATCCGCGTCAACACCCGAACTTTAGTTGGGGAAATCAAGGTCAACAGAAGCCTAATCCAAACGCACTCCCCAATTCATCTGCACCTCCCGGTTTCCAACCGCGAAAACCAAGTTTGGAGGACTTACTGTCCAAATTCGTCCAAACAACGGAAACCCGTTTCACGGCCACCGAAACATCCTTAAGGAACCAAGAAACATCCATTCACAACTTGGAAAATCAAATTGGTCAAATTGCCAAAATGATCTCCGAAAGGCCACAAGGGAGCTTACCTAGCAACACTGAGCCAAATCTAAGAGAACAGGTAAAAGCAATCACTCTAAGGAGTGGAACAAAGCTAGACGAAGTACGGATGCCGGAGGACGAGCCCACTCCCATACAACAAAAATACGAATAGGTATCCAATGAAACAAAGAAAATAGTACCGGAATTCCAACCACCTATTCCGTATCCAAGTCGATTGCGTAAGGACAAACATGACGACCAATTTGGTAAGTTTTTGGATTTATTTAAATAATTGCACATCAATATTCCTTTTGTTGAAGCCCTTTCACAGATGCCAAAATATGCCAAGTTCCTAAAAGATCTTCTTTCAAATAAGAAGAAGCTTGAAGAAATATCCATGGTGCAATTAAATGAGGAATGCTCGGTAATTTTGCAAAACAAGTTACCTCAGAAAATCAAAGATCCAGGGAGTTTCACTATTCCTTGTCATGTCGGTAATTTGATTGTTGATCGGGCATTGGCCGATCTAGGGGCTATCATTAATTTGATGCCTTATGATTTATTCAAACAAATGGGTCTAGGGAGCCAAAACCAACTAGGATGAGCTTGCAATTAGGTGACAGTCCATTAAATATCCTCTAGAGGCATTGTTGAGGATGTTTTTGGTCAAAGTCGATAAGTTTATATTTCCTCGATTTTGTAATTCTTGATATGCATACGAGATGTCGAAGTCCCCTTGATCCTAGGGCGTCCATTTTTAGCTCTTTGCTAAGGCAATCATTGACGTGCATGATGGCAAACTAATTTTAAGAGTCGAAGATGAACAAGTCATTTTTAAAATCGCTACATCAATGAAAAATACGACGGATAAAGATGACTCCTATTTTGCTATTGATCTTATCGATATGGAGATAACCAATTCTTTACCAAGCATGATTTCTAATGAATTCTTGGAGACTTGTATTGTTCAAAGTGCAGGTATATCGGATGAAAACTCCTTTCTTAGGGAATCTGACTCGCATTGGAGGAAAACGCACCAATGTAAGCACGAGAAAGAGTTCAAAAAATTGAAAACTCGCAGTGGGGCATATCAAACCATCCATTGAGGATCCACCACGTTGAGTGAAAGAGCTACCCGAACACTTGGAATATGCATTTCTAGCCGAGAACGCCAAACTTCCCGTAATTATTTCCTCCAATTTATCTTCTCATTAAAAGGATAGATTGTTGGCAATATTGCGGGAACATAAAAAGGCCATCGCTTGGAAAATCTCTGATATTCAAGGGATCAATCCTTCTTTTTGCACTCACAAAATTCGATGGAGGAAAATTTCAAGCGGTTGTTCTACCACAGCGTCGTTTAAATCCAAACATGAAAGAGGTAGTCAAGGCGGAGGTAATCAAATTATTTGATGCTGGGCTCATCTATCCAATTTCTGACAGTAATTGGGTGAGTCCAATTCAATTGGTTCCAAAGAAAGGTGGGATGACGGTGGTACCAAATGAAAAGAATGAACTTATTCCAATGCGGACGGTAACAGGTTGGCGAGTTTGCATCGATTACCAACGACTCAATGATGCTACTCGCAAGGACCATTTTCCTTTACCTTTTATTGATCAAATGCTTGAAAGATTATCTAGTCACTTGTATTATTGCTTCCTTGATGGCATGTCAGGTTATTTTCAGATCCCGATAGCACTGGAGGACCAAGAAAAGACCACTTTCACTTGTCCCTACGGTACCTTTGCCTATCGCCGCATGCCTTTCCGGTTGTGCAATGCACCGGCAACCTTTCAAAGGTGCATGCTTGCTATCTTCGACGAACTTGTAGAAGATATCATGGATGACTTCTCAGTTTTTGGGGACTCATTTGATCTTTGTCTTGAAAATCTTAAAAAAGTCCTCATTCGTTGTGAAGAGACTAACCTGGTTCTTAATTGGGAAAAATGTCATTTCATGGTACAAGAAGGTATTGTTTTGGGACAAAAAATTCTTGCAGGGGCATTGAAGTTGACAAGGCGAAGGTTGAGACAATTTCCAAATTACCTCCACCCACCACGGTGAAGGCAATCCGAAGCTTTTTGGGGCACGCCGGGTTCTATAGGCGATTCATCAAAGATTTTTCAAAAATTGCCCGGCCACTCACTCGCCTCTTGGAGAAGGATACGGTCTTTCATATCAATGATGAATGCCTTCAAGCATTCAATACTTTGAAAGAAAAACTCACCACTTCTCCCATCATGGTAGCTCCGGATTGGTCTCAACCATTCGAACTCATGTGTGATGCGCGATTATGCGGTAGGTGCGGTGCTTGGGCAACGAAAAGATAAGCATTTCCGACCAATTTACTATGCAAGTAAAACTCAATCCCGCTCGACCCAATTATACAACTACGTAAAAAAGAGTTACTTGCAGTAGTTTTCGCCTTTGACAAATTTCGCTCATATTTGATCCTATCAAAAGTCATTTTCTATACGGATCACTCTGCCTTACGTTATTTGCTTGACAAAAATGATGCAAAACCACGACTAATTCGATGGGTACTCTTACTCCAAGAATTCAATGTGGAAATCAAAGATAAACGGGTGTTAGAAAATCTTGCCGCCGATCATGTCAAGGCTTGAACACTCCGACATCGACAAGCAACACAAAGGACATATCAAAGATTCTTTCCCGGATGAGCAACTCTTTTCCTTGAACTCAATTTCAATTGATAATCCTTGGTTTGCAGATTTTGCTAATTATCTTGCAGGAAAAGTTCTACCGAAAGGGCTGACCCATCAACAAAAGAAGAAATTCTTTTCGGACCTCAAACACTATATTTGGGATGATCCCCACCTCTTCCGAATTTGTGCGGATCAAATCATACGAAGATGTGTTGCACTTCTGAAACGATCTCCATTTTGAATCATTGTCACAAAGGACCCACGGTGGGCACTATCAAGCAAATACCACACGCACGAAAGGTCCTTGAGTCGGGCTTTTATTGGCCTACACTTTTCCAAGACGCAAAACGGTATGTTGAAACTTGTGATAATTGTCAACGAGCAGGAAATATTTCTCGAAAAAATGAAATGCCCCAAAACGGTATTCTTGTTTGCGAAATTTTTGATGTTTGGGGTATTGATTTTATGGGACCATTTCCTGCATCATTTGGCAATAAATACATTTTGGTAGCCGTTGACTACGTGTCTAAATGGGTAGAGGCTCAAGCGTTGCCTAAAAATGATGCTCGAGTGGTGGTACATTTTCTCAAAAAACTTTTTACCCGATTTTGTACTCCACGAGCCATCATTAGTTATAGAGGCACTCACTTTTGTAATAGTCAATTTGACAAAGTGTTAAAATGATATGGTGTCACACACCGAGTCGCCACCGCCTATCACCCTCAAACTAGTGGTCAAGTTGAAGTGTCCAACCGCGAATTAAAAAGAATTTTGGAAAAAACGGTTGGACACTCTCGCAAGGATTGGTCTCTCAAACTCGACGATGCCCTTTGGGCTTATAGAACGACTTTCAAAATGCCAATAGGGACTACTCCATACCGACTCGTTTATGGTAAGGCGTGTCATTTACCGGTTGAGCTTGAACACAAGGCCTTTTGGGCTATTAAAATGCTTAATTATGATTTGTCAAGTGCAGGAGATAACCGTTTATTGCAGATTAACGAACTCGAAGAATGGCGAAATTCGGCATACGAGAACTCGAAAATTTACACAGAGCGAACAAAGCAATGACATGACAAACGCATTAAGCAAACAAGAGAATTTCAACCTGGTGATCAAGTGTTACTCTTCAATTCCCGACTCCGACTATTCCCAGGTAAGTTAAAATCCCGGTGGTCCGCCCATTCGTTTGTTATTACTCGAGTGTTCCCTTATGGGACTATTGAAATCACGCACAAGGAAATGGGAACATTCAAGGTAAACGGACATCGTCTGAAGCTTTATTTTGGGGGCACCATCGATGATAGTTATCGAGATTCTATCCGTCTTAACGACCCCCAAAATACATCACAGTAGTAGAGGTAAAATGGTCGCCTATACGATGTTTAAGCGCTATCCGGAGGCAAACCGGCATTTTGTGTGTAAAATATATATATATATATATAAAAACACGGCCAGGCCGTGTTCTTTAATTCAGGCCATGTTGACAATTCACGCAGAAAACACGGCCTAGGCGTGTTTTTATTTGAAATAAAAAAAAAATTGGGTGAAAACTCGTACAGAACACGGCCTGGGCATGTTAAATAACACGCCCATGTTTTAAATCGAAAAAAAAGGAAATTTGGAAACACGTACCTAACACGGCCTGGCCGTGCTTTGAAAGCACGGCCGTGTTCGGTAAGTGTAAAAACAGGGGGGCGATTTTCTACCTATTTTCTTCCCCAAAACCCTTTCTTCTTACCCAAATTCCCCCTTTCTCTCTAACCCTTCTCCCATATTCCCAATTCTCTTCTTTCTTTTCTCTCTAAAACCACACCACACCAACACACTTTCACACCACAAGGTTTCACTTCTTCCCCTCTACTATGTCTTCAAGGTATGAGTTGTTTTCTTTTTTTTTTCTTTTTCTTTCAATTTCGAATTTTGGCTTGTTTAATTTAGTATTTTTATTCTTTTGTGTGTTGTAGTAAAGATTGCCCTATGGTGTAATTAGCAATTTCATGAATTTGTATTGCCAATTTTTCATGCCCTAGAAATTGAATGGTAGGGAAATTAAAATTTGGATATTTGTTGTTAATGGTAAATCATGAATTTCTTTTATGACATATTTCTTGTGAAGTTTTGTGAGTTTAATTGATTTTGTTTGTGGTAATATTTTGGTTCTTGTGGTAATGGTGGGAAATTATTCTTGTGATGTTTTTATCTTGCTAAATTGAGGAATTGGTCATTTGTTCTTGATATTCATGAACTAAATTTGAAGAGTTAGACTTGGATTCATATGATTAATATTCCTAAATTGTTGTTGAGATATCTTTGTTTTTATTGAATTGCTATTATTGAAATGTCGTTGAAAAATGGATGTTGTTAAATCATTGTTGCAAATGGGGTGTATAGCTTGTGAAGATGGATTCTTGTTGAATAAAAGTGTTGATATGGTGAAATTTTGAATGATTTGATGCTTTTTCATGCTTGGGATATTGTCTATGTCTCTTAAGATGGTTTTTCACGCTGTTATAAGTCTATGTTGACATAGGAATCCCAGGTCGAAATGCGGACGTACCGGTGATGCTTCATCCTCCGGCCCCCACACACGGGCGGTCGCCGAGCCACTGCGTCGATCCACCGTCCCTACCAACCCGTTTGGTATATCTTTCCGAGATAATGATCATGAAGCTCAATACCATCGTCCTAGCCCAACGTCACATCATTAACACACGATTCTCAGATAACCCTACATTGAATGGGCTCGGCCGCGCAGGATGTGGATTGGATGTTCAATCAACTTGGGTGGGGCTATTTCATGAATCTAGCCACACCCACCTACATCCGTCTCACATGAGAATTTCGAGTTCTATGACGAGATCACATCAGGGCGACACGCTGAAGAAGGACGTATCACATTTCGTCTCTTCAACAATGATCACCAACTCACATTGGCAGAATTTAATTCTATCTATGATTTACCCACAAATGGGTTGCGTATAAAGCCATTGGGGTTCCGTGATCGACAATTTTGCCAAGCAATTACGCATGAGCTGGAATATAATCCTTCCTCATCAAAATCCTCATGCATTGTCAATCCTTGCTTCCATTATATCCATTGGGTGCTCTCGAGTACACTATTTGGTAGGGGCGAAAGCGAAGGAGTCGTCCGACTTGATGAGCTCTATTTTCTATGGTCAATGGTGAATTCTTCTTTGGCTGACACGGGTTCTTATCTCGCAAAGCATTTTCTCAAAGTGAGCAAGAAAAATCGAGGTAAAATCGTCATTGGTGGCCTTATTACTCCTATCGCCACCTGTTATGGTTATAACCTCGCAGGACTCGAGCAAGCCCGGGGACCAACCCGGATCTACTTTGAATCTTGCATTGTTATGGGATTGATTCAACGGAGCGGTATGGGTTATGCTTTAAGGTTCAAAAATACAGACTACACGCATCCAATGCCGGCCTCCGACACAGATGCCTATCAAAGTGAGGAACCAGATATTGATGCTCATTCGGTGTCTCAACCACCAAGGCAACCACCAACCCCCATGGATGATACTAGATCTCTTCTCCACGCCATTCGCTTGGAGCAAATGGAGCAGCGAGCTATATTGGATCGCCACGGGGAAATGATGACACAGCATTACGCTCGAATTGAATAACAACAACAACAATTCTTCATGAATCTTCAACAACATCAACAACAACAATACGACCAACAGCAGTCCTATTTTGCCATGATGGATCGTATCCAACAATGGCATATTTCGCAAGGACATTTCCCACCACCACCACAATGAAGGTCGTATTTTTCTTGTTTCATTTTTTTTTACGCTTTTTAATCTGGACTGTATCACATCTCCTTCTTCACATTGGGGACAATGTGACCCTTGAAGTTGGAGGTGGTGAGATTTATTAGCATATTTGGATAATTTTTACTTTTTTTTTAGTTTTGTGTGGGATTGCGTTTTTAATTATTTTGTGTGGATGTTTTATTTTTTTATGCATTTTTAAATCTCTTGCAAACAAACATGAGATATTTTTTTTTTGTACAATTCGATAAGTTGTTTGTGAATTTGTTTTAACCAATTTTTCTCCCGAAAAAGTCATCTTTTTGAAATCAAATCGCCAAAATATTTTAAAACCGTGTGACTCTAGTAAAAGGATGAATTTGGCCAAAAGAGTTTAATGTCATGAAAATAGTTTAGACTTTGCTTAAAATTAGATACTTTGTGTCATGATTGTTGGAGAAATCATTATTCGGGTTAAAAAAAATATATTTTTATAAAAAAGGGACAAATCAAGGTTATACTCCTCTATTTGTTGCTGCTTAGTAACTAGGAGCATTCATGAGCCCCATGTTTGTCTTTTACGTAAAACGGCAGCACAAATATGAGTATGGGACACCACCCTAGGAGTTTTTGGAAAGCATTCAAAATTTAAACCTAGTGGAAGTTTACCTCAAAAATGTCCTAATTTATAATTATATGCATAAATAAATAAAAAAATAAAAACCCGAGTTTTGGACATCTCCTTTTATCATTACATTCTTGTATTTGGTCTAAGCGAATGATTAACAATTCCTGTGATATGACAACTGTGATGATTAAACGATTCCAATTACTGAATTCACCCTCTTTTTAACAAATTGGTTGACTTGGAAGAACGAATCGATTGACTCAATTGGGAATAAAAAGGTTAGCGATTTACTTCAAACGTGTCGAAATTGTGAAAATAGATACCTCATTTTTTTTGTTTTCAACCCCACTCTTTGTTTTAAAATTTCTTGAGGACAGGCAAAATTTCCAAGTTGGAGGCGGTTTGATAAGTGCATTTTTGTTCACATTTTTTTAAAACCTTTTTAGATAATTTCTTTAACTTTTTAGTTCATTAATCAATAAATTCAATAAAAATCACATTGGCTTGTTTTGAGTGATGAAGGTAAAGACTTGAAGCAAATTCGTATGATTTTGTATGAAAATACGAATAAAAACAAAGTCTAAAAGAAGGCAAGAATACTCAATCTCGTGCAGAACACACCCCTAGTGTGTTGGGAAACATGGCCATGCTTCAAAAGGAAGAAAAACAAGAAAAACAGAAAAACACACCCAGGCCGTGCTTACAAAGCACGGTCGTGTTTCACACGCAAATCATCAAAACACGCCCAAACTGTGTTTAAAAGCACACCCTGCCAGAAAATCCCTTTTTTGCGAAGAAAACACGACCGTGTTTTCTCTCCAGCTCAAAATCTTTTCTTCTTTTGGCGGAAATAATGGAGACTTTTGCTTTTTGACAACCTTTGAGCAACTTTCACACCTCATCTTGCTGCACCAAAACTCCATTATCTCCTCAATTGTCATGTGGACACAATAATTCAACCAACTCAACCAATGGAAGTGGAGTATTGTCATGTGAATACAATGATTCAACCAACTCAACCATGAATGTGCACACAATGATTCAACTAACAAGCATGGAAATGGAGCATTTGTTAATATGGTCTTTCACAAAGATGGTGCCTATAAAAGCCAAGAGTTTGAGTTGGGAAATTCATTCATGTAATATTCATTCATATAGAGATTCATTGTGTATTCATCATAGACACTTAGAAAATATTCATTGTGTCCAACATTTTGAGTGGAATTGGGATCAAGAGGTCTTGGAGGAGTAAGCTTGTAGCAACATTGGAGAAAAAGGCTTGGATCAACATCATCTATCAAGGAAGAAGTCATTGAGATTTTGAGAAAGATAAGTACACCATGTCTACAACACTTAAATCTTCTTGTGTAATTTATTCTTTTGTCAAAATCATGAGTAGCTAAACTACTAGTGTTTGAATGTAATGAACTCTAGAATGGATTTGTGATTAAGGTTTGTATGTTTTTAATAAAATTCTCATGTCTTGTGTAATTCACTTATATCATGTTTATTTCATTCAAGTTGATATTTTCGGTATATTAATTTGATATCTATTCCTCATCGGGTAATCGAGAGATTTATGGTGGGAAAGAACCTATATAAGTGAAAAGAGTTGCATGCAATCCTAGATATAGGACGACATAAATCTTTTGAATTAGGGTCAAACCTAATATGGGAATTCATAAATCGTTATAATGCAATTTTGGGGGTTTTAACTAGAAAGAAATTTCAGTTAATCAACTTGAGATTAGGAGTTTTTCGCCTTGAAAAAGGGTTTAACTTAAATCGGGAATTTCTACGGTCCACATAACATTAGATTTTATTAAAAGAGGTTGGTTTTTGCTTAAGGGCTTATGGTTGTATTTTTATCTGGTTGAATCACAAAAACATTCTAGAGGGATTTACATTCAACACGTTTCTATCTCTTGATTTCTCATTCTACAATCTACTTTTATTTGATTTATTGTAAGTTGCAATTATTTTAAATTCTCTATTTTTTCATTTTCCATTTTAACAAACAAAACTCTGAAAATTGCTAGATTAGATAACAAAAAGACGGTAATTATTAGTACTTACAATCCTCGTGGGAATGACACTCGGTACTCAATAACCTATACTACAAAACGATAGGTGCACTTGCCTAAGGTTTTCTAGAGTAGTTTTTGAGCCATCAAATTTTCACTAATGATTTCAAACAAAAACACTAATAAATTTAGGAAACTCACTTAAATCCGTATTTACCAAATATTGTACGAAATAAAGACGGTTTTTGACATAGGGACTCAACCCCAAAGTACAACTACCTATAGCGGCAAGCCAAAGAATCAGAGTGGCTCTAGATTCTAGGGCGTCTATTCCCACCACTAAAGGTCGGTCTCGTAAAACCGGAAGGCGATAACTTTCACACGTGTCACAAAATTACAGGTGGTAAAAACTTTTATAACCTCTAGATATTTTTAACTAGATTTTTATACTTCTTTTAAGTGGAAAAATTGTTTGGCATGGGTGCAAATTTCGAGGAGATTTCTTTTTTGAAGCAACAAAGAACTTGTCCATATTATTATCAATGAAATGTCCACCATTACAAGTTTCGTAGTCAAGTAGGAAAACTCCATTGCTCCCAAACAAAAGGAGATGGGATAAAGATGCAAAATGAGCAATACAATGAGCAAAAAGCGATTAGCGGACCTTTTAACATGAAAAAGCGAACATCCATCCATTGAGTCCAAAATCTTCTTGATTTTAGATGACCAAACAACAAAGATACCCCAAAGACTTGTTATCAATTCTTTGCTTGAGTTGCTAAAAGTGAATCGATGTAATTATTTGTGGCATTAAGTTGGCGGCCGCGTGATCTCCAAAATTGCCCAACATGAATTGCTCGGAGTTCAAATTCAAGCACTGAGGCTTCATATTCAAACTTTCTCCCAAAAACCAATAAAGGAATACCATCTTCATTCAGGACAACACCCCCAATTCCAAATAATCATTTCCCCACATTCACGCATGCGTCAACATCCAGACATAACTTACCTCGGGGGGGGCGGCGTCCACCGTGTTGGTGGATCGGGCTCGACACCTCCATTCATCACCATATACTTCCGCCGGCCTTCGAAAATTGATTAAAAATTGTTTTGTGTTATCAATTCCCTTGGCCTCACACCAACTCCTGCCTTCATGAATAAGCCTTTGACGTTCCTTCCAATAGAACCACGTGATTGTTGCAAACAATTCAAAATCATTCTTGGGTAATTTATCTTGCATCCACAGGCACAGTTCAAGAGAAGTTCCATTTCGAGCCATTTTAAGCCACGACGCGTAGTTGTAATCCTTCCACATATTATTCATCACGGGACAAAAAAACAGGGAATGGCTCGTGGAATCCATCCCGTGCCAACATAATTTGCACCGACCTGGAGTTGGAACGTGGTGTCTTCGAAGATTAAGATCAGTCGCGATAAAATCGTGAGCCACTTTCCACCAAAAAATTTTAATTTTTGAAGGGATATTCAAAGCCCACAAAAAACGCCACCATTTTAGCATTGGTTGTGTTGATTGATTCAGGGGTATGTCATACAGCCCAATCTCTAGCCTATACCCTTCTCTGACAGAGAATAATCCTTTACTACTAAATCTCCAATATCGGCAATCCTCAGTGGGATCATTGGGGATTGGGATTTCCAAAATTTCCTTTGCAATGAATTCTGGGAAACTCGATCGAACCAACTGTACATTCCAAGAATTTTGTATCATCAAATCGCTGACGTTTGACACCGAACAATTAGGACATATGGCTTGGGGGATGGGGCTTCGCCATGACGGGATCCAATTGTCATGAAATTTTTTAATTGCGTTACCATTACCAACCTTCCAGCCCAATCCAGCCTTCAACGAAGTTCGACTACAACACAATGACCTCCAAATATATGATGGGTTTGTGCCCACGGGCGCTTCCATAATGTCGCAATGTTTGAAATACCGAGCCTTGAGGACTAAGGCAACTAACGAGTCAGGTTTCCGGATGATACGCCAGACCTGTTTGGCTAACATATTTTTATTGAATGTGACCAACTTTCGGAATCCTAAGCCGCCCATGCATTTCGGTTTACATAGAATTTCCCACGAACACCAATGCATGTTATGCCTTCCATTTTCCACTCCCCACCAGAAGTTAGCGCAATCACGTTCAATTTCCTTGCAAACTGAGAAAGGGATCCTGAAACACGCCATGGCATAGGTCGTGATTGCTTGCAAAACTGCTTTTATCATAACTTCTTTCCCCCATCTAAAAAAAATTTGTTACCCTGACTCGAATTTTCCTTCGAATCGTATCCGAAGGTATCCAAATTGTAGTCTTTTACATTTCATTGAAACCGTTGGGAGCCCCAGATAGATTTCATGTTGTTGGGCCACTGAGATAGTCAATTTAGTTTTAACAAAATCAATCAGCTCTTTACCAACATTGGGACTGAATGACAATGAGGATTTTTCGAAATTAATTAATTGCCCTGAGACCTTCGCATAACTTCTTAAAATCTGGTGAATAGCTTTACACTCATTTTCATCCGCCCGGAAAAACATAAAACTATCATCGGCAAAAAATAAATGGGACATCGGAGGACACGATGAAGCAACCCAGACCCCGTGTATGATCTTATTAGTCTCAGCCTGTATCAAAAGCGAAGAAAAACCAAAAGCACACAGGACGAACAAATATGGGGAAAGTGGGTCACCTTGCCGTATGCCCCATTGTGGTTTCAAAAAACCGAATACTTCCTGGTTCAAGCAAAAATAGAAAGAAACAGATCGCACACAATTGAGAACTTTTATCACCCAAGATTCATTGAAACCCAGCTTAATAAGAATTGCTTCCAAAAAACTCCATTCAACCCGATCATAGGCCTTGCTCATGTCGAGCTTGAGTGCGGCATACCCTTTTTTTCCTTTTTTATGGCTTCGAATCCAATGCATGCACTCGAACCTCAAAATGATATTATCCGTGATAAGACGTTCCGGGACAAAAGCGCTCTGAGCTTCATTAATAATTCTTGGCTGGATCTTTTTAAGTCTGTTTGTAATTGTTTTGGATACAATCTTGTGGCAAAAATTGCACAGACTGATAGGTCGGAACTCCTTGACTGATAACGGGTTGCTTGTTTTGGGAATTAAGGTTATGGTCGTTTCATTCAATGGCTCCAATGGAGCTCCTTCATTCAACACGCCCAATGTGTCTCTTGTAACACTTTCTCCCACAATGCCCCAATATTTTTGGAAAAAAATCCCGGGGAAGCCGTCGGGCCTGGAGCTTTTTGGGTCCGAGATCGAATCTTTGCTTTTTAACCTCATCACTTGTAAATGGTAATTCAGTGCTCATTCATTCATGTGCATCGACCGTGGGGGGTATGCGATCAAGAACAACCCGCATATCATCTTCACTAGGTTGTGTCGAGTGGAATAAATTTTCAAAATAGTCTATAATGATTTCCGACATCCCAACCTGATCAGTGCAAAAATCTCTGTAACTGTTCATTAATCCTCTTATTTGATTTTTTGACTTACGAGTTGAAGCTTGTGCGTGGAAATATTTTGTGTTTGCATCGCCTTGTGCAAGCCATGTATTTCGACTACGTTGTTTCCAGTACCCTTCCTCTTGGGATATTAATTTCTCAAGTTCTCCCTCAATTTCATCAATTTGGTGTGTGGATTCATTCCATTTACTTTGAACCTTCAGAGAATTTAGTTGCTTGCGCTTCTTTGCAATGGTTCTTGAGAGTTTTCTGAATCTTGTTCCTGCCCATATCTCAAGCAGTTCACCGCATCTTCTAATTTGCTCTTGGATTGAACTTGAGCATTTAAATTATGCCACCTTCGTCTCGCAAATAAATAATATTCCTGGTTTCCTCTCCTGCACTAGGCGGCGGAGTTCTCGGAATGCTCGAGGGCTACTCAAACCTCGAGCATTCCAAACAATACAACTCATGGCGCTCGGCGGGGTTGCAAAGCAACTTCCGCCGTTGGATTAAATTCATTTTCCTCCGAACAGTCAAGAGTAATTTGGGCCTTCTTATTAGAATAATGTTGATTATTCTCCCCTTGTACTTCATCTTGTGTTTTTCTTTTATTGTTCTCCGAACTTGTTGTTTTTCCTTAGAATTCTGCTCCGGTTTCTTGCCCTCCCTAGCTAGCTTTTTCCATTTTTTGGGACTTCTGCTCGTGGATAGTATTGTATCATTACTATTTTCTTCCATACCCATTGTCTCATTTTGGGTAGTTGGGGTGACCACTCGGCCATCTTGTCCAGTTATACTAATGGCTCCACACTCTTTGTTTTGCCCTGTTTCTGGGTTCTCTGTTGTTACATCCATTTTGTCTTCCCTTTCAGTAGTATCTTGCTTTCCTTACCCCATTCTTACTGGAGATGAAAACAAAGGTTCTCTCAAAACTCCCCCTCCACTAAATAGATCTTCCTCAAATTCATGAAGCCTTATAGGAGTAATCTCTTTCATTACGCCCCATTTTTGCTCCCTCACTGTATCTCCTGCCTTCCATTTGCTAGCTCTATTTGATGTGGATGAGCCTGAGGAAGAGGTACGTGCTGGGATTTTTCCTTCTTCCTTGCTCTTCTTCCCCCCCGAGTGTGTAGCCGCTTTTAGCCATGACCCATATTCCACTTCCTCCTTGTTAGTCTCCTCAATGGTACAATATTTCTGGATATGCCCAATTCTGTCCCACACATAACAAAAATCCGGCAATCTTTCATAAACTAGTATGATAATTATTTCCTCTCCTTCTCGTTCTACTTGGACATTCACACATCTCTTCAAAGGTTTCTCCAGCTCCACCCGAACTCTAACTCTAGCAAACTTCCCCCAGTAATTTCCCCCTTCTCCTTCGTCTAATTCAAGCACCTTTCCTATTTTATCCCCAATCGTTTCAATCACCTTCCTGTTCATGAATGCTATGGGCAGATTATGCAATTGTACCCAGATATCCATATGCTTGAATACAATTTCTCTAGGGTTTTGCAGCCCCTGGATTTCTTGAAATAGCACTAGATTGTGAAATAGATTCCACGAACCTTCTGTCAGAGTTCTTCTTTTATCTACTATAGATCTAAATTCCATAATGAACAAGTTATCGCCCACTACCTCGACTTCCACCGATTTTGCCGTTTGTAGTATTTTAGGCATTTGTTGTTTGAACATATCTCGGTTCACTGGTCTGCTAGAGAACACCTTAGCTAATAGATAGTTTTGAACTCGACCCGCTTCTCTTCACACCGTATCCTTGTCGAGAATGATTTTGTCATCCTCTTCGACCTTTGTTCTCTTCAAGACTTCTACCAATCGTGAGATTTCATCTGGATCCATACTCCTAGTCCTACACTGCAGATGGAGACCGACTCAGTGACCCCGAACTGCCCAGCGGCAAAAACCCTACTCACACTATCCTTCTCAAAGAGAGAAGTTTAGGAGAGAATTTTTTTTTTCCTTTTATCAATAATAATTTGGAAGTAATTATTTCGAGGAGATTTCTAAGTTAAGCAAAATAGAGAGGAAAAAGTAAACCAATAAAATAAAGGTAATTATAATTGCCTTTTGCCAATTTTAGCCTTGAGATAGTTACCAAAAATCAAAATATTGGATATGGGTCAAGTATACATATGTGAACACGATGTATAAATTTTTTTAAGGAATCGAATTCAAGTTCAAATTCAAATCAAAATTATTAGAACTTATATTTTAAAACGTTATTTTATAAAACTTATATATTAAAATATATATGATTAGCAATTCTTAAAAATATTTTTTTATAACTAAAACATCATTAATTTTAACAAATTTTGAGGGAAAAAAGTTTAAATGAGTTGGGTCTCAATCGTATTAGAGCAACCCCAATGGTAAGGATTTTGGAGGAATTTTTCACAAAAAACTGTGTCATGCAAAATTCTTACCATTGTGAGAGGGGATTTTGGGTTTGGGGGGAAGCACCGGATTGTGGCTACGATCCGGTTCATAGAGGAGAAAATGGAGCAAAAAAATGTTAGTGTGGGGCCATGTGTGAAGAAAGAGATTGACATTGATTTTTTGTTCATCTATTAATTATTTTGTAAATTGGATGGTAAGACCATTAAAAAGTTGTAAATAAGTTTAACCATTGTGGAAAGATATGTAAAATAGTGAAGTCTTGAACAGACTAAAACATGTAAGATAAACACGTTCTCTCTCTCTAACTTTTTTTCTCTCACTTCTCTCTACAAAAAAAACCCTAACCCAAAATCATTTTCCCCTCCCTCTCCCCATCTCAACCGCCACCCTATCTCTTCCCCCTCCCCCTTCCCCTCCATGCTTCCTGCTGGAGGGTCAACGATGGCGGTCCCTTGTGACATCTGGAGGTGGCCAAAATTTTCATTTCAAGGTGAAAGCGGGTCGGAGCTTCACGGAGGTGTCTCGGAGAAACTCGTAGGCGGATCAGTTTTATCTGTTTTGTAGTATGTAGTGGTTGCTCGTGCCCGGTTTCGATTTTTTTTAGTGTGTTACAGTCTCCTTTATAAAGAGTGCTGAAGTCTTCCAGCCTGAGACTGGTTTAGTTTTGGATGTGTAGCTTTTAGTTTGTGAAGTGGATATGAATTGATTTTGTCAATTCCCCGCTTGACTTTTATTTAATCAAGTCGGCTCATAGCCAGTTGGTTACGTTTATAATTGTAATTCCAATTTTTTGAGTTGTTCTAATAAAATATTATCGTTCGAAAAAAGAAAAAGTAAAATAGTGAAGTCTTGTTTTTGATATGACAAATGACATGACGTATAAAACCGTGGAAAAATATTTGAAGAGTTTTTACACAGATGCCTTAGGTTTCAAAATAAAAACAGACTCGATTTTTTTTTAAGATAAAATCCTTAAAATTAACACAAGGATCAGGAGGTTTTCTCTGTTGAATGAGTTACGATCAAAATTAGGGATTACTCCCACTCTGGACTCAACAAAGTAGATAAGCTAAAAGCATAACGTGCAAGGTGGTGTGCCACAAAATTTCCCGAGAGATTCACACAGCTAGGGATGACCATCTCAAAAGAAAGAGAAAAATCTAAGATATCCGAAATGATGCCTCCAAGGTATGAGAAATCACGATCCATCCTCTTGAGCTTGAAATAAATATTCGTGGTGTCCGTCTCCAGAATCACTTTCGAAAATCCCAAGTCCTTAGCTTGATTGAAGACAATCCAAACAAGCAAAGGCTTTTTTGCTATGTCATATCCAATTCTTGACTCTCAATCGGTGAAGAAGGCGGTGTCGTGCATTACCCCTGCTATCCCTTATGATCGCGCCGGTCCCCGTTCCGTTACATTTTCGAATCGATGTATCACAGTTAATTTTCACAAAGCCATCCATCGGTGGGGTCCATTTTTCCGGGAGCACCTCGTTCCTAGTCAAACTTATCTTAGCGTCATCCTCAAGTGCCGCGTGAAATTTCGTAAGCCGTTGTATGGCAATATCTAAGCAGGATTCGTGATCAATTTGTTGATTCTGGAAAACTAGCTTGTTGCTGGAGGCGAACCATGCCATCCATAGGTCAATGCGACAGTCATGAGAATCGATCTTTTGTAACCATAATGAAGTTGATCGATCCATTTTATCGTTCCCGTTTCATTCTTTCATCTGGCTCTATTCGTAGTGGTGAGACCGCCCATAGGAAGGTGACCCATGGGCAATCCCGTAGCGCATGTTCCGGAGTTTCGATAGCGGTACCACACCGATGAAATCCCGGTTCGGACGTAGCCCTTCTCCGCATTATGTTCGAGGATGTGGGGAGAGCCCCATGGATACATCTCCACAAGAAGGTCTGTACTTTGGGAGGGACCCTAAGGTGCCAAAGGCAGCTCCAAATTTTGTTGTGTTCTCTCGACGTCGATGGCACACCTTCCTCCATATCTGCTAGAACCTTCGCAATTTGGTATCCCAACTTCACCGTGTAAGAACCATTTTTTGTGTAATGCCATATTATTCGGTCCTGGCAGTCTGGGCGATGAATAGGGATGGTTTTGATGGCTTTTATGTCCTCCGTGCAAAACCATTCATGTAGTAGCGTGAAATTCCATGACTTGGTCTCCCAATCAATGAGATCCGCAACCAGTTTACCCGCTCGATCCGACTGGATGTTTTCGTTGGTGCGAAAGTGGGGGCGGTCTGGGATCCACGGGTCTTCCCAAATGCGGACCTTTATTCCATTCCCAATGTTCAGCGTAATCCTTTCAACACAACTTTTTGCCCGCTACTATACTTCTCCAGCGTAAGATGGATTATAGCCTATAGGAGCGTTTAGGCAAAAGTGTTCGGAAAGTATCTAGCTTTAAGTGATTTTGCCAAGAGGGAATTTTCATTTGCGCATGAGGGGCCAACATTGTTTTGCGAGGAGAGCTTCATTGAAACATTTCATATCCCGAAAACCTAAGCCCCCGTCCAATTTAGTCCGACTCATTTTTTCCAACTACACCAATGGATTCTGTGTTCGTCTTCTTTTTTACCCCAAAAAAATTACTTACCAAGGAGTTGATCGAATCGCATGTGGTAGAGGGGAGTAAAAAGCAGCCCATTAGGTACGTTGGGATCGCTTGGGCAATGGATTTGATCAGGACCATTTTTCCGGCAGCGGATAGGAGGCACCCTTTCCAATTTTTTAATTTCTTCCTCACCCTATCAATCACCCCATTAAAGATGTCCTTTTTTCGCCCAACCTCAGTAGGAAGTCCGAGGTAGATAGCTAGTTTTTCCACCAAGTTCACCCCCATATGGTCTGCCAAAACTTGCCGCTTAGAAATGTCAATTCCTTTGCTGAAGGAAATTTCGGATTTTTCCATGCTTATCCGTTGTCCTGAAGCTCCTTCGTAGCATTTTATGATTTCTCTAGTTTTTTCGATTTCCTGTATAGTCGCCCTACCAAAAATGATGCTATCATCGGCGAAGAAGAGATGCGAGATCGATGGCGCCCGTCGGCAAATTCTGACCCCATGGAGATTTCCATTCAATTCCGCTTTCCTAATTAGCGCGGAGAAAGCCTCTGCACAAAAAAAAGAAAAAGATACAGGGAGAGCGGGTCTCCTTGTCGAAGCCCACGAGAATGGTAAAATGTGTCACCCTGTTGGCCGTTAATAAGAATAGAAAAAGCAGATTCACACATCACATAATGAGATTGACAAATCTATCATCAATACAGAGTTTTAACATAGCGTGTTTCAAAAATTACATTCAACTTGGGTCATAGGCTTTGCTCATGTCAGTTTAAGGGCGAAAGAACCTTTATTTTTAGCTTTGATTATGCTTCATAGAATGAAAAATTTCGAAAGCAAGCAAAGCATTATCGTAATGAGTCTCACGAAGGGAACAGCGGATTGGGTATGATATATAAGAGCAGGAAGGATCGATTTTAGTCTATTAGCAATGGTTTTGGTGATAATTTTGAAAATCACGTTACATAAACTAATAGGCCTAAAATCAATGACGCAAACCGGGTCTTTCTTTTTAGGAATAAGGACAATTAACGTATGGTTTAAATCTCTAGGATTGGATTGACCATTTAGCACATTAAGAATTACAGGGAGAATATCAGTGTGGATAAAAAGCCAAAATTTCTGAAAAAATACAACGAGCATACCGTCAGGACCAGGAGATTTGGTGGGGTGCATTTGCGAGAGAGCGGCTCTAACCTCGTCCTGTGAAAAAGGCCTCAATAGGATTTCGTTCATATCCCCCGTCATTTTAGTGTCAATGGCGTCTATGGCTCTGTCCATATCCAGTGTTGGTTCCGCGGAGAATAAATTCTGGTAGTAGTCGAGAAACGTGCTGGCGATGGTGGTATCGTCTTCGGCCCAAACCTTTGCCAAATTTTTAACCCGGAGGATGTGGTTTCGAGATTGTCTTCCCGACACCGTTTTATGGAAAAGGTCATATTTTTGTCACCATCTTTAATCCAGTTTGTGCGCGCTTTCTGGTGCCATATTTTTTCCTGCTTCTTGTGTAGGGTCGCCAACAGGGATTCCATTCGTCTCCTCTCATCGATTTTTTAAAGAGACGTGTGGGAGCTAGAAGTTTTCTGCAAAAATTCTTCACAATTTTTGATTTGGATCCCCACATTTCCAAAATGACTTCGTTCCCATACCCGGAGTTCTTCGCCGCATTTTTGGATTTTTTGTTGGACGTCTGCTACATTTTTCGCTACCTTAGTAGTGTCCCATGCTGCTGTTAGTCCAAGCGGCTACAATAATCTAGAGGGGGGTGAATAGATTATGCCGATTTTTCGCAAATTACCCTCTTTTTCGAAACAACAAGTAGATAGCAAAAATGTAAATGCGGAAAATAAACAATACTCGTTGATTTAAAGAGGTTCAACCCACCTAGCAGGGCCTAATCCTCTACCACCCCAAAGATATCCAGGGATGGATTTTGAAAAGAAAAAAAGGTTTTATTAATTTACAAAAATTAATACAACACCTTGAGGATTACCACAACCCTCTTTCACCACCTTGAGGATTACCACAACCCTCTTTACAACACCTTTGAAGATTACCACAATCTTCAAACACCTATCACCTAGATCACCCAAGTGTATTCTTACCACAAGAATACTCACAAGGATGTCTTGTGTTGAATGATGACCAAAATCAAGATTACAACTCAATAATGATTGATACAATATGAGTACAAGTGTAATCAAGAATTGAAAGCCTAGACCTCAAATAAGTGCAAGTGAAAGTGATTAGCTAATACAACAAGATATATGAAAGTGTTTGCTCAATTGCTCTTTCTTGTATATTGTGTGTTGTATCTTGTTGCTTGAATGGAGCCTCTATTTATAGGAGAGGATTTGGCTTTCATTTCCGGACATTGGCTCCTCCTTGGGGAGTGATTTCTGCAAAAGAAACCATTTAAAATGATCAATATAGTGTTAGAAATCAATCCCACAAAATAGGGAAAAGTTGTCCAAAAGCATAGCGGATAGTTTCTTTGATAAACATGGGGTTCGGCCGTGTAGCGTGTGAGAGATAAGATTGAAATTGAATTCTGCGAAATTTTACCGCAGGGGACCGGTCGAAGGGGAGTGCGACCGGTCGCCTTAGCTATGACGTCGCCGCCTTAGCTATGATCGGTTGCCTTGAGCGATTTTACGAAGCGAGAAGCGGAACAAAAATCCAACTTGCGAGTGCAATGTCGCCCGCCGGTCGGCCGGTCGACCGCCGATCGCCCACCTGGTCGCCGGTCATCGCCGCCCCTATTTTTCTTACGTCCCATTTTTGTTTCTCGGCTCAACTCAGTACGGGTTGCCCTATAGGGCGTAGGTCGAACTGAAACAAATGTGTTGTCAATGTTTTATTGAAAATAAACTACAAGAAATACTCCGAAAAATAGTAAAAACATTTTAAGTTGTTCGGAAATATTTAGACAACATTTAGGGACATAGTTTTGGTTTGAAAACATATTTGAACAAAATCGAACATAATCATCAAAATCATGATAAAAACATTTATCTAACAAACTCCCCCTTTTTGATGATTACAAACCAAAACAATTTTCTTGAGGACGATTTTAAAATCAAATAAAATTTTCGGTTTTACAAGTAAACTATCCGTTAGAGGTATTTCATACAAAGCTCCCCCTATTTATGAGCATATCAACAAACGATTATTATAAGTAAGAAGCACAAGCTATAACAAGCTTATATAGATTGCATCATGAGCTAAGAAGCTTCCCCTGTCACAAAACTTATAATCAATTTCATCCAAGTCAAAATTCAAGCTATGGACTAGGTATTAGAGTCCACAATACTTATTGCGAGCTTTTATTAGCTTTTCTTGAGCTAACGAGCCAACTTCCTGTTTCTCCCCCTTTGTAATCATCAAAAAGAATGTTAGAATGGTGAAAATACCATACAAGAATATCAAAGTGCGCCAAAGGGACGGTTTATTAACCGTTGAGCAAATTAAGCGTAATAATTCAAGGAAAATGGGAGAAATGTAATATGAAGAGTTCATACGCTAGTTTTGTTTGTCAAAACATGATCTCAATAAGTATGGAAAACTTTTGAAAGCAAGAGAGTCATGTATAAGTTGAAATTTTCATTGCGACATATCATCGAACACCTTGCGTGCGTTAAAAATAAAAGAGGTTGTATATAACCTTTGTAAATGGTTCAAGCCAAAAAATTTCAACATCAGTTCAAGCCAATCATCATACATAACAACACAACAACCAAGCTCATCATGATCATACGAAAATTACATCAAAAATTTTCAAGAAACTCGAAAACTCAAGGGTTCCACCCAATTGAGTAAAAGAAGCGAAATTCTTACCATTCGATCGGAAAGAGTGAGCCATAATGATGATGATTATGCTATATAATGTCCATGTTGTGTAAGATATGCATGAAATTCATTTTTAAATGAAATTTGAGTGAATTTGGCAAAGGGACGAAAAATGGCCAAATATTTGTTAAAATGAAGAATCTTTGAAACGATTAACGTTTAAAAGCCAAAATATAGCTTAGGGCGACGGTCGAGGTTGAGGGGCGGCGGTCGAGGTTGGCGACCGGTTGCCCTCAACTTCTTCACCATTTGTTTTGTCGATTTTACCAAAATCCAAATTTTCAACCAAAAAACCGATTTTTCGCCCCTAAGTTTTAAAAACATGCAAAATGCAAACGTAAGCTTCATTCAATATGCATTATGCCTAACCGAGCTCGTATAGATGAAAAAGTCTCGGAAGATAGCGGTTTTGTGAAAATATCCGCTAATTGATCTTGAGATGGTACAAAGGATATCTCAATTTTACGTTTTGAAACACAATCCCTTAGAAAATGATGTCGAATCTCAATATGTTTAGTACGGTTATGATGAACCGGGTTTTGAGCAATATTTATAGCGGATATATTATCACAAAAGATAGGTACATTTTCAAAAGAGCATTTGTAATCCGCTAAGGTTTGTTTCATCCAAAAAGTTAGTACAACAAAATGCGGCGGAAATATATTCGGCCGGCCGTTGAAAGAGAAACTGATTTTGCTTCTTTGAAAACCAAGAAACTAGGCAATCGCTAAAAATTGACATGATCCGGGAAATCTTTTCCGATCATCAATATTTTCCATAGTCGAATCACTATAACCTTTAAGAGAAAAATTTTCATTCTTTGGATAAAATAAACCATATTGAATGGTGCCTTTTAAATATCGAAAAATCCTTTTAACGGCACTCATGTGAGATTCTTTGGGATTGCTTTGAAAACGAGCACATAGGCATACGGCATGAAGAATGTCCGGTCTACTAGCGGTTAAATAAAGTAAACTACCAATCATACCTCGATACTTTGATTCATCCACGGACTTGCCTTTCTCATCTTTGTCAATTTTGACATTTGTTGCCATAGGAGTAGAAACGGTTCTTCCTTCTTCAATGCCGAACTTTTTCAAAAGTTCTTTTGTATACTTTGATTGCGAAATATAAATACCTTCTTGACATTGCTTAATTTGAAGTCAAGAAAGAAGTTTAGCTCCCCCATCATACTCATCTCGAATTCTCCTTGCATTAACTTAGAAAATTTCTTGCACAAAGAATCATTAGTAGCACCAAAGATAATATCATCAACATATATTTGCACAAGTAAACAATCTTGCCCTTTTTCAAAAACAAATAGAGTTGTATCAACTTTACCTCTTATAAAACCATTTTGTAAAAGAAAGGAACTAAGTCTATCATACCATGCACGGGGTGCTTGTTTTAAACCATACAAGGCCTTTTTAAGTTTATAAACATCATTAGGCCTAGAAAAATTTTCAAACCCCGGAGGTTGTTTTACATAGACTTCTTCTTGAATAATACCATTTAAGAATGCGGATTTAACATCCATTTGGTAAAGTTTGAAATTTTTGAAACAAGAATAGGCAAGCAAAATACGAATAGCTTCTAATCGTGCTACGGGTGCAAAAGTTTCATCATAGTCAATACCTTCTTCTTGACAATACCCTTGAGCTACTCACCTTGCCTTATTTCGAACAATGTTGCCTTGATCATCAAGTTTGTTCCGGAAAACCCATTTTGTGCCAATAATGGTTTGAGAAGGAGGACAAGGTACTAATTCCCATACATCATTTCTTTCAAATTGATTCAACTCCTCTTGCATCTCTAGAAACCAATCCTCATCATCAATAGCTTCTTTAGCATTTTTAGGCTCTTTTTGAGAAATAAGAGCTTTCTCGGTAAATTTTCTCCGAGTCATCACTTTGTCAAGGGGATCACCAATAATAAGATCTTTTGGGTGATCTCCCTTAAATTTCAATACAACGGGAAGATCCGAGATATCAACTCTATCTTCTTGAGGACCATTTGAAGTGGACGGTTGATCATTTGATGTAGACGGTTGATCATCAATTTGAACAATTTGTTCAATAATATCTTCCTCATCACTTTCATCATTAGGAATTCTTTCAACTCCCGAAGCTTCATTGAATTTAACATGGATGGATTCTTCAACAACTCCACTAGTCTTATTGTAAACCCGATATGCTTTGCTTTTTGTTGAATATCCCATAAATATCTCTTCATCGGCCTTAGGATCAAGTTTGTCCAATTGATCCTTGGTATTCAAAATAAAACATTTACAACCAAATATCTTGAAATAACTAATATTTGGAGTTCTACCTTTCCAAAGCTCATATGGAGTTTTATTCATTTTAGGACGAATATAAACTCGATTAATGACATAGCAATGACTTACGGCTTCGGCCTAAAAATACTTTGGAAGTGAAAATTCATTGAGCATGGACCGACTCATTTCTTGTAATGTCCGATTTTTCCGTTCGGCTACTCCATTTTGTTGAGGTGTCCTTGGAGCCGAGAAATTATGAGCATATCCTTTGGTTTCACAAAATACTCTAAATTCACCGTCAAATTCTCCACCTCGGTCGCTTTGGATAGACTTGATAGTATCTTCTTTTTCATTCTCAATAAGTCTACACAACTTGACAAACTCATTAACGGCATCGTTTTTATTGGTAAGAAAAAGAGCCCAAGTATATCTCGAATAATCATCGACTATAACAAAAGTGTAATGTTTTCCACTTAGACTAGCCGTACCAATATCCCCGTACAAATCAAGGTGAAGCATTTGTAGGGGTTTGGTTGTGGAAATTTCATTTTTGGGCTTAAAACTACTTTTAACTAACTTGTTCTTTTGATAAGTGTCACATAAGCCAAGATTTTCAAAATTCAATTTGGGTAGTCCTTTCACATGTTGGTTTTTGTAAATATTTTTCAAATTCTTGTATCCAACATGTCCAAGTCGCCTATGCCATAAACTAGTTAAATCATTATTGGCGACTAAACAAGAAACATTTTGACTAACCAAATCACTTGTACAAATTTTGTAAAGATTGCCTTTTCTATTTGCTTCACAAATAATTTCACCATTTTTAAGAATAAGGCATTTTTCTTTATTAAAGGAAACATCATATTTTGAATCACAAAGTTGGCTAACACTTATCAAATTAAACTTAAGCCCTTCAACTAATAGAACATTACTTAGAGAGAAAGAAGAGTTACCAATTTCTCCATTTCCAAGAATTTTTCCTTTGCCATTGCCGAACATGACCATACCCTCTTCTTGGAGCTTGATGTTGGTAAAAAGTTCTCTCCTCCCGGTCATATGGCGTGAACATCCGTTGTCCACGAGCCATTTTGAATCTTCCATTGTGGTTATAGCCCCTATTACCTACAAAAGAATTTCTTTTAGGTACCCTATAATTTTGGGGTCCATGGGGGTTAGTCTTGAGACCTTTGGGTCTCCAAACATGTCTTGAGCTATTTCTCAATTTGCAATTATTAGCATAATGTCCAACTTTACCACAATAGAAACAAGTAGGAGTATTATTAGCACGTACAAAAGTCGGACTTTGGTTATTTTTCTTAAAAACACTTTGAAATGGCTTATAACCAAGTCCCGATTTGGAATGCTCACCTCTTTGTGCATCTAAAATTTTTGTAACTTTATCCGTACTTATGTTGAAACGATGCATATCATTTTTCAAACATTCAATCTCTTTTGTGAGCAATTCCTTTTCGGTTTCAAGAGAATGAATTCTAGTAAGAGTAAGAACATGAGCTTTGTCTAGAGATTCATAAGAGGTAAATAATTTTTCTTTTTCAACTTTAATCTCCTTATGCTCCTTTTTCAAGTTTTTGTATTTAACGATTAAATTTTGAAACTCAATTTGCAATTCATCAAAATCACATTGTAAGTCATCAACTATGGAGGAAGTGGAAGAGTTTGAGTGTACCTCATTGTTTTCATCGTCTATAGCCATGAGACCGTGTTCGGTTTCTCCTTCCTCATCGGTTGTTTCGAGTAGTTCATCCCATGTTTTGACTTCCGCATTTAGAGCCTTCTTTTTGTGAAAGGCTTTCTTTTCTTTGCTCCTCTTCATCGAAGCCGCAATCGGCAATGAAGTGCCGGGTTTTCGCATTTAAAGCAAGCATTATCTCTTGGTTTTCTTGCTTTATTTTTATTCACAAATTTTCAAACTTTCGAACAAGTGCGGCCGTCTCCTCATCATCATCATCATCATTATCATAGTATGCATTATTAGAAGAAGAAGCAAGACCTTTAGGAATAATTTGCATACCCGGTTGATTTGTGGATGGTTTGAAATTTTTTCTCTCCTTGAGATAGACTTCATAGATGAGTAGGTTTCCTATAAGCTCATCAAACTTGAGTGTCTCAAGATTTTGTGCCTCCGTGATTGCCGTTACTTTTTCGGACCATGAGGCGGGAAGTGCATTTAGTACCTTGGTCACCTTGTCTTCTTCGGAGATGACTTTGCCGAGGGCCATAAGAGGATTGACAATATTGTCAAGCCTTTCCACCATCTTGGAGATGCTTTCGCCATCATCACATGTTAAAGTTTTGAAGTCTTTAACAAGCATGGTCTTTCTTGCTTGTTTGACTTTCTTAGTCCCTTCATAGATTGTCTCCAATTTTTCCCAAACCTCATGTGCCGACCTTATGCCTCTTATGCGATTGTACTCGGTGGCGGTAAGAGAACAATGCAAAATATTTAAGGCCTTACCGTTTAGAAAGCCTTTTTGTCATTTTCATCAAACTCCTTGAAAGGTTTAGGAGCAAGGTGCCATCCTCCGATTTCTTTGTTGGTTGATCAACTCCTTCAATGACCACATTCCAAATGTCGAACCCGCACTTGTAGGAAGACTCCATACGGTCTTTCCAAAATGCGTAGTTGTTGGCGTCGAATAGTGGTGGCTTATTAGTGGAGGCGCCGGTGGTGAGATGAGCATCATTAGTAGCCATGGATCTTTCCTCTTTACTCGGGAACGATCTAGCCAAAGAGTTTGGCTTTGATACCACTTGTTAGTCAAGCTCTACAATAATCTAGAGGGGGTGAATAGATTATGCCGATTTTTCGCAAATTACCCTCTTTTTGAAACAACGAGTAGATAGCAAAAATGTAAATGCGGAGAATAAATAATACTCGTTGATTTAAAGAGGTTCAACCCACCTAGGGCCTAATCCTCTACCACCCCAAAGTATCTCAGGGATGGATTTTGAAAAAAGAAAAAAGGTTTTATTAATTTGCAAAAATTAATACAACACCTTGAGGATTACCACAACCTCTTTCACCACCTTGAGGATTACCACAACCTCATACAACACCTTTGAAGATTACCACAATCTTCAAATACCTATCACCTAGATCACCCAAAGTGTATTCTTACCACAAGAATACTCACAAGGATGTCTTGTGTTGAATGATGACCAAAATCAAGATTACAACTCAATAATGATTGATACAATATGAGTACAAGTGTAATCAGAATTGAAAGCCTTAGACCTCAAATAAGTGCAAGTGAAAGTGCTTAGGCTAATACAACAAGATATATGAAAGTGTTTGCTCAATTGCTCTTTGCTTGTATATTGTGTGTTGTATCTTGTTGCTTGAATGGAGCCTCTATTTATAGGAGAGGACTTGGCTTTCATTTCCGGACATTGGCTCCTCTTGGGGAGTGATTTTTCGCAAAAAGAAACCATTTAAAATGATCAATATAGCTGTGAGAAATCAATCCCACAAAATAGGGAAAAGTTGTCTAAAAACGCAACGGGTAGTTTCTTTGATAAACATGGGGTTCGACCGGTCGTGTGCAGAGATAAGATTGAAATTGAATTCTGCGAAATTTTACACGTGGGGGACCGGTCGAAGGGGGTGCGACCGGCCGCCTTAGCTATGACCGGTTGCCGAGCGATTTTACGAAGCAGAGAAGTCGGAACAAAAATCCAACTTGCGAGTGCAGTCGCCCGCCGGTCGGCCGTCACACTGCCGTCGCCCACCGGTCGGCCGTCGCCGCCTTACTGTTTTTCTTACGTCCCATTTTCATTTCTCATTTCAACTCAGTACGGGTTGCCCTATAGGGCGGAGTCGAAACTGAAACAAATGTGTTGTCCAATGTTTTATTGAAAATAAACTACAAGAAATACTCAGAAAAATAGTAAAAACATTTTAAGTTGTTCGGAAATATTTAGACAACATTTAGGGACATAGTTTTGGTTTGAAAACATATTTGAACAAAATCGAACATAATCATCAAAATCATGATAAAAACATTTATCTAACAGCTGCTTTAATGACTGATTTGCAGGTTTCGTCCAAGAGCCACATCGTTTCAAACCGAAAAATTTTCCGTTTCCTATGCTTGCTTCCGTTCCCCCTCTGTCATTTTTCCGCCAAGTGATAAGGATTGGGGAGTGGTCGGATTCCACCCTTGGTAAGTGTTGGACATGGTAATGTGGGTAGAGTGTCGCCCAATCCAGATTTCCAAGGTACCGATCAAACCTTTCTTGTATGTTGTCAACACCCGGCTGACCGTTCGTCCAAGTATACATAAAACCGTGGTAACCCAAGTCATCGAGCTTTGAATTTTGGAGGGCCTGGTTAAAACGTTCCATATGAGATGTCTCTTTCGGTCATCCCCCAATTGTTTCATAGCCAAATAGAACCTCGTTGAAATCTCCAGTGCAAAGCCAAGGGATAGTGTTAGAAACAGCCAAGTCCGTAATTAAGTTCCAAGTTAGCGCCCTTACGGGAGTCCGCAGCGCCCATATATACTGTGAATCTCCAAGTGTTCGATTCTCTTCCGTGATTGTTCCGCCTACATATGATGATGCGAACTCGAAGAGAATGAAAAGGTGATATTTTTCTTCCACAGTAGACACAAACCTCCTTATCTCCCGCCATGCGATCGGTCACAATCCACAACATGCACTCCTTCGAAATCCAAATTTTTGATTACCTCAGATACTTCATCATTACCTAATTTTGTTTCCATTAAGAAAACAAGTGTGGGATCTTTAGAATAGATAAGACGTTTAAGCGCTCTAATTGTTGGCTGGTTCCCAAGCCCCCGACAGTTCCAACTAAGGCAACTCATTGTTCTAGGCGGGATTGCTCCAGCGACCTCATAGAAAATGTGAGACTATGAGTAGCCTCGAAGATTCCAGAGGATTTGGGTTTTTTGGAGTGGGTATTCGGATTGGTAGTATCGTGATTAGGGTCCACGTTAAGGTTATGTTTAAGGCCAATGTTTGGGTTGGGGTCCGTTTCGTGGAGGGCGTGAGGAGAAGAGATATTTTTGATGGTGTTTTGGCTTCGACGTCTGATACGGAGGGGTTTAGAAGATTGGTTAGTAGTGTGCTCAGGGTTAGGGGGTATTTGGGTTGGGTACGTATTTAGGGTTATATGGGCAGGTGAGTGTGTTGGAGTGGTGCTGGGATTGGATAGTTGTATATAATTATTTGTCACTTCAAGGGGTGTTTGTGGTTGGTGTATGGGTTTACTTTGGGCATCATGCATGGGGGAAAAAAGGAAGGGATTTTGCATGGGGATGGGATGCATGGTTTGTGGGGTTGGTTTAATGTCAACATTTGTAATGCATGGGGGAGACGACATGGGGGGTGGGGTGTATGGGTAGGAACAGAGATAGAGAGGGTGGTGAGGGCGTTATTCAGTGGTAGGTCGGTGGTTTTTGGGTTTAGGGGTTCGGGCAGATCGGTCGGTAGGGTGGGGCTAGTATGGGATGTGCCCGGGGAGTAGCGATCTTTGGAGTCGTCGATTATTATAGGGTCAAGGTTTAGGTGATGGTTAACCGGCTTGAATGGTTGCGGTGTATCACGTTTCTGGTTGGCTTGTCGTTTTAATGGGGGTGCTTTTATCCATGGTCCGTATCTCATGCTCGACGAATCTTGGCATTCATTCTTATCAAACTCGTCACAATTCTTTAAAAAGTGGCCGATTAAACCGCAATAAAAATAATACGTGGGGAGGGACTCGTATTTCAGCGGAAGGACACATATTTTACCCTTAAGCTTTACCGTTATGGCTCTCACCAGTGGTTTGGTAATATCAATTGACACCTTGAATCTTAGAAATTTACCAAATAATCCTTCTGTAGATTGGTCCAGGAGTTCTAGTTTCCCTATTTGGCTTGCTAGAAGAGTTGCGTACATGGAGTTCATACACACTGCTGGAATGTCGTATATTCGGACCCAAAAAGCCGCATGTGAGATTATCACCTCTGATGGTTGTTCGTCTTCTTCAAGCTCCTGTATTGCAAATAGACCACCCTCGAAGTGCCATGGTTGGTTCTTCATCACCCAATCCCTATCCGTTTTATCTTCAAATCGGAAAACGATAAGTCCACGTCCCCATTCTCGGGTCGTCACTTCCTTTTTTGTTCGCCATGCCTTCTTCATAACTTCGATAAGGTAGAAAGATTTCCAGTTTTTGTCTGTAAACATCTTCCCAACCAAACAGTAGTTTTTTTGAGGTGGGTTCGTATCTGCGGGTTGAATCAAGTCATCCAGGTCGATTATTGATCCTTCTTTTATGGTCGGATTCTCGATACTACTAGAACTCATTCTGACGCAAGAAGTAGTACACTGGGCAGGGGCAGAAAACCATGGGGACGCCTGCAAAAGAAAGTAAAAAAGACGATATAAGGGGGTTAAGAAACGAAAAACCCTAATAGAAAACCCTAAGCAAGGACGTTGATAGGCTACTCTGTGACAGGAAAACACGAAAAGAAAGGGGTTGGGGGAAAAGGAGAGGAAAAAATTAAAAAAACAACAAATGGGGGACAGGGGGCCGAAAAAAGAACAAAAGAAAAGCACCCAATCCGGAAAAGGAGGGGGCGGTATGGGGTTGGGATGGAAAAAGAGGTAGAAAAGGACGATCTGGAAGAATAAAAAGGTGTGAGATAATAGTGGGAAGAAAGTGCCAGAGAATAATATGGAAACAAGAATATCCTAATGGCCACTTGGCCTAGTTTGACTGGTCAAGACAAAGAGAAAGCCACTACATGTCGGGAGGTAACTGAGGCGGGTAAGGAGAAAGAGAATAAAAAACTAAAAATAAAAAAGAAACTAAGGGAGGCCACCCATGGAGGTTTACGGTGTCGCGGGGCGGAGTTCAGCCGGAGGGGAGGTTTGGGAGGGGGTGAGCGACTCCATGAACAAGAAAGTAAGAGAAAGAGAGAAGAGGGGTGGTGTGGAGGAGGAGAGACCGACGTTCGGTTGATGGAGGATGAAGAATAACAGCAACTAGACATAAAATAAAAAAGGACCCAAAGAGGGAACACACTCTGGAGAGAGAACCAAACTCCTTACAGAGAGGAGAACAACAGACTCGATTTAGACAATCAGCCCAATCTACAATATTACATGCACCCTAAATAAAATTTAAATGATATGCATTTGAATTTTCACGCCATTTATATATACTTCTATGCTTCTAGCCTTTAGGGGGCTCACGCCTCATTCTTTGGAATAACTAACAAAGCATTGTCTACAGTCCAATTTTAATAATATTATTGTGGAAGTATAAGTATACATAATACATATCGGTAATCGGTCACGTCTCATTGCACTGATTTTGAGAAATATTGGAAATAGTGAAACGATATTTTCATAATTCGTTTTTCTTATTATACTTTTTATTAAACCAACTCTACCCACTTGTCATATGATGCAACTTGCGAAAGGTTGATAAAGTGAAGCGTTTGGTGCATAATATATTAAATTCAAGAATTTGATTCAAATCTGCTTTTAATTTAATGTAGAGTTAGTTAAAATAATTGTATGCAACTGGTACTATATAGGGTTGTGAGCAAATTAAGATAGCTCACAAGTTTTTAATGCTAGTTTGAACAACGCATTAATATATACTATTATTACTTTTTTTTTTGGTAATTATAGTCTGGTAATTTGTGTTCACCTTTCTTGCATGTGATGCGAATTTTAAGCGAAGACATATTTTCTAGCTAGTGTCATTCATCAAATGTATTAATAACATTCTATTTAAAAACGTCCAATATGCGCATATTTACAAACTTTTTTAAATATATATATAGGAATTGGATCAAATGAGACCAAATAATTAGAGTGAGACAATATGGACTAACCCTCGCCACAAATCTGTAATTTAAGATGGTTGGAATTAACCCAAATTAATAATTATTTTTGATTTATTTTAAACCTGAAAAGAGCAGCATTGTAATTGTGTAATTACTTAATATCACTATAGTCATCTTACACATTCTCTCTCTCTATCTCTAACCCACCATTGTTGTGTATGAAAGCTTCGAAAGCCGCCGATTGAACCAAACGCCAGGCCTGTTTAGCGAGTAGGGCTTTATTGAACATCTCCATATCGCGAAAGCCCATTCCACCTTCAATTTTAGGCCGACATAAATTGCTCCACCGTGACCAATGGATTTTCTTATTTGTTTTTACCCCCACCGTAACCAGAGAGCAACCATAGCTTGGAGGTCTTTACAAATCGAACTTGGAATTTTAAAGATGCTAAGATAGTACGTCGTTGAAGCTTGTGTCTTCGCTTTAATAAAAGTTCTTTTCCTCCTGTGGAAAACAATTTATCCTTCCATAAGCAAAGTTTACGTTGGACGCGTTCTTTCAAAAGATTAAAAGTCCTCTTTTTATTCCTCCCAATAAACGGGCAGAGATACTTGTCATGTTGCCGACGTTAGATTGTAGACCAAAATCATTACATATGGCATGTTGGGTATCCGCAAGTAGATTCGAACAAAATGGAAGATTTAGAGAAATTAATTTGTTGACCCGACGCCTTCGCATATTGTTCAATAATACCACGGATAATGACCCCCTACTTTGGCTTGCGCGACGAGAATATAATAGAATCATCCGCGAAGAGAAAATGATTAATTCGAGGAGCCCGACGTGTTGTTGCAATACCTCGAAAAGTCCCATCTGAATCATGTTTACGAAGAATAGCCGAGAGACCTTCAACACATAAAAGGAATAAATAAGGAGACAATAGACAACCTTGCCTTAATCCACGCCGGAGAGACGGAACCAAAACGGCACCATTAAATTTGAAGGAGAACCGATTTGTAGACACACATTTGTAAACCATGTCAATCCATTTAAAATTTGAAACCCATTTTTTCCATTATTGCCAACAAAAAGGCCATTCCACGCGATCATAGGCCTTACCGAGGTCGAGTTTGATGCCCATTAAACCTTGCTTACCTCTTGTCCTACCCAGGATCTCGTGAATAGTTTCAAAAGCAATTAAGATATTATCCGAGATGAGGCGCCCTGGTACAAAGGCGCTCTGCTCTTCGAAATAATTGAAGGGAGTATACGCTTCAATCTATTAGCGAGTGTCTTAGAAACAACTTTGTAACAACATTACATAAAGGCGATAGGCCGATAATCGGAGACTCGAGCAGGCTTAGTAACTTTTGGGATTAAGACAATGTGGGTATCATTGTAAAGCATCAATAAGCACCATTATTCGAGAATATTAAGATCTTTGTATCCGTAAGATCTTTACCAACAATTTCCCGATTCATTGAAAGAAAGTAGGTGAAAGCCATCGGGCCCGACGCTTTTGTGGGCCCCATGTTAAAAAGAGTTGTCTTTCTTCTTTATCGAAAAAGGTGACTCAAGATCACCCGCAAGTCGTAGGAATAGTAGAATCAATGCTCAATTACCGATTCAATGTCCCGATTCGATGGGAGGAAGACGTAAAAATATTTCTAAAGTAAGCTTCAATCTCTTTGGCTATCGCGAGTTCCTCGAAAAGCCACGCCGTGTCATCGTTGGATTTTCGAGATCCATTTTTTACGTTTTTGTCTTTCAAGCTTTAGCATGGAAAAATTTAGTATTTTTATCGCCATGTCGTAACCGGGTCCCTACGTGAACGCCGCCAATAAGTTTCTTCATAAGCAATAGACGATCCAATGAGTCCGGATATGCTTGATCTTGTGTGTATCCAAAAGGTCGCTCGATATTGTTGGCCTCGGTTAGTTCCTTTTGTAATTCATTAACCCTTTTACTAGTGCCCCATTGTTTCAATCGTTGACTACATGAGCGCTAGATTGTGAGGCAAAAGATGACAACCCGTCTTGTTTACAATTTTTCCACCGATGGCGCAAAAATTACAGTAAATGATTAACTAGACATCCGAGATAGGTTCAAATTTAAAAAGTTGTATTCGTCTTAAACACGGACGCCTTTGATGGGAGTTACAATCGGTTTGTATGCCAATGTCTCTATGGTCGAGCGAAAAAGTCGAGGTTGACAACTCGTAGTCACCAAAAGAATCAATCCATACCTGATTTGCTAAAAATCTGTCCGATCTCTCATGTATATTATCAAGAGCACCCAAACTTTTTCGCCACGTAAATTTCGGTCCCACAAATCCCATGTCTCGCAGCCCACAATCGTCCACAACATCTCGAAAAGAGTTGATGCCCGAGTAGAACACCGCGCACCCCACATTTTTCGGAAGGATGAAGAATATCATTAAAATCACCTCCAACAATCCAAGGGAGTTGGTAAAGCTCGAAAGACGCCGAATAAGGGACCAAGAATGGATACGCTGCGAGCGGTCCGGATTTCCATAAAACCCAAGTAAATCTCCAATCGTAACCAGCGTTACTAATGATTGAATCAATAAAAATCGTCCCATGAATTTAACGGATACATTCACTTCCTCCCTCCATAATAAAGCCAAACCGCCGCTACGTCCAACACTATCAACTACAACACCATTATGATAACCCAACTTAACTCTAAGAGAACTAGCATTCGGAGCGTAAAGCTTCGTCTCCATAAGGAAGACAATATCGGGGATTCATTACGAATAAGCATTCATAGTCATCCTAACGCACGAGAGTTCCCCAACCCCGTGCGTTCCAACAGATGATTTTCATTGTCTTTCGGCGGGGTTGCTCGCAACCTCCGCCCGTTAGCGCATTTATGATCGGGACCACACATTTCTCTCTACGTTTATAAGCACCTCATCGGTCTCTAAATTCCGAAGAAGCTTTTTATCTTGGTGTTAGTGGATTATGGGCATCCTTCATTTGTTTTTGGATACCTTATTCCGAGCCTCCGACTTCCAATTACGTGAGTTACGGGAGCACCTTTGCTAGAGACCCCGCATGGATTGAGGACCTTCGACGGGCTCATGGATATCTTGAAAAAATAGCTCCCGAAGTTTTTGGTTTGGAAGGGGAAGGATAACTAGATTCCTTTGGAGAAGAACCCCAACTCGAAGACATGAGTCCTTGTTAACGGTATATCCGCCAAGCCCTGGTTATTAGACGGAGCAATCAATTGTGATAGAGAAATTTCATTTTCAATATTGTGATCCACCTCGAACTCGGATTATCTTTGAAAAGGTTGGAGGTTTTCGCCACGGACGAACCAGGAGAGAATCCTTCGCAGACGCGAATTCTTATGGATGTTGTATGCGAAGGTTGTCCCAATTCGTCTGTTGAGTAGGAAGTATGATGACCATGGTGGTAGGAGTGACGTTTCAATGGGGGTCACCTCGAGCCATTTCCGTAAGGGAGTTTATGCGAAGACAAAATAGAGCTAAGATCGGAGATTTGCATTCTTGGCCGCTATGCCCAATAATACCGCATACAAAGCGTAAATCAGGGACCCTTTCGTACTTAAAATCTACCCAGTGCGATCCCCTTCGATCCCAGGTCGGATAGGAGCACCTCGCCGAAGTGGTTTAGAAACATCAATCGAACTCGGACTCGCGGCGGGCCAATACATCTCCCCTCCGAGTCAAAGATCAACATCAGCGTGATACCAAGTCCATCCCCTATGACACGACCTATCTTGTCTCATGTCATCCCGACATCCGGGAGGTTATGAATCGGACCCAAAATCGTGTATGAATATCATCAACCTCTTTGGAGTTGAGTCCTCAAATTCTTTTAGAACTAACAACGAGCGATTGAAGGTCCAAGGTTCAAGGATAAAACCCTCTCAATCTCCCTGGGTCTTCAAAGACAAAGAAAAAGACGTCAAGACTTACATCTATAATCTCAAACCCACCTTCGACCTTCCAGAGATTGGTGATGGTGGTTTTGAATAGATTTTTATTGAAAATCCGACGGGATAGGAGTCTTCCGAGCAATCCCTTCCAGCAAAGCAAAGGATCTACCCTCTTCAACCAGGGAGTCTCCTATTCCAATCTCTTCCTCTTCAACCTCTGTAATGGATAGTTTCCTCCATTTGCCGCAGACTTCTTCCATGGCGGCTGGCAAAATGAAATCACAATTAGGTTAAACGATAAAGCCACGCCGAGCGGGACAGGAGCCACATAATGGGTAATTTAATGTAGAGTTCGTTAAAATAATTGTATGCAACTGGTACTATATAGGGTTGTGGCAAATTAAGATAGCTCACAAGTTTTTAATGCTAGTTTGAACAACGCATTAATATATACTATTATTACTTTTTTTTTGGTAATTATAGTCTGGTAATTTGTGTTCACCTTTCTTGCACGTGATGCGAATTTTAAGCGAAGACATATTTTCTAGCTAGTGTCATTGTCTCATTGATCAAATGTATTAATAACATTCTATTTAAAAACGTCCAATATGCGCATATTTACAAACTTTTTTAAATATATATATAGGAATTGGATCAAATGAGACCAAATGATTAGAGTGAGACAATGTGGACTAATCCTCGCCACAAATCTGTAATTTAAGATGGTTGGAATTAACCCAAATTAATAATTATTTTTTATTTATTTTAAACCCGAAAAGAAGCAAAGATTGTAATTGTGTAATTACTTAATATCACTATAGTCATCTTACACATTCTCTCTCTATCTCTAACCCACCATTGCTGTGTATGAAAGCTTCGAAAGCCGCCGATTGCGCACGCCGATATCAGTTTAAGGACAGACTGAAATCAGCTTAGGAATTGTATAATTAGCTGCAATGATGCTTGTTTTGATCAAGACTAGAGTCCAATCTATTATTCATTTTGCTGATTTTTTATCATTCCATAGGCTGACCAAACATAACCTCTGATTCTTGTCATGATATCAAAATTGTCTGAAGCGCTGGTATCTGGTGGATTCTTCTCGCCGATGGGAGCCCGTTTATGGTGGGGTACAACGTGTTTATTCCGTATTCCGAGCCATTCTCTTCCTCTTTGCCTTTACATTTGATCTATGGCAACACGACGGGTAGACGCGGTTACCATGTTTATTTCGAGCCACCGACCTTGGTGAATAAGACGATGCTGACGTGGAAAAAACGAGGGCCTACGAGGAGGCAGTCAGGATTATTGTACACTTATATGTTTTTCGATGTATACTTATATGTATTTTGCTGTATAAGTAGTTAATTTTTTATGTATGTATTTATATTGTTGTATACTTATAGTTTTTATTGTATACTTACATGTGTTTTGATGTATACTTATATGTGTTTTGTTGTACACTTATATTTTTGTTTGACAATTGTAATACGCAGTACAAAATGTTAAATATACATCATAATAGTGTTAAATATACATTAAATATATGTTAAATATACAGTACAATAATGAACATGATTTTCTTTCTCACTATAATTGATTATACATAATCCACGGTCCCCACATATTAATGAGCGTGATTTTCTCTCTCTCTATAACTGGTTCCTTGATTTTACGGTTCTCACATGTTTTTGTTTGACCATTTTAATATGCAGTAAAATTATGTTACACATACAGTAAAATAATGTTAAGTATACACCAAATATATGATAAGTGTACATCATACTACATGGCAGAGCACATGCGTGATTTTCTTTATCCAGCACGATTTTCTCGCGATTTTCTCTCTCCCCACGTGATTTTCTCTCTCCTAATAACTGATTCTATACTTTGATGGTCCCCCACATGTTTGTTTTGACAATTATACCCTTAGTTTGCCTTAATTAAATGTTTAATGTAATTTTAACCCCTATATATAGGGATTGGTTCAAATGAGACCAATATCCTGGGGTGAGACCATGAGACCTAATCTGGTACATCCATTTTTTGAATGGTGTAGATTAATTCAAGTTTTAATGTATATTTAATGTGTAAAAACTGTCAAAAGGATATATATGTAATTACACATAGGGACGTCTCCTGTGTTAATTATGGATAGATTTGACCCCCTTTATTATCGGCCAAAACGAGATTTGCATGCATCTTAAACACCGAGACTTTTTTTTGGGAATGATTTAGCATACTTAAATTTGATACAATCATTATAAAATTATAACAATTAATTTTTCAAAATTGTTCGAGGTTGCACAAAACCAGTTTTAACTTTTAAAGCAAATAACGTATGCTAAATATACATAATAAGTATTTAACTATGCATGTAAATTGCAAGGAAGAAAAAACATATAATTATTCCATTTAATGTGTTGCAAAGAACGATTAATATTTTTTCATATATATGCATCATACTTTTACTAAATATATATGCATTTGACGTGCAAAGAACGATTAATCTTTTTTCATAACCTATAATTAATCGTCCAACACTTTTTGAAGGATGCATAAAATCAGTTTTAACGTTAAATCAAGAAATGAGGCGAAATATACATCATAATTTATCTAACTACGCATGTAAATTGTAAGGAAAAAACCTATTAATTTTTGCATTTAAGCAAAAAATAATCAATATTTTTTTAAAACATACATATGCTTCATTATTAGACTAAATATACATAGAACGTGTTAACATATAATTAAATTCTTAACACTGGGGAAAGATGCATAAAACCAGTTTTAAACGTTAAATCAAGATACAACATCTAATTATACATCATATTTTATATATATATATATATGCATGTAAATTGCAAAAAAAAAAATACATAATTATTGCATTTAAGGTGCATCAAAAAAACTTAATACTTTTTTTGCAACCTATATATGCATCATACTTATACTAAATATAAATTGAATGCCCCCATCTGAAAATGATTGCATCCCTAAATTAAATAAAACAGATATGACGTTTTTTTTTGCTAGAGATTAGAGGATTTTGGATGTTATTATAATTGATTGCATCCCTAAATTAAAGGAAATAAATATGGTAACTCCTATTTCCTAGTTGGACGATTTTTTTGTGATTTCTCCTACATGCCCCCATCCGAAAATGATGCTAAATAATGCAACAATATCTAATGTTTCAATCTTATCCATCCAATGATTAATTATAACGATTCAGATTAGGTCTCACAGTCTCACCCAAATAAATAGTCTTACAATAACCCACCCCTATATATATATATATCCAAACGCAATATCGTTTTCCCTATAAAAAGTTAGGAATACCAAATTTTAAATCTTGAGGGTTTTTCATACCATAAGGTATATGGAATCATCAAAACAAAAAGGTAGTGATTTTCAATGTTTATATATATATATATATATATATATATAACTTTCATTTATGAATAAGTTTGTCCTCAACAAATGACTTTTGTTCAAGTTTAATAAGTTTGTCCCTTTATGTGGACTTTTGTGCAGAAAATTCATTGGAATGCGTTTTGTCCAGCTTCTTCATTGCAGGATCAATTAAATATGTCTAGAGTTTAAAATATATTTGTATAAATTTATGATTCGTAGGTTTTGCAACTATTTCTTACCTCTTTTGATGAATTGAATTCATTTTGATGCTAAAGAAAAAAAAATAGAGTCAAATCTAAATGTGAAGAAGTCGTTAAATGCGTAAAATACTACTACTTAATTAACAATTCCTACACGTAAATGATTCTCAAATTTTCAAATATTTTCCAAGAGGAAAAAAAAGACTTAGGTTTTGACTGTGTATGAAATTTCTCATTTTCGTTTCACTAGAGAAAGTTTTTCAATTAAAAATGTTATATTCCTAAAATTTTCAAAAAATACAGTATTCAACCACTCTTACTCATTCTCTTACTTTTTTTTACACCAATCACATTTATTCACTTTCCAAAAAAACCAAATTATTATTACATATTTTTTTCATAAATTTCACTATTAACTAATTCACATATTTTAACTAGCAACAATATCTAATAATTAATTTACGATTTTTATATCACTTCATCTTTCATCATTCATTTCATTTTCGTTCACATCTCTAAACAAAATTCTTATCTCCCTAAAGGACCCTAATGAAGTTTCTTACCCTATTCATCTAGCAGAAAACAAATTCCAAAATAAAAATATATCCAATTGCAGCCTTAATATAACTATAAAATCTTTATGCAATTAGTCATATATCAAAAGAAGCATATTTAAGTTGTGTTATTTTTTCACAAAGGTAATAATTTATCTTTTATATATTGTGATGGACCTTCCCCTACCCCTAAAAAAAATTCAAACATGTAGTTACCAAAGCTACAAGTTGCTTGAGAATTGGATGCGAATAAGCCCAGTACAGTCTACTAATTGGTCAAAATGTCAATTACTAGGTTTTGGCATCCTATAAAAATAAAAATAAAAAAATTCAAAGCTCATCTTATAATTCTTCCCTGTATTGAGCCACTTGCATGTTATTATTAAAATCTAAAGATCTACTTTTATTATATTTATAATTTTCTTGTCATAACCCCGAACGCTCCTCTCCCTTATATTTTAATAATATTGATTGCAATTATAAAGTATTGAATTGATTTTTAATTTTGTTTTTGGCAGCCTTATATCAGTTGTTGTCCCCCACGCACTAATATTAAATCCACCGTAATAAACTTTTGGTCTCTGTTTTTTTTTTTAAATAAAAAAATTCCATCTCATCTAAATTCAACCCTGTTGTGTGTATAAATCCCAATGGAGCCTCACCTTATCAACCTTCCTTTCTCCTTGCCCAAGAGTCGATTCTGACCATTTTATCTTGCCTTTATTCCTCTCTTTTTTTCTGTTTCTTCTTTATTTCTTTCTTTTCCCTGTTTTATTTTCTTTTTCTTTCTTATTATAAATCCTCCCTTTGGAGGGAGCCTTACAATTTTGTACATATATTTCAGGTAAATTACCTCCTTAATTCTCTTTCTTCATCTGTTATATGTTCTGTTTTCACCTTGTTGTAGTTGAAAATTAGGTGGGCTGTTCTGAAAAACCCTTTTTTTATTTTTTTTAATTTATGAATATTTAGTGTTATAGTTCCTTTGGTCATTTTGAAGTTTTGCCATAGCCCAGATTTTATTTTCCTTAGCTTATTCACTGCAAAAGTTTAAATCTTTTTTTTCTGGGTTTTGATTTTTGAACTGATAATCCATCTTTGAGCTGAGTTTTCTTGATTTTATAATTTTATTTGTATAAATCTGTAAATTTTTGTTAGTTTTGGTAGTATATTTCTTAGTTCATGGGATTCAAGAGTTCTGTGTAGATCTGTATGCCTGACTCCAAATTCTAAAAAAAATCTTTCATATCTGAAGGTATTTTATTTTTCTTTGCATACTTGTAGCTGAAATTTACCAATTTATTATTTTTTTTTGAAATTCAAGAAAAGATCTACCTACTCTGCATATGAAATCACGGAGTCGCAAGATTTTTTTGTTTGATCTGTTACACCTTCACAACTGTAAAAAACAAAACTTTCGATTTTTCCAACAGATCTGTGTGTTTTTCTCCTCAAATTATTAAAAAACTCATATATACCCCTTAAAAAATATTTTACTATTTTTGTCTGTAAGAACAAGTCAAATATTTCAGCCGGCTCTTATCATCTCATCTGCCCTCGTTGACCGGATCTTAGCCTAAAACAAAGATTAACAAACAAAATTAAATTTAAACTATTTCTTAGCTCAAATTTTATTCATCCCTGTTGTCACAGATCTACTCGTTTGACAAAAATTTTCCTTTCTTGAAAATTGCAGGTGTTTTATTTATAATTCCAAGATCTCGAAGAGATAAAAAAATGAATCACTGTGCGATTCAGAAGAATAGCTTTGCTGCCTGTGAAGAGATTTGGGCCAGCGCCGCCGCCGTCGGCAGATCTGTGGACAAGAGAGAGACGGTGGTTTGCCCAAAGCCACGGCGGCTCGGCCTTGTCCACACCACCCTTGAACCTTCTTATGCTAGACCCTTACCCTTGCGATGGCATATGAGGTAATTTTGTTAAATATTTTTAACTCTTATGGTAATTTTCCATTGTAATTTTTTTATGGGTCATGAATTTATAATTTTTTTATTTAATTAACAGTCACCAGCAAGAGGATTGTGATGCAAAAGCTGGAAATGAGCTACTGGACATAATCCTTTCAAAGGTTTGTTTTATTTTTCCTTTCCCTTATATTAATTAATTAAGAGTAAGTTTCAGATCGTCTCATGGATTTAAATTCGTTAAACGGATTAAATCGATTTTACTAATCAAAACAAGTTAGATCCAAATTGAATCGTGTTAGCTAACATGTGACATGTTATCTCATATGAGTTTCTGTCATTAAATAATATCTTAAATGTATGATCAGATGGACCATTCACTTTATATGACTTTATGAACATTGTTTGTTACAAAATAAAAATCGAGTCACCAAACTACATGAGATGGACACACATCACACAAGATTGGCCTTAACAAAAACAACTCATTACATAATTCATTCAATTGAACAATTTTGTTACATAATATTAGCTTTGATTAAGGTTTATTTATGTTTTAAATTTACAGGGTGGTGGTTGTGGTTCGGATCAACCAGTCACACAGGTAGCCTCGTCGCCCCCATTTTTTACCGGGTCACCGCCGAGTAGAGTATCTAACCCACTAATTCAAGACGCACGTTTTGGGGACGAGAAATATTCCCCTGTTTCACCACGAGCGATCCCCGTCCCATCGGGGCCCGCACCTTCCCCATCGCCATCCACCCGCAAGGGTGGTTGCGTTCGGGTTAATTTTGGTAACAATCCAGCCGTTAGGGTCGAGGGTTTCGATTGTCTCGACAGGGACAGGCGTAACTGCAGCATCCCGGCCTTGGCTTAAGAGTACATATACGTAGAGATCACGAGCGATCGTCACCATCCGACCGATCACTTTTGTCGTAGCAGGAGAGAAAAATTGAGAAAATTGAAACTTTTGATCAAGTGAGCTCTGAGTAATAGGTGGATCATTGATCATTTTGGTCTAGTGTACATATGATGTTTAATTAAAAGTGTCTCAAGTGTCTGTAATTAAAAAGAATGCATTATCTGATGTTGTAAGTATTGAGTTTGGAGTTATTTGACCAAGGAATAATTTAGGGAGGTCTTGAGAGAGCAACCCCTCGTTGTAATTGTGTAAGTAAGAGATGAGAGGAGGGGAAGGCTTTTATGGTAATTTTAGTTGTGTTTATTTTGAGGGTCAGTTTTGAGATTTTATTAGGCGGCTTTCTGAGGAGAATTTGTAAAAAAATGAAATGAATGTCTACATATTAAATTTGTATTGAGTGATCATTTTTTATTTTTTTTTTCTTTTTCTTTTATATTTTAGTAATGATGATATTGATGATGTGAATGAATTATTAGTGCCTTTGCTTATTTGCCACGCGAAACCATTAAAAAAGAGGTGGGCTCTCCAATCTTTTTTTTTTTCCCTCTTTTTGGGTGTTCAATTTTCAGGCTTAACTAATCAAGACTTTGGCCTGAGATGGTAGGCATGTTCAATTTTGTGTCTATTTTTAAATTCCAGAATTTCTTTATTCAATAATATGGTCATTGACACTGAAATTATTTGACTAAGGAGTTGTATCATATGAACCAACATGGGCGATTGCAGCGATATGTTTTGATTTCTTGTTGATATTTGTGGTGTCAATTTCAGACACGATACGAAAGCACAACACAAACTTAAACTTAATAATTAGCCGACCAGAATAACACGAAGAATAACACAAAGAATAAAAAGGTTGAGTTAGGATTAACTTGACATGACACGATTAACCTGATTGTGCTGTTATGTTGCATTTTTTTTGGGAATGATTTGGATTAATCGAACATGTTAGTAGTATAATGATTAAATTTTGAAAAAAATATCAAATGTATGAAAATAATTTTCGAATTAAAATCAACTTATACAATTCATATAAATAGATGAATTATTTATATTTTTAAACTAATCGGGTCATCTTGGGTTGAATCGAAAACACAAATAATAAATTAACTTGGTTAGGGTTGAGAAGTATATATTACATAAATAAATAAACATGCCGGGTCGGTTAGGGTTGGAAAATCTAATGCGGATAATCGAATTTTACGTCTCAACACGACACGCGAACTGAAACACGATACTATTTGCCCCAGGTATATATAATACAATGAATTTCATGGTACTGAATTTAGGTTTCCTAATTGAAATTTGCAATTATATAAGAAGGTAATTTGTATTTATATATCTTGTTAAATCATCTTGATTAGTTCGGTCGGATTAGACTGTGTTATGGGACAAGAAATTTCCAAGTAGACGAAGTCAAATGTAGTATTGAGCAATTTTATGGCATGGGTGTTGGGACTTCACATTATGGTTGTGTCAAGTCAGGTGAACAAAAACAGAACCAAACACCATTTTTTATGTTGTGTTTGGCTATTTGCCATTTTGTTTTCCAAACTGCAATTCATTGGTGAGACATCCTTTTCTACTGGGTGATGTGTTCCACTGGCACTGCATGATTAATAATCCTTCCTACTTCCTAGTGTTTGGTTTTTAGGTTGGTTACATTAAATGAAGAATCAATGGCGATAAAAACAGGGATGGGCAAAGGTGTAATCGTTATCTTTATGACATGAGAATTAATGAACACTACTGATCCATACTGCATAATACATGATAGATTAATTTTTAAGTTTTAACCTCAAATTATTTATGGGGGTAATTACAAAAACTATTCCTTGAGGTTTGGGTTAATTAAAAAAAAATTCAAAGATGTTTGAAAATTACAAACAACTCCCTTGAGGTTTGATTCTGTATTTTTTTTTTAAATGAAAGAGGATAATTGTTATATTTTTTTTCAAACATAAGGGAGTGGTGGAAATGTTTTTGCTTATGAATGGGTAAAGTGCAATGCAAAATTAAACCTCGATATATTTGTTGTAATTTTTAAAAATCTCTAGGTTTTTTAGTAATTAACCAAAATTTCATAGGTAGTTTTTGAAATTGTATCTAATGTATTATTTATCGAGTGTCTTACAACTTAAAAATGAAACATTTATCCGTCATTTAGTTTCTATCAATCATAGGAAGAAACTAGAGTTGTAAACGAATAAAATTTTCGACGAACAACTCGTGAGCAAGCTCGATTTGTGTTTATTTATGATTATTTATTAAGTTAAATAAACAAAAATAAAAAAAAATTGTTCGTTTATATTCATAAACTATTCACGAACATGTTTATTTAGTATTAGTTTATTATTCATTATTTAATTATTAATTATATATTTACTGCTTACTATTCATGACTTATTATGAAAAACAATCTTATTTCAGTTTAATATTACAACACATTTACATTTGCTATTATCATAACTAGTTTTTTGCCCGTGCGATGCACGAGATATGTTTGTTAGGCCTTTATTTTGTATTGTTACATGTACATTTTCCTAATAGTTCAATGAATTATATCTCTTGCATCATCCCCACGGGGAATCATCCCCGTTGGTAACCGAATATAATGGGTCGGATAATCCCTGGTTAATTTGGGGATGTGAGCTGGGATGAGGAATCTCTGCTTCTTTAGAATCGGAAATGGAACATGGACGTTATTTATATGTCCGTCCTCCTTTCTATTCCGATTAGATAAAACGGGAATTCTCTGTTCTCATTCCTATTCCCCGAATATGTATATTATATATTAATAATATTAAATATATTTACAATTATTAATTTATTAATTCTAAAAATTAAACCTAAGAATATTTTTATTTTTATTTGTTCTTATTCTTTATTTTACAACTTATGGATTTATGTTATTTATGTTTTAAAAGAATAGTGATTGTAAAATATTTAAAATTTCAAAAAATAATTAAATATAAAGATAACTATTTTTATTATAAATCATTAGAGTAAACAATTAAAAATAAATTATTATAAACTATAAGAAAATCTCTTTAAATACGAAATATTTTGTTGTGTGAACATAAATTGTATCTATTTATGAAACATATTTATCTAGGAGAAAGTAAAAGTTTGAAAAACATTTTAACTGCCCAATGTTGAAATATCTACTACCATAATCCTGAATATTTAATAAATTATATTTTTAGTAAAATCAACAATAAAATCATTTCAAATTATAATATTTTTTGGGATTTAGAAAACTGATCAGTTATCAAAATTGTTAAAGGAATTAAACAAAACCATGCTTTATATTTAGCAACGCAATTTTAAGGAAAAATGAAATATTTCAAAAAAAAATATTTCATATTTATATAATTCCAGATGTACAACTTTAAAACTGGAGTATTATAATACGTTGATAAAAATAAAAATTAATTACATAAATATATATAGTGTTATGCATAGATACATGTGATATATAAAATTTAGATACATATGTTGAGATATTTTCTTCAGTTAAATTTTTTAATTGAATTTAATAGATTTAAATACAATTTCAAATAATTATTAAGAAATGGGATAAGCCCAAATAACAACTATATATAGAGATCACAAATAGCAAAAAAATACATGAATATACAAATTGATGTCCAATAGCTCAAATGCATAACTTTTAAAGCCCATTACAAATCACAAAATAATGAGTATACATTTGTTTTATATATTTGTCTTTATTATGTTTTTTGTTATTATATTTTATATGTGTAATATGGATGTCAAATTGAAGGTAATAAAAAATTGATTAATTTGATATATTATACGTAAAAATGGATCAAAAATAAAAAAATTATTAATTTTTTTTAAAAATTAAAAACATAAATATAATAATTAATGCAAAGACACACACATATTTGGAAAGCAATTTTTAAATAATTCTATTTTTTTATATTATTTTAAAAAGTAATTATTTCAAGAAAGTTGACTACCAAAAATAATGAAATACCAAATATTTATCACTTTTTTATTTTTACACAAATTATTTTTACTTTTTATAGTAAATACAAAAGAGCGGGAAAAATTTCCCATACTATTTCTAGAAGCGGCTGTTATTATATATATATAGATATTCATTTACTTTGATTTGAGTGTTAATGAACAAATTTATTTAACTTTTGTCATGAACATGTTTAATAATTGTTCACGAACAATTAATGAGAATATTTGTGAACGTTCGTGAACATGTTCAGTGATTAAATAAACGAATACAAACAATGTCTAAAATAAACAAATGATAAATAAACGAACACGGACAATCTTAATTTGTTCGTTATAGCTCGGTTTGTTTATACCGCTAGATGAAACCCAAAAACTAAATAATCAACATTGTTTTATGAGGATAAGATCAACCAATTAGCTAGTGGGCTTTTGTCGACCCACTGCCACAAGAAGGCCTACCAAGTTAAGAAATTTGCGTCCGTTAGACCCAAGAAGAGCCGAGCCTTCAAATATTGTTGTTGGCCTTGGGCATGGTTCCAAAGGCCAGGCTTCAAACTCTGTCAGTCAGACTCATGCATTCGCACCTCAGTCAATGCCTTAATGTTAAAGATTTACGCCAAGATTAGTATGGTTGCATGAATGAAATTAGGTAGGAATAGAATGAATTTAGGAATGAAATAAATTAATGGTATTATGACATTATTCCTATGAGTGGTATGAATGACAATGTTTTTACTTGGTAACTATAAATGATAATAGTAATGGAAAAAAATAATCTCAAGTATCGAATTACTCTTAAATAGGTTTCTTATTAAATAAAATTTTATTAAATATATTATGCATAAATAGATTTAAGATTATTTAATGGGTGTTAAATAATATATTTTATATATATATTCATGATTCAATATTTTTTTATATAAAAAATCAACAAAAGTATATCAAGTTTTGATTTAATTATAGAATACTGATAAAAACTGACTATGATTTATTGAAAAATAAATATAATTTGTATATAAATTAAAAATAAATAAATTTTTATTTGTAACACTACTTTCCAAAAATCTAGATTATATCCAGAATTTTTAGTCGCTTTTAGAAGGATAATTCCATTACAAAATAAATATATAGTCATTTTTTAAGATTGAGAATAGCTAAATCCATGGGGAGAGTTGGAATGGCTATTCCTTACTTTTGATAATATAGATACCCATGGGAATGAATATTCACATCACTAAATTATACTAAGCATATAAATGAGAATGAACTAAGGAATGCCCATTTTATTCCCAGTGCTCATTACCACATACCAATCATGCATGATTCATGATTTAGTATTACTAATAGGTAATAATATTCAAGCATTTTATAATTCAATATTTATATTCTTTCTATTCTAATAATGTAGTTTTCATTTTCAAAGTAAAATTGTATTTTCTAAACTTACCATTAACTCCCAACTTTAGAGCAAAATTGTAAACATATTTAAAAAATTTCACTTTTTAACACTCTTATATTGTGCACTGGAATCTTATTGGCAAAAATTTATATAGGACCGTCTTATGAATTATTTTCCGTAAGATGGATTGCACCGCCCAATCCGCTCGGTATATTTATTTCAGTTTTTTATCTTTTTAAATGGTGGTCATACTATAATAGACGATATAAAAAAATATTACTTTTTCCTTTAAAAGTATTATTTATTTCTTCAAAAAGTATTACAATTTCTTAATTGTCACTTAAAACTATTGACGATGCAAAAAAAAAAAAGTATTACTTTTTCCTTAAAAGTATTACTCTTTATTTAAAAAGTATCACTTTTTATTAGTTATTCATATAAAATTATATAATTGATGATATACGAAAAAGTATTACTTTTTTGTTGAAAAGTATTCAAAAAGTATTATTATTTTATTATTAATAATCACTTAAAAATATATAATAACGATGTACAAAACACATATAGTATCAAGTTAAATTTTATAATAATTTAGTAAAAGTATTATATTTTACTTTAAAAGTATTAGATATTACACGAAAAATATTATTTTTATTAGTTGTCACTTAAATCGAAAAGCAATAGTTGTTATTCAAAAGTATTATTTTTTACTTCAAAAGCATTTGTTTATGGCCAAAAGTATCTTTTCTAATCAATAATAGCTTGCCCAAATCACCAAAAATTAAAAACAAGGTCTTGTGTATATGATATGCAACAGAAGTTTGTTTGCAAAATTATATATATGAAGATTAGCAACAATATTCTTCTTCTGGTGTGTTCACAATTTCTTGGGTCTATGATATTTCCACAAATCAACTTTCATCTTCCAGATACGCCAAAAACCAACCACTGAAGAAACTGAATAAAATGTGGGTGGCTGTGGCAATGAGAATTTTTTCCAGATTAAAGAGAGTGAAGTGACAAAAAAAAAAAAAAAAAAAAAATGAGTTTGAAAGCTTTGGGTAGCAATGGTGGAAGATAAGAGAACACAAATTGAGAAGAGAAGATAATATGGAAGCCAGGTGAGAAAGCAATATCTGTTTTCTAATTTTGCGAGAGAGTGAGATCCGTCTTTGAGGGGTTTTCCTTTTTTTATTTTTATTTTTTCTGAATTGGAATAGCATATTGGGTCTGGTGGATCCGTCTCACGGATTTAGATCCGTAAAACGATCTTACAAGAGACCTACTCGACCTTATTTTGGGACGACGGACTATTCTTACAAACGAGCTTCAAGCCTTCAATCTACAATTTTTTTTTCTTTCTTCTTTTTGAGAGGATTCAACCTAGATAATTTAGTCACACTTAATTGATAATAATTGTACAAGTGGTTGCACACTTGATATATTTGGGATCTTGGTCTTATTCGGGTCAACCTCGATCAAAACCCGATTAAGAAAGACGTGGCTCTTATCCCTTTTGTGCAATTTTATTAAGGTTAAAATTGTCTTTTAGAAGTGTCGATATTTCCCAATAACTTCCCATAAGTTAGCTAGCCGGTTGCTGCCTAATGACACCAAAAACTGACATAACAAACGCAGTATCCACATTCCCAAAATAGTAAGCGTCTCCTATGAAGACACACTAGCTATAACAATCTGACCACCAATTTCTACTTTGATGTGCGAGCAAGGCGTTAACATTTTGTCTCTCATAAAACAAGAAAACAAATAAGGTTGTCCGTGAGTCTATACAATTGAAGATACACATAATTTCTATTACAATGAAACAAAGAGTTTCTTAGCACCACCATTTTCCTTTTATCCAACATTTACATGATTAATGAGATCAATAAATATGTGATGCATATATAAATCTATTAAAAGTCTTGTTGTACTTGTTCGATGATGAAGAGGACAATTAGGATCTACGTCAGTCAAAGAAAAAGAAAAAACCAGATAAATCGACCTGAAACATGTCCAAATTCCCATCATGATCAGGTCGACCTCAGAAAAATGACAAACGCAGTCCCGTCAAGACTCAACATTTGACCGAATTAACTAGCGTAGCACAGAAGAAGTCTAGCACTACCCACCTACCTAAGGGGTTAATAAGAAGCATGTAAAAAACATCATGCGATCAGTCATATTCCACAATCCCATCGTTGCCTAAATCCTAACATCCTGAAACCTAGGCTATCAAGAAGCCTATGGACGAGGAATCATTACTCCTGAATGTACTAAAGTTAACTATGCATAAAAGAGATGATGGATATGACTAAGAAAGAGTTTCCAACAACTTTATATTCTAGAGCATGTATTGCATTAAGCTCCAAGCTAAATAAACGGAACATTACGTCTGACCTACCCTAGGTTGGGAAAATTTGCATATTTTAGTGTTTTTACTCGTTTTATCTCTATTTTCAACATTTGTGAACCCACAATAAGGCATATATCTTTGATTGACACGTTGGAAATCCATCTGCACATTGACAAGTCTTTATTAAGATCATAATGTATTTCACATGTACACCAAATATTGTATTAAGCTACTACAAAGTTTCTCTATTTAAATTATATTTTATTTATTTTTTCAATGCAAATTTTGATCCCTTGACCTCATTTGTAATAGGTGAGACCAAGTGCCACATCTCCTAATGAAAGATGATCATTTTATTTTATATTTTAATCATACAAACACACCATATTTTTTAATATACAAAATACTATAAAACACAATCCGAAATGGAAATAGCTGGTGCGATCTTCTATTCCACGACATGGATGATTGTTATGTGAATAAAAAATGTCATATAAAAGCCACACAATATAGGCTTGATTTATAATTCAAAATTAATACAATAACTATTATACACGCGACAATATTAATCCGAAATAGGAGATTGAACACCCTTAAAATACAAGATACCATCCGACGCGGACGGTGTAAATACATATCCTTTGACACTGTCCACGCGGCTGTCGAAACTTGTAGGATCCCTCATCACCATGCACACCAAGTTCCAAAAATTAAACCACCGCTCCTCTCATTTTCACCGCTATATATTTATAACATACCAAAAAACAAATAATAATAAAAAATACTAGAAAATTTCCTCAAAAAAAAAAAAAATACTAGAAAAAGGCACACTAAAAAATGGACTCTAAAAAAACCAAGAGGGGAAGAGGCAATCCTAGTACCACGGTGGTCACATCGCCAAAGGCAACCAATAAAAAGGCAAAAGGGCAGCCGGCGAATGAGGTGGCCAAGATCAACGCGGTGGAGGAGCCGAAGGACGCCTCCGGTGAAGGGGTGGCGACGGCGGTGTCGGTGGAGGAGACGGCGGAGATGGACGAATATTGGGCGGGTTTGTGGAGTGGGGTGGATGAGGAATTGTCATGGGCAACATGTTGGTGCCCATTTTGGGAGATGGAGGGTATTGAGGATGCTTATAATGCTTTGTACGATGATGTTTTGTGGGATTATGATATTTGGGACTTTAAAGCAACTGCCAATCCTTCAAATCCATGAAAAAACATATACTTCGAGCAATCGATTTTTTCTTTAATTTCTTCATTTCTTTCTCGTTGGTTTTATGTTTTCAAGTCTTATAGCTAGCTCATCAAGGCAATCGAATCTTGAATTTTGTCATACCGTTTCTTGTCATTACACAAAATTAAACTGCATACACGCACAATGAGGTAAATAGGTTGCAGCCGTTGCACCATAAGATTTCATGAACTCCCATGTTCATAGCCAAAATTAACTCATATAAGCAGAGCGGAGCTAGACATTTAAATTTGGGGCTAATAAAATATAAGTATTCCATGAATAACAAGAAGCCGGAATCTTCATTTTCATCAGTTCCATACATCCTCAGTCAATAATGGTGATAAATTAAAGACCTCGTGAAACTGATAGTCTTAAGGATAAAATTTTTTTGAGTGAACAAAAAACAATCAGGAACCAAATGCCTAACGAAGTGAGATATAAATTAAAATAATTAATCAAGTCATGGAATGAAATCAATAGCCTGGAGGCTTGTAGGCAATAAAACTGATGCATTGCACTTGTCTAACGTTGTCAAATCTGATGATACGTGAATGCATTCCTTCTTGGCCTCCTCTAGCTAGCTCTTGCAGCACTTGCACTGCATCTGTGCACCCAAACATAGGCAATAACTTCCACATTGTCCAATATCTCCCATCGTAGTACCCAGGCGATCTGTGGTTCTCACGGTATACAAACCGATCCGTGCTAAACATATATAAACACGATAAAACACACAACAAAAAACCAATTAGCCACTAATGATGTATATTCAGTGGTATATAGTACAACATTGCATGGGAATTGGAAATAACCTCCAATTCAAATTCAAAGCAAGGAATCCATTTTTCGCGAAGAAGGTATTCGATTTCCTTGGCTAGCGATTCTTGAGAGAGCGTAGGAAGGTAGGACAGAGCCTCGTACTTCTTCAACCCGACCGTAGGCCATACCTATTAAGAGAGGGTTTGCAAAACTATGTGCTTTTAAAAGAAGTGATTTATTGTAATAGAAGTGAAAATTGCAATTAGAAGTTGGAGTATTTGCAAATAGAAGCTATAATAAAAGAACAGAGTGTTTGATGAATAAGTTGTAAAAATGTATTTTACAAATTTTAAAATGAATCCAAAATAAGCACAATAAGAAACTGAATAAATTATACATAATCGGAAATGGGAATTGACATTAAAAGCTAAGCTTAATTGCAAATTTAGTCATGTAACTCTTTTTGGTTGACAATTTTAGTCTCATAACTTATTGATTTGGCAGTTTTGGTCCTTGACGATTTTATCCTTTATTCAAAATAACAATTCTAGTCCTGTAACTTTTAACGATCATAGATATTTTAGGTATTTTGGCTAAATTATAAGAATATTGTGAGAACAAATGAAATATTAAAACACCTAGCTAGTTGAGACCAAAATCGCATCAAATCAAAACTGGTGAAACCAAAATTCCCCAAGTTAGAACTTATGGGATCAAATTGCAAGAATCAAATTTTGCAATTATGACTTAAATGTAGCTGATAGTCACTTTTTTCAGTTGTTTGCCAACACTATTTGTGTAAATTCAAATTTTTGATTTTATATTACCTTCATGCACTGGACTCTTCCACCATTGCTGGCTATGGAAGTAATGTCATTTTCATTTTTTCGTGTTATGGGGAATGCCTTGGCTAAGCCATTTAAGTCAAAGGCCGGCATTGAAGAATTCAATTTAGGTTTCCAGCCACATCCTCCATCTAGAAGCCATCCATCTTTGAAGAGTTGGTGATCAAGTTTGTGAGGAAAGTATGAAGCTTCCCAACAAGCCCACCATTGTTGAAGCTTCAACCACCTACCCCTCCCACATCCATCTATAAATAGGTGCTTCATTCTTCGATTGTAATCATCCTTGTGAGTGAATATCACAGAGAGTAGAGAGATCCTTGAGAGTGATCAAAATCAATCATTGAGAGATTGAGTGAGTTTTGAGAGTTTTTTGTGAGTTTGTAAATCTCCCTGTAAATCTATTCTTGTGTGAAATAGAATTGGTATTTTTCTTTCAAATTCATCCATTTAGTTTCAAAATGATCATGTGATACCTAACATCTTCCACCATTGCTGGCTATGGAAGTAATGTCATTTTCATTTTTTCGTGTTATGGGGAATGCCTTGGCTAAGCCATTTAAGTCAAAGGCCGGCAGCCTGATTTAAGGCCGGGTGAGGCCTGAGCCGGGTGGAGGCGCGGTGGATGGAGCCAATTGCAGCAGTGGAGATCATGGATGAAGCCATGACTACTCTTTATTGTTAATGCAACAATTGCTACTAATTATAATTTATATAAATACACCCTGTTTTCGCAATCTGTTTTGAGATGCCTAGCTCTGTTACTTCAACCTGTATTTATAGCATTACAGTGAGCTATTTCATTGGTCCTGTTTTGACCCTTTTTTGTCCAGTTCATTATTTGGTGAAGAATCTGTATAGTTAAATTTACAATATTTTGGGCTGTGGGGATGGAGTAGGGATAACATTTTGAGCTTGTAACCACATAAAGAGAAGAAATATTGGATGCATGTCTTATCATCAGAAGTTGGCATGAGGCAGTAGCCCATTATCTTATCTGATTCAGTAAATAAATGGAATATGTGAAGGCAGTTCAAGAAGGCTTCTTTATTTGTTCAATTTTTTTGTTATTATTTTCTTGTTTTGGTGGTTACCATGTGTATTTTAGGAAAATGTTAGTAGAGATATTAATTCATATTCATCCAAATTTGCTACCAAAATTAATCCTAGCTACTAGTTCTAGTAATTTTTAGTTTATACATTCTGTTGTGTGCGATCTGTAGAGTGCGGATATGAATTCAATCCGGATCGCCTTTAACAAGAAGAAAAAAAAAAGTTGATGTTTAATCATACAACCACCAATCAAGTATTCAACCATTGAATCTTCTATTCCATATTTTATATTAAAAGAATTCGTCAAAGGTTGTAGCCTAAACCTTCATTATTTTGTTTCTCTAGCCCATATGGGGTGGTCTTGTGGAGTAATATTAATTTTTTAAATCGAAAATCTAAAGTTTAAATTCTCACATCTCGCACTATTTGGTCGGCGCATCGTATATGGCTTACCGATACAATTTACTTATTGGCATGGTTTGCATGTTATTATGTCAAGTCCGAGAGTTTACCCGGTGCATAGGACTGCAATCGATCCGAACATTTGAGAGTTTGAACTTGACGAGTTTTTTTATTGAGCCTAGCACGAGCTCAATTTATTAAATATATTAATGATTGGCGAGTTCTTTTGAGCTTAACTAATTAATTAAATTTTATGGTTCTATCTAATAGTAAGATGGGCTTGGGCCTAATAAGAAATGTCTTGGATAGTGAGGCCTGTCCAGTGGGTAAAATTAACAACATTTGTGTTAGCTATTCAACGGGCTACTACACAAGCCCAATATAAAATTACCAACAACTCCATTTTTTTCCCATTTGACAATCGAGCTTAATACACTCGTCTATAAATTATCGACATGATGCTCTTTAGAACTGCGCACTATATTGTTTATGTGCTCCCCTACTGCGCACTATAAATTATGTAACATGTGTTCGGAATGTCTTTGAATTCATTAAAGGCTAACTAAATTTGATACTTTATTAGGAAGATTAGTGGTTTGAGAAGTATATGGTCACCATTGCCCCACAACTTGCATGATTTTACATAATTATTCTATATTAGGATTATTTTTTTCTAACCAGGGTTGTCAAGGCTTCAGCTGACTATTCCTGTGAGTGGACGACGGTCTTCTCTTTGTTCATCCACAAGATAAATCCGGTCATAACAATTAGTTTACATGTCAAAATTAGATATTCAGCATGTTGAGACCTGTCTAGATAACATCACACACATGATTTCTCCTATGCGTCTATCCAAGGAATTTGAAACCTCTTCATTTTTATGTAAGTACACGAAATTATTGGATTTGAGTAAAATATGTATATATTATCAAATGTATATGCACTGTATAAGTCTTGCCTTGTGTAACCATAAGTAAATGTATGTCTTTTGGTATATGATGGTGTTAAAATTCACAAATCACCCAAAGCTCCTCGATTTTTCGAAAGTAATAAATCTTAAAAGTTGGGACCGGAGCTGAAACACGAACAAATCGTGAGAGAGGTCTTGGAATGTCCTTTTAAAGCTATTTGATGCTTAAGTCAGCAATAATTAAAATATAATGAGAATGGACCAAAGCACGTGATAATTAACTATAAATTGCATACCTAGCTTGTAAATGACATGAGAATAGTATTTATACTCAAAACCTTGGCCACACGTACCTTGTTCATCGAGTTGGGCCTCGATCATTGGCCAAAAATTTAATAATAATTGGAATAACACATTATTTAGCAACCCCTCCTTCCCCAGAGGTTAGGAACATTCATGGGAAGGACGGATGTCCCGGCCTATAGTCCGAAGGAAGTGCGGGGTCTGTGCCACCGGCTGGTGTGGAGATACTCTAACTCGTAAAAAAGAAAAGAATAATAAATAAATGGGATTAAACAACTAAATAATAATTAGAAATTAAAAGAACCCAACGTACTTGTTTTTTCTTTTTTCACCCTGAATTTTTTTGTTGAAGGAGAAGCGTATATGTTTGCTGAAACTCCTTGCGTTGAAATTTCAGGCATTTGTTTTAGTTTTTGATGAAAGCTAGAAACTTGACTTTTCTCTAAATTTTAGGCCTATATTAAAGTAATAGTGATCATTTTGGTAAACTTTTTTGCATCGAAATTTGAAAGAGAGGAAAAAAAAAAAAGTAATCCTACTGTCCCTGCTAATGTTTAATAGTAGTATAAATTATATATTTGACTATCTTAGCTTTAAGGAAACCAGTCAATGACATTTAGTTATTTCTTTTTTAAGAATATAAACTAATCATAATGTAGATATCAATAATTCTTAAATAGCTACGGAGTTCGGACTACAAAAATCAATTAATTAGCCTCAATAAATTAAAACAAATGACAAAATGGTCTCTTAAAACTGATTTTAATTAGGGATAAATACAAAAAAAACTCTTGAGGTTTGGGCTAATTACAAAACAACCCCGAGATATACAAAAATTACAAAAAGCCACCAGGTTTGATTATGTCTTAAATTTATTTAAGGGTATATAAATATGGAGGGGATTTTGAAATATTTTCTATTTTTCCTTATGAAAGGAAAAAACGTAAAACGTAATCAAATCTCAAAAGTTTTTTTGCAACTTTTAAAATCTCTGAATTTTTTCGTAATTAGCCGGAAGCTTTAGTTGTTTGCGTTCGTCTACGACATCGGGGTCGATACCTAACAGTGGTATCAGAGCATCCCCCGCTGTGGCGGTACGAAACCCTTACCCTAGGGTTTCGCTCTGGTAAAGAGGATTTAACTCTCCTTTTATCGCTTTTGTAGTGTAAATACCGCTTGCCGCGGTTTATTTGCTGAGTCTTTATTTGCTGGGATTATGTGTGATCCCTTATTTGCTCTTACGTAGTTGATCGTCATTACGTGGTTGATCGTCTTTTCGGTTTTTTTTATTTAGTATTAAAGGAACTCCGAGCGTAAAAGTCGCTTGACCCTACACCGCGAGTGTAGTGGAATCGTGGTGCGAGGGGTTTCTATCCGTGACCCTTATTTGTGTTTTCAGTATTCGATTTTTTCTGTGTTTTGTTGTTTGTTCGTGATTATAACTTGCTTTGTGTGCCTTGTGTTTTAAAACTGTTGTGTTTTTGTGAAAATGGTTGTGCCTAGTTATAATCTTGAACCGTTTAATGGAAAACTGTTTTTTCGATTTGGCAACATAAAATGAAAGGAATTTTAATTCAAAGAAAAGTTTATAAGGTTATTAGTGGTGTTTATGGTGAAAAAGATACCATTTTAAAAGAAAGTGAAATTGATGAGTATGCATATTCTTCTATCATTTTGAATCTTTCGACTCTGTGCTTAGGAAGGTTGGTAAACTTGATTCTCGCAAAGCTTTGTGGGAAAAATTGCAAGAATTGTATATCAAACTTCTTTACCTAGTAAGTTGGTTTTGCTTGAAAAATTCTTGATTTAAACTTGATTTAAACAAAGAGATTGATGAAAATTTGGATGTGTTTACCAAATTAATTCAAGATATTAAACCGACTGGTGATAAGAATATTGATGATTATACTCCTATTGTGCTTTTAAATGCAATTCCTGAATTTTACAGTGATGTTAAATCTGCTATTAAGTATGGTAGAGATTCTATTACTCTTGACATCATTGTGAATGGCTTAAAAAACAAGGAACTTGATTTAAAAGTCAATAAGGGGGTAAGCGGTAGGGAGGTTATGCATGTTCGGGGTAGGTCCCAAGATAGGTTTGGTAACCACCAAAAATCTGATAATCATCAAAATCAGAATTTTCACAAGAAAAAGGGTAAAAGCAAGTCTAGATCCAAGTCTAGGCCTAAAGGAAGAAAATGCTATAAATGTGGTGAGGTAGGTCATTGTTCAACCGCTAAACACCTAAAATAAATCTAGCAATCCTCGCAAGAGAACGAGATCAATTGTAGGGTAACAAGTTGACCACAAGTCGTCTCTCAAGGAAGACTTAGCCGGCAAATAATTATTATGAATCACAATAGACAGAAAATAAATCCTAAACACTCTAATCGACTTGTTGGTTTTATTTAAACTAAAAGAAAACAATTAAAAAGACAAATTAAAACTAAGTTGGATTAAACTTTGGAGAAAAAGATTTGGAAGAAGGTCTAGGATTATGGATTCATCTCATCAAACTCGCAAGCAGAATACCAATTAATTGATCATGCGGTTAACAAATATAACAAACATGTAAAAACTAGGCCTAGGTCCGATAACTTTCGTATTCACGCAGTTAGGGCTATCCCAACATAATTTGCTATTTTCATTAAACCTAGGGTTAGATAATACATTTTCGATTCATATCTAACCCCTCAATAAATTTAGTCCAGGAATAATATCTTCTCTCGATCTCAATTATTCCCCCAAAACAATCAAAAGTTGATCAGACAATCAATTATCAAATAAAGCAATTTATCCAGGAAAGCAGATCAATTAATCAATACTCATGCTTGTTTATTTGAATCAAATCATCCTAATCCTAGAACAAGGAAATTAGTTCATGCTTGGGGATGGGATCATAATCTCAATTGAAGGAAAGAAAACAATCATAAACATGATCATGCAATAATAATAATCTCCCAACAATTAAAATCACACAAAAGAGATGAAGAAATCTTACTCTTTGATTAAGAAGCAAAAATAACTTCAAGGGGAAGAATCCAAGCAATCCCAATGTTGAAAACAAGAGAAAAATACCAAAAAACTAAAGTATAGAAGTGCTATGAATGAGAGTGTACGAAATTATGGATCCCCAAGGGCTATTTATAAGCCTAAGCCTATACAAGGTGGAAGAATCCAAAAAGGAAAGGAAAATCGGATTTAAAATTCTAGAAACATCTCCGGTGCGCGTCGCGCAGAGTTGGCTGCGCCGCGCATGGACCCAGCGTATTCTTGCGCGCCGCAGCCTTGCCTTGTGCGGGTGCACGGGCGCCCGTCTTGCGCGTGGCTTGCTCGCCGCCCTCGCGCCGCGTACAGGCGCTTGGCGGCGACGCATTGCGTCCGTCTGGCTGCGCTGCTTAATCGGTGAGGTGCCGCGTCGCGCAGCGATTCTGGGCGCGCGCATTTACGTCAATCTTGACGTTGCGCGCGCCTTGCAGTGCAGTCTTGCGCGCGACAACTTCAAGATCCCCAACCGCCGACGCCCATAATGTCTGTTTCGACCGTTTTTGTCCGTTTTTAAGTTCTCTTTTTACAAAAACCTACTAAACAACCAAAAATACCATACGTAACATATGACAATATAAAATGGGGCGAAAAGACACAAAAATACGCACACTCATTCATACAAAAATATAGAAATCACGCAAAATTCACACACAAAAACATATAAAACAGTCATTACATTAGGGAGTGCCCTAATAAGAAAGGAAACCAGAATTTTAAAAATGATCAAGCAAATATGGCTTCTAGTAGTGAAAATGTTGGTGAAATTTTTATGGTGTCTGATTTATGTGAAAAACATGTTGTTAATTCTGTGAAATCAAACTCTGTGATTGATAATGAATGGCTTATTGATTCTGCTTGCACTTTTCACATGTCACCATTTAAAAATCTATTTTCAAGCTACAGTGAAGTGAAAAACTGTCATGTTTCTATGGCCAATGAGAAAAAATGTAAAGTTCTTGGAATTGGTGATATTTGCTTGAAATTTGAATCTGGTTATGCTTACACTTTGAAAAATGTTAGACATGTACCTGATTTGTGCAATAATTTGATATCTTGTGCTGGGTTAGAAAATGATGGATTAGAAGGGAGATTTGGAAATGGTGTTATGAAATTTTTGAAAGGTTCTTTAGTGATTTTCAAAGTTGTCAAAAGGAATAACTTGTATGTTTGTTTTGCTGAATCTATGCCTGTTGCTGTGAATGTTGTGAATGCTGTCAATGTTGATAAAACTGATTTATGGCATAAAAGGCTAGGTCACATGAGTGGTAAAGGTCTTGAAATTCTGCATAAGGCTGGTTGTTTTGGTAGTGATGTTCTATCATGTTTGCCCTTTTGTGACTCATGTGTGTTATGAAAACAACATAAAGTTAAATTTTCTGTTTCTCCTTTTCCTAATCAATCTGTTTGCACTGATATACTTGAGTATTTGCATGCTGATGTTTGGGGTCCGTCTAGTGAACCCACTCAAGGTGGAAATAGGTATTTCCTATCTATAATTGATGATTTTTCAAGAAAAGTGTGGGTTTTCTTAATGAAAAATAAATCTGATGTGTTTGAAAAATTCAAGAATAACATTGATTGAGAATCAAACCGGTAAAAGGATTAAAACCCTTAGGACAGATAATGGTCTTGAATTCTGCAATAACTTGTTTGACAACTTATGTGTTGAATATGGTATTAAAAGGCATAAAACTGTGCCTTATATGCCGCAGCAAAATGGTGTTGCCGAGCGTATGAATAGAACCTTACTTGAAAGGGTCAGGAACATGCTTGCTTCCTCGGGTCTTTCAAAAAGGTTCTGGGGTAAAGCTGTTCATACGGGTGCGTATTTGATTAATAGATCTCCATCTGTACCTTTGAAAAGAAAATGTCCTGAATTTGTGTTTTCTGGTAAACAAATTGATTTTTCAAACTTGAAAGTATTTGGTTGTGCTGCATTTGTTCATCAAAAAGGTGATAAACTTGAACCAAGATCTAAAAAATGTGTTTTTTAGGATATTCTGAAGGTGTGAAAGGTTATAGGTTGTGGCTTAGGGGTGAACCTGGTTTTAAAATTTTAATTAGTAGAGATGTCATTTTTAATGAATCTGAATTTCCATGTTTGACTCCCTCTTTGCCTTTGTGTGAATCCGAGCCTGCTCCAAATAAGGTGGAGCAAAACTGCATTTCAAGTAATTTTGATGATTCGAAAATGTACATGCTGAAATTGAAAATGTGCACGAACATATTCCCGAAAATGAGCCTCGATTTTTGCATATGCCTGAAAATGTTGATGTTCTTTGATTTGCATGATGAATTGGCTGATTTGGATGATAATGAACATCATGAACTTGGTAACTATCAACTTGCTAGGGATAGAACTCAAAGGAATATCAGGCAACCTTCTCGTTTTGATGATTTTCACTTGACTTCGTATGTTTTTTCTGTTTTTGAGTCAATTGATAATTGTGAACCTAAAACTTACCAAGAAGCTTTAAAATCTGAACATTCTCAAGAGTGGTTAAATGTTATGCATGAAGAAATGAACTCTTTACATGTTAACAACACTTGGGTACTTGTACCTAAACCTGAAAATTGTTCTGTGGTTGATTGTAAGTGGTTGTTTAAGGTAAAGAATGAGAATGATTCTGTACGTTTTAAAGCTAGACTTGTGGCTAAAGGTTTTACTCAAAAGGAAGGTGTTGATTATACTGAAATATTTGCTCCTGTTGTGAAATTTACAACCGTGCGAATTATGCTTGCCTTGACTGCTCAGTTTAATTGGGAATTAAAGCAGTTAGATGTGAAAACTGCTTTTTTGCATGGTGATTTAACTGAAAAAATCTATATGCAACAGCCGGAAGGTTTTGTGGATAATAAGAAATCTGATTTTGTTTGTTTATTGAAAAAATCCTTATATGACTTGAAACAGTCTCTAGATGTTGGAACAAGAAATTTGACGAATGCATGTTGTCTTTGAATTTCAAAAGAAGTAATTATGATCAATGTCTTTATTTCAAAGAAAATGTAAAAGTGCCTGTTTTCTTGTTGATTTATGTTGATGATATGTTGCTGATTAGTCCATGTGTTAAAACTATTGAGCATGTTAAAAACTGTCTAAGTGCTAAGTTTGACATGAAATATTTAGGAGATGCTAAAAGGATTTTAGGAATGAACATCTTTAGAGATAGGAAAAATTACGTGATTTTTCCAATCAAATTTTTATGTGCGTAAAATTTTGTCTAAATTTTCTATGAATGATTCAAAACCTGTTAATATACCTTTTGGCTGCCCATTCCTTCTTAAGTAAAGAACAATACCCTAAAACTGAGCATGATGTTAATTCTATGAAAAATGTGTCATATTCCAATGCTATAGGTTCTGTTATGTATCTTATGGTTAGCACTAGACCGAATATTGCTTATTCTGTGAGTTGTTTGAGTAGATACATGTCTAATCCTGGAATTATACATTGGAATGCTGTTAAATGGCTTTTGCGTTATTTGAAACATTCCTTGAATTATGGTTTGAAATTTGCTAAGTGCAAAGATGGGGTTAAATCAAAAAGGTTATGTGGATTCTAATTATGCAAATGATAAGGATAACAAAAAATCAACAACATCTTATGTGTTCCCTTTGTGTGGTTCATTTGTTAGTTGGAAATCACAGTTACATCACATTGTTGCATTGTCTACAACTGAATCTGAGTATATAGCTGTAACTGAAGCATTTAAAGAAACACTTTGGCTTAAGGGCTTGATTTCTGAACTTGGTTTTCTTGATGGTAATGTTGTTATTTTTCTGACAGTCAATCCGGTATTCAATTGTGTAAGAATCCTGTTTTTCATGATAGAACTAAGCATATCGATGTAAGGTTTCATTATATTCGTGATATTGTTGCTAAATGCTTAGTTAATCTTGAAAAAATACCTTCTGAATTTAATCCTGCTGATATGAGAACTAAATGCGTGCTTGTTAGTAAATTTCTAACATGTTTAAAAATTTTGAATTTTGATACAGGTGATTAAGCAGGAACTGTACTTGTTGGTTTTCTGTTTATAACATGTTATGTGCTTGTTATAAACTGTTTTGTGGCACTGTGTGTGCAATAAATGGAAAATGAAAAAAAAAGAGGCGATGATGATTATGTGTGTATGTCCCGAGTCGTATGAACCGAAATTGTGCCAAGGTGGAGAATGTTGGAATGTGGCCCAATTTGTTTGGGAACCCATACATCCTTAGACCAGGCCCATTGATTAAGAAGCCCAAAGTAACCAACCCTAGTTTTCCCGGGTCAGTTTTTTAACCCGACTGAGACACATGGATCCTTTACTTTAAATCTGACCCTTGGATTTAGGTATTTGATCTTGGCCCTACATTTTCCCAATAAACCAAGCCACCTCAAACCCTAATCTCTTAACCCTCATTTACGCCTCTCTCTCTTTTCTCTCAACTGACTGCTCCCATTTTTCCTCCTTTGAAAAATCTCTGCTACTCTTCTATTCCACCTCTTTTATTTTCTTCTAGTGTGGTTGATTTTTGAGTGTTTTGTTTGTGTTCGTTCATCTCTTTCTTTCACATTGAGGACAATGTGAACCTTTAAAATTGGAGGTGGGTGCAATTACATTCTTAGTCTGTGTGTGCTTGATTTTATTTTTAGGTTGTCGACAAGAGGTAATTTTTTTTTAACAAATTGAGTGTTTGCTAGTCAATAACTTAGCCCAATTACACCAAAATTAACTTTTTGATTTATGTTTTCAATGTGAAGCAATTGATTGTCTAGAATAGATTGATGTAGATGTGTGCTAAATTTTGACGAGATTTCCAACTCTATAATACTTGATTTGTTAAGGCATTTACGACAAAGCTTAGTGTTATGAACGTTTGAGAATTCATGATTTAGTGGTGGTTAACTAGTTGTTATACCAAGCTTGTGAAAAAAAAGAAATGAAAAAAAAGAAAAAAAAAAGGGAATCCAATCGAGGTTATACTCCTATATTTGTTGTTGCTTAGTAACTAGGAGCATTCATGAGCCCCATGTTTGTCTTTTACGTAAAACGGCGACACAAATATGAGTATGAGAAACCACCCTAGGAGTGTTTGAACGAAAATTCAAAATATAAACCTAGTGGAAGAATGCCTCGAAAGGACCTACAAAAAAAACACTCAAAATCCCAAGCTAAACACGTCATTTCGGGGCCTTTTCAGTCAAACACAGGCCGGGTGTGTTTTTAAGCACATCCGTGCTTTTTAGAAGTAAAAAACGAGCAATTTTTCGACCCCGACATACCAAACACGGCCAGGCCGTGCTTTTCAAGCACGGTCGTGTTCGGGAAAATCCAAAAACACGGCCTGCCCGTGCTTTTAAAGCACGGGCGTGTTTTTCGTCCAGACTGGTTTTTTCTTTGGCGGAAATTATGGAGACTTTCCCCTTTTGCTTTTTGACAACCTTTGAGCAACTTTTACACCCCATTTTGATGCACCAAGCTATATTATTCCCTCAATTGTTATGTGGACACAATGATTCAACCAACTCAACCATGAATGTGCACACAATGATTCAACCAACAGCCATGGAAGTGAAGTATTTGTTAGCATTATTGATGTGTTCTTTCACAAAGATGATGCCTATAAAAGCCAAGAGTTTGAGTTGGAAATAGATAATGTTTGATACATGTTTTTATCTTAATTTTGATGATTTTATTTTATCACCAAAACAATGTTTTTAAAGGTTGTCCAAATACTCCTAAATGATTTAAAATGGTTTCAATATTTTCCGGAGTATTTCCTCAAGTTTATTTTTGTTAATAATGGACAACACTTTTATTGATTTTATATCAATGAGTTTTTACTCCTATAACAGTCCCTAAATGTTGTCTAAATACTCGATCGGTTTAAAATGTTTTTACTATATTTTGGAGTATTTCTTGAGTTTTATTTTCGATAAAAATTGGACAACATTTGCCTCGTGGTCGACCGGCCGCCTCTATAGGGCAACCCGTACAAGAAGATGTTTTTAGAAAAGAGAAAATGAGACGGAAGTAAAAAACAAGCGGTCGGCCGCCGCTCGGCTCGGCCGACCGGTCGGCCGATCGCCCAGTCGCCAATGGCCGACCTAAGCACTGCATGTTTTGGTTTTGAAACGAACAAAATCTCCTCCTTTTTTGATTAGGGGGACCGGTTGAGACAGGGGTCGACCGGCCAAGCCTCACGTCGACCGGTGGCCGCCTGTTGTAATTTTCAAAGTGTTCTTATTTCTCTTATTTCGACCTATGATTGGCCGCCTTGTGTATCGACAAAGAAAAATATGACCGTTTGACAACAGACACATTTCCTTAAATTGTGGGATTGATTTCTAATGCCTATATTCTTGATTTTAATTGTATTTTTCTCAGTAGATTCTCAATCCCCAAGAGGAGCCTATGCTTGATCAATCATCTCCTATAAATAGAGGAAGCTTTGGAGCAACCAAAACAACAATTGAGATACAACACAACAAGATACACTTCAAGCAAACACTTGGTCTTTCATTGTTATTATTCTTGTTGTAAAATTGCCTAGCTTATCACTTTCACATCTTTGAGGTCTAGGCTTTTCTTGATTACACTTCGCACTCAAATTGTATTATTCATCATTGAGTTGTAATCTTGATTTTTGGTTATCATTCAAACACAAGATATCCTTGTGAGTGTTCTTGTGGTAAGAACACACTTGGATGATCTAGGTGATAGGTGAAGAAGATTGTGGTAATCTTCTTATTGAGGTGTTGAAGAATTTGGTATTCTTCAAGGTTGAAGATTGTGGTAATCTTCACAAGTGTGCCGATTGAAGGAAGATTGTGGTAATCTTCAAAGGGAGATTGTGGTAATCTCCAAAGGTGGTGTTGAAGAAGAGTGTGGTGCTCTTCAAGTTGTTGTAAGTTGAATTTGTATTAATTTTGGCTATTAATAAAATTCTTTTTCTTTTCAAATCCATCCAGGATATCTTGGGGTGGTAGAGGATTAGGCCCTGGAGTGGGTTGAACCTCTTTAAATCGGCGTGTGTTGTTTACATTCCGCACCTTTGTTATTATCTTTGAGCATTCGGTTGAAAAAGAGGGTGAAATCGAAAAGATGGAGATAATCTATTCACCCCCCCTCTAGATTATCGTAGCCGCTTGGAGATAATCAGGGGTCGATACCTAACAATAAATTATATATTTGACTATCTTAGCTTTAAGGGAACCAGTCAGTGACATTTAGTTATTTCTTTTTTAAGAATATAAACTAATCATAATGTAGATATCAATAATTCTTAAATAGCTACGGAGTTCGGACTACAAAAATCAATTAATTAGCCTCAATAAATTAAAACAAATGACAAAATGGTCTCTTAAAACTGATTTTAATTAGGCATAAATACAAAAAAAAATCTTGAGGTTTGGGCTAATTACAAAACAACCCCGAGATATACAAAAATTACAAAAAACCACCAGGTTTGATTATGTCTTAAATTTATTTAAGGGGTATATAAATATGGAGGGGATTTTGAAATATTTTCTATTTTTCCTTATGAAAGGAAAAACGTAAAACGTAATCAAAGCTCAAAAGTTTTTTTGCAATTTTTAAAATCTCTCAATTTTTTCTTAATTAGCCGGAAGCTTTAGTTGTTTTCTTTTGTAATTATCAATTTTAATTCTTATACATTTTTATAGCTCTATCTCAAACATCAATCTCATTAGTAGATTTCCTTTTCTTTTCCTGCGAGTGTTTTGTCCAGATGGGAATTTTCAAGTCAGAAAAGTATACAGCACTTGTCTCTTCACCAAATCAAGTAGTTTGTTGCAGCAATTTAAAATTTGATGGAGATAGTTGGAGAGAGAAATGAATGTTGGCAACAAGAAAATGGCAAAGTAGAGAATGAGGCTAAGAGCAAAAGTGTAAAATAGAGTTGGGTAAAAGACATTCTTGAGATTTAATGTGCTGTAACAAAATGGCAAAAACCACAGTAAAAGACACCAAGAGAGGAACAAATCCAAGGTACAAACTTAAAAAGGCACCCAACTTTATTAATATGTACAGAGGATCAGACAAGTCTTTTCATTTCAAGAAGGGAAAATAAAAGATTATTAAAAAATAATCCCTACTTTATAGTATTTTTTAAATAAAATTAAAATAAAAATGAAAACTTTTTGAAGCCTTTTTTGGAACAAAATCCGACAATTACACAATCTTGGTTAGAGTGTTTTTCTTGCACTTTTCTAATGGTGTTCATAGTTCAAACTCTGATGAAAAGTTGAATCTTTCTATACGTTGGCACGTGAATTTTTACACGTCAAATGATTATGCATATTTTTTTATTCCTTAATCAATTATTTTGGTGCTAATAGCATAAATCATATAAATTAAATCAAGAAAATTGTCTTGAAATCTCCCAGAGTACAAAAATGCATGTAATGTATGAACCGACTAGTAATTAAGTGCTGATTGGCTGGTAATTAATTAAATATTTGATTGGCTGGTCCTATGTTTAACACGTGAGTGTACATAATAGTCTTAAATTTTTATTTTTTAAATTTGGATGAATATAGCAGTACTGCTCTGAGCAGAAAATATAGTGGGTGATGAATTGCTGTCTTGAAAGTGAAAAATATTGTATGGTTGTGTTTCCAACACCAATTTTCCAGTTTCCAACTATTACAAAAAATGAGTTTATGTTTGTTTCAAAAAATTTCAGTAGAAATGAATTCATTTCCAGTTTTCACTTTTTTATGGAAAATATTCTTTTGAAAATACAACCAAATAATTTTTCTTTCCAATTACGCAAATCTAGGTAAAAATATACTATAATCACGCAAATCTATGTCAAAAATATATTTGAAAAACTATAACCAAACATATTCTTATTTTCAAACAGAAATTCAGACAACAAACCAAACATATTCCCAATTTCACACGAAAACCAACAAAGTTTAAAAATCCATTTTCCAATATTAGAAACTGGAAATTGGACTTGGAAATACATCCATACAAGCCAATAATTTTTCTAATATTCTTGATAGCTACATTATTTGAATATATAGTGAAAAATAATAAATACCCAGTACAAAAAATAATAATAAATACCCAACTACTGATTTTATAGAGGGTTTATTATTGGAGGTGACGACATTAATTTTTCCAGACCCATCATGGTCGTAATAAATTTCGTAATGGGCATGTCTGTAACATCTGGCAGTGATGAGGAATAAATTTGTTAATCTCAATATATACCACATACATCAAAATATTTTCTAGGATTCTTCATTGATTTTTTTTTACTCCCCCTATTGTACTAAAAACTACAATTTCAACTAATTTTATTATGTGTCAACAATAATATAACCCGTGGGAACAATTCAATTTTTTCCTTTTTCTTTTGGTATCACCTTGCCACCAAAAATTGATGTGCATTTTTTTTAATTGGCTTGCTTTGCATTATTCCATCATAATTCCCTTTTAGTACTGTTGATATTTGAGGTCTGTCTGGAACATCTGAACATAATTTATTGGCAGTCATACATCATATTGATAATTTCATTTTTTAAAATGACTACAAAACTATTTTAAATATATTTGTGAACTCAGTTATGTCCAAACAAAGCCAAAATAAGCTAAAAGTAGAACATATAGCAATCTAGCTAGTTCATAATCTTTTTTCTTGATTGTTTTTTTTCCTCCTCACAATGATGCTAAAAGTAGAACATCTTTTTTTTTCTTCTTTTACTTATACCTGCTAAAGTGTACCATATTATTTGTCTATGGCTTGATAGAAACAAGATCAAAAACCACAGACAATTGGTATTTCAATGTTGTTCACAAGTGAAGCATCAAATTCGCAAACAAGTTGGTACAATTCTACTTCTGTCAATACATATGAATTCCACAAAAAATACCATGTTATATAAATTTGGTACATCCTTAAATAAATATAAAATTGTATGTTACTATACATATCCGTTAAACAACAAAAATCTTTCTTAACACCGTAGCGAGATTCCCGGTCAGCCAACCTATTAGGATCGACCCCGTCTCATGTTTTTCCAAATCTATGTCTCATTCTAATTTTGATTAAAAAGATTTATATATAGAGAGTAACAATTCAACGTGCAATGGACATTATTAAAATGCTAGCGAAAAGAGGAGACACGCAATCAGTCAATCACCTTTGCTAAAAGTAGGAAACTTGATCATCTTTTTGGATACACAGTTAAATTATAGAGGAATCATTGCAACTGCTACATCTCTAAAATATTCAATACTTTTACAGAAATAGACATATAATTAAATTTTAATCTATGCAAATTAATTTTCCCATTAATGACTAAAATGATAGTAGTTAATAATATGAACCTAAATAATTGGCATCACAAACACGTAACATGGAATTGTTGTACTGACCTGTTTAAATTACTCTGTTAGACACCGACGCGGCGACGCCGTTTTTATTTGTAAGAATTCAGACTCATCTTTTCAGGAAATTATTTTGTTGTATACTTGGTCCACCTAGGGAAGAAATTATTATAGAAAATCTAGTCAAACCTCACTGGCAAATAGAACCATGTTGTCTTATCAAAGTGTGGTAAAATTGCAAAATTAGTCATGTTACAATATAGCACTAACAAAAAAGTCTTGTAATAATCATTTTTAGCAAAAACATCATGTAATTCGTATAAATTAACATGTCAATTTTAGTCCTATAAAATGTATGGTCATCAAACTAGCCTTATAACTGTATGAAAATCTTAATGTTGATCACAATTTCACCAAAAAATGGGAACTACATGTGCCGTCACGTGATTGAAATTCAGTGAATTTAGCACCTAAATTAAAATTTTCATATACTTAGGACTAATTTGCAACTGTGTAATTTGCAGGACCAAAATCGAGAGTTTTCTATAATTATAAGATTTGCGGGTCTTTTTCTTTGTCGCTTTATTATTACAAAGATCAATTTTGCCCAAAATGTGATATCTAGCCAGAAACAAGATTTTCTATTTCAAATTATGTTAATATCTTGAGCTTCAAATATTGTCCATATACATTAAGTGTATTGCTTACCTCGTTAATTTACATGTGACACATATTTAAGATAGTTGGAATACTAGATGAAACACATTACACACTTTAGAAAAAATGATCCATAACCAGGCCATCCACTCAGATGATATTTTTTTATTCTAAAATAGTGTTTATCTTCTATTTAATCGTACCAATGATTGTCACACATATATATTTAGCGTTATCATTTGGATTATATAAACATGCTATTTTGAGAATTGGTCCATCATGTTATTAGGATTTTGGATTAGTCCAAAATGTATTCAATTTGTGCACTTTTGACTCGATTTTGATCGGACAAATATAATTTGACCGGAAATTACTGAAATGGCATCTGAATAAGTATGAATTGCTGACATGGATAAATAATTTGATGATTTTTGGCGATTCCCAAATGGCAAAAAAACCCAATTATTATTTGTCATGTCAGCAATTCCCACTTGTTCAGATGTTATGTTAGCCATTCCGGTCAAATTAGATTTGTGCGGTCAAAATCGCACTAGATGTGCACAAATTGAAAATGTTTTGGATTAAAATTAAATTTTGACAATATGACGAACCAATTTTTAAAATAAGTCAACATATTGGACTAAAGTTACTATTTTCCCGAATTAATAGCAATACTTTAGTTAAAAAAAAAAAAAAACCCTTTTATTCTCTTACCAGTCCCCAATTTCTTTCTCCAACGACAAACACTGCTAGTTTGATATATGTTCCCATCAGGAAGGGGGTCCCACTTTTGCATGTACAACACTCGGTCCACCCCCACCCACCCCACCCCCAATCCCTCTCTGTGTATCTAACATGTATGTAAAAAACACAAAGCCGTGAATTCATACTCATATACTTCTTCAGAGAGAGAAAGAGCATAATATCATCCAAGTGGGAGTTTTTTCAAACCAGATAATCTACAGAGGTCAAAATATAAATACTGATAAAAAAAGGAAAGGGGTAAAGATTGAAACCCTTTATGTGGGTTCGCCGGCGATGTCGTTTTCCGTCGGAAAAAGACCATTTTACCCATCATCTCTGGTGGTGCTGCTAATCATCTCGCTTCTGGTTTCCAGTCAAAGCAAGGCAGTGGCAATCCGGATATTTCCGCGAAGTTTAGTGGCAGCAGAGGAAGAAGGGCAACCCATTGCCGAACCTACTCCTCCAGCTGGCAAGAATCAAACAGAAATATTCAAAGAGTATTTCAATAGCAGACTTTCTGATCTCAACAGTACTATCTCAAATAATGGTACTAATAATACATTTCTTGATGATTACAAAAGGAGAATACCCAGCTGCCCAGATCCTCTCCACAATTAGTAGAGTTAGTTAATTAATTATTTCTTAATTTTAGTTAATTTTATTTTTGAGGCCGTATATTTATTTTTAATTTTGGTAATTTTGTCCAAAATACCCACGTTTTTTCTCGGATTTGTTGTTAATTGTACTTTGATTTATGGTTCTAGCTAGTAATTAAGTTCAAGGGGGTAAACCGTGGGTATTTTGGTATTTTTAATATTCTGGTTTTTAATTTGCTTCAGATATCAAGAAATGAAAAGTTCATGATGATGTATATATGTAAGAGCTGAGTTCTTGAATTTATATATTTATTTCTGTTAATTAGCAGTTAATTTCTTTCAACAATTTGTTGGCAGTCCTAGATTTAGACACTTTTTTTTACTGTCAATGACTCAATGTTATAAAAATCACAGTCTAGCCTTGATTAAATCATCATAGGCGCTATACTCCTCTTGTCAACCTAAGTTTTTCCGATTAGACCCCGCCTAAATTCGGGATTAACAGAAAATAGTTATAGTAGACAATGTTGTAAAAAGCGCTAGGTGTTGGTCGGACAGCTGAGGCCTATTTTTATAACAGATGTAAGCTATTTTTTTGTATTTTTTTTTAATTTTTTTTATCAGCAAATTCAATTTCATTTTGTGGTAGGTTTTGATGAATTGACAGTTCATTGATGCAAAAGCCAATGCCTTTCACCAATAGGGCAAAAATGGTCTGGTTTACATCACAGTCCTATAAGATTGCAAATCTTATGGATATATATATTTCCATGACCAAATAATATATGTCTTTATGGAGAATTCAGAGACAGTCTACATATTTGGTAATTGCTTAAAAGAGGTTTCTCTGTTTGCAAAAGTAGTGTTGTTATGTTAACTCATTTTTCCACAAGAGGTAAGTGTGTATATTCTGTGGAGTTGTCATTTAGTAGTGAAACCACATCATTTTACTGCGGATGAGGAGAACTTTTTAGCATCAAAACAACATAGGATTGATATGATCATGTCTCTGCATTTGACTGTTAGCATGAAATTGTTTTTGATTTTTGAATCTCTTCAGATTCCATTGCATTGTCATTATCTTGCTGCCAAAGATGATATGGCTTTGCCGTGAAGGGAATGCATTCTTGAGGTACAAAATATTTCTGAATTTTGCAGTGTTGATATGTAAATTAGTAAATAGGCCCTATACTTACCTACCCCCACCCCCAAAAAAACCCACCAAGGAGATATTCTACTTGAAACGAATGAATAAAATATAAAAAAATAAAAAACGAGGTTTGGGGGTATTTACATAAAAATTAAAATAAGTTTCAAAATTACAAAAACGTCGTTTAGGTAATGAGGTTTGGTTCCGTCATAAATGCAAGTGGGATGATTGTAATATATTATACAAATGTAAGGGAGTGTTTGAAATATTTTTTGCTTACGAACAGAGTAAAATGTAAGACGGAATCAAACTTGAAGGTGGTTTATGTAATTTTTTTACGAAAAATTTGCAGAATATCTAATACAGAGTAAAATTGGCTCGAATCATGTGTTGGACACACTATCCTTAAAACAACTTTGCCTTCTATTTTGAATGTTTGATTTCTAGGATAAGACGAGAAAATATTGTTGCACGATCGTGCTCATATTTATGGTGGCACGATCGTGCTCACATTTATGGTAGCACGATCGTGACCTATAGTGTGCTGCCCATATCGTGTCATGTTGAACATTCCAGTTTTTTTTTCTCCTCTTGAAAATAAGCAAATTTCCTGCATTATACATAAATATTTGAAGCAAGATATACATTAGTTTGATTCAAGTGACTTAAAATTATTTTCAATCGTGTATTGAATCTTCAAAATCGAAAACATGAGGAAAAAAAAGAAGATTGTTATCTTTGGAAAGAAGAAAAAAGATGAAAGAAAAATTATATTTTTAAACCAAGAGAGAGAGAGAGAGAGAGGATAAAGACATTTATAACCTTTCATTGAAAAAGTGGGTAAAAGTGGTTTTTATGAAAGTTAGGTAAAAAATATTTTTTTATCCGAAAAAAGGTAAAAATGGCCATTTTCTCTTGTATATATTGTGAAAATCTTGAACCATGCACCTTCTATAAGCTTCAAGATCAACAAACATTAACTCTCCGCTACCCCATGACTTGGAGCATTCACTCCCTACTCCTACATGACTAGGAGTTAAGTGTGTCGTCACTCTCTCGATACTCAATGGCTTGGAGGTTTAGGTGTTACAAAGTTACACACCATTGGAGTTAAACATTTTCTTCATTATTGAAGAGATAGCCGGTCCAAGAAAATTATGCCAAATAACATAATTTTCATTTCATTTTTCCAACATTTTTAAAAATTCTCTGAATCTCAACCCCACCCGAGGCATTTGATCGAATAGTTGAACTAGAGTTAGGAACGAAAGAAAAGAAAACTGACCCCAACCCGAGAGAGCTAGGGAAAGAAATTTGAATTGGCTCTGCATCCTCTGGAACTAAAAAAGTTGTGAGGTCTTCATTTCATATAGAATAAGTTTTTTGTAAATACCCAATACGTCAAGTTATTTTTAATTATCCATAGAATTAAAATAAATATTTTACGTGTTTCCAAAGAAAAAAAGATGATCTTTGTATGAAACTAGAAATTGGACTAATTATTAAAGAAAATATTACGAGGTTAACAGTGAGCACGGTAAATGATACATATCTAGTGAAACAATAATCACCACTTGATTATTAAGAAAACAAAACTGAGAAGAGGTCAGGTACATAGGTGGGACTCGACTCTTTGACATTTTACAAACGATTGATGAGTGGTAGATTGTGAATTAATTACATGGTACTAGTTATGTCGGGTGACTCCGAGTTGGGCGTAAAAGCATATAATAATTTCTCAATATCTTTTATGAAGTTATCGTTATAACTTATATTATGATTTTTTTTTTTTTTGCGTGTCTCAATTTTTGACCAGGAGGATCGTAGACGACGATTTAGTTTTAGTGAGAAATTCAATCACACTGACATGGCGGCGGGTAAATGACATTTTACCTTAATGTAATGGTAAACGGTAAATAATATGATGTGGAATGAAAAAAAAATACCATTTTCTTTTTTTGAAAAAGGGAATAGAATACAAAATAGTGAAATGCTCTATCGAGTTTGCAATAACCAATATACCCTTATGTATGTGCAATGAGTTTCTCACTTTATTTATCGTTCATTATCATAAAAAGTAACAATTAAACATATATATTTAATAATTTTACAAATTTTATTTATGTTGTTTCAAAATATATCGATCATGCATATTCTTTAGTTGGAGATATACTAATTTTAATGGATATTATATTTGAGAGTTTCCTTGAGATAATTTTACTGATCATGCCATATGACATATTAAAACCTTAAAATGCATAGCATTGTTTATTTATATTTTTAATTCTAGATAATAAGAATGCTAATATAAGAATATATTTCATTTCACTTCTGTTGAAATTTATTGATTATTATATATTCTACATAAGTTTGATTATATTACTCTAAATGATCAGGAAGCGAAAAATAATAACAATAAGGAAATAACAGAGAAACCACGAGTTTGTAGCTCAAGTGGAATCGCTCACCTTGTAAGAGCATTGACCGAGGTTCGAACCCAGTATTTTTCAATTTCTTTGAAATTTATCATATCCCCTCCAACCACTACTCCCAACTTTCTAAAAAAATAAAATAATATAGAATGATAAATAAAGTTGAAATTTCCATCCTGATAATTAGGGTAAACTAGTCACGTTCCATTTAGTAAATAGTGTAAATAGCATGAGTACATAACTAAAGTAAAACTCATATTTTATCTTGATAATTTGTAATATATGGTTGTATTTTCAAAAGTCATTTTCCATTTTTCAACTATTCTAGAAAATGTGTTTATGTTTATTAAGATAAGTTCTCAGTGAAAATGAAGACATTCTCAATATTTTATTTTATTTTATTTATGTAAATACTCTTCTAGAAATACAAACAAACATATACAATAACAAAAATTCAGACAACAAACCAAATGAACCACAATACAAATTTTTATGTTCAAACATACTCCATCTGTCCCACTAAGATAAGGCACATTTCCTTTATTGTCCGTCTCAAATTATAGACTTATTTCCTTATTGAGAATATTATTTACACAACATAATAGACTTAAAATACCCCTATTTGATTCACTTTGTTTTTAACAAATTTTATTTTTTCAATATAGTTTAGTCCATTAAATGTAAGGCAAAAATAGGAAGAACATGAGAAATTATGATAATTCCAATAACATTTATTAAATTTTCTTAATCTGCGTGAATTATCCTCATTGTTTGTTTTAGTGGGTCGGAGGGAGTATATAATAACACAAAACCCTCCCCACCTGTAAAATAAAGGTTAATTTGTTAGCAAAAAATTGTAGTATTGTTTATTATGAACAATTTGAATAAATAGAATTGTAAATTTCAAATTGCAGCAGATAAATCGAAAACTGAATTGAAACAAAATTACAGAATTCTAATAAACAGAAATGGCTTGAATCTTGTGTCGAACACACTATCATTAGAACAGATTCGTCCTCTATTCTGGACGTCTGTTTCTCAGGATAAGACAGAAAAATTGGATTACCTTAGTGTCCGACGAAACTGAACTTATGCCTGACAAATATCACCAAAAATGCATGAGGCCAAGGGAATTTTGAGAACAATATTCAGAGAATTGTTAGAGTGCAAGTGTTGAGTGTTTTTTAATTGCTGGAAAACCAGCTATTTATATAGTTGAAGAAAGAACCTGACCATTAAAGCTCCACAGCTGTTACACATCAATAACATTTGTAAATAATTTCAAATTAAATCAGATGTTACATGTAGGAATTAATTTTTTGTTGCTGTTACATATGGATTTAAATTCGAAAATAATAATCTGTTATTTACATATTTTAAAAATTGAAAATAAATAAAATCTGCAAAACATATATAGGCTAGACTATGTGGCTCGATTTCGGTGCAACGTTTCTGCACACAAGTTAGTGGTTCGGAGCCCGAACCGGACCGTGATTTGCATCCCCTGCGGACGCGCGTGTAGAGGAGTCTCTATGCAATATAATCTTACACCTTACTAAAAAATGACATTATATAAACTAGGTTAAAGCCTTTGTTTTCCTATGTGGGACAAACCCACATTTCAAAGAAGACAAACCCACACGGTTTTCTCCTTTTAAATTAAATCCAATACTTTACTTTAAGCTTTAATTTCTCCTTCATCCAAATACCATTTTGGACAAACAAATATTCAATTTTAATGTTCTTACGAAATAGAACAAGAATCTACTTTTACTTTTATCATTAGACAATCGAGGTCCCAAGAAAACCCCACCCCAAATGTGCAATTTCCTTCACTTTTCCAACATAATTAACATGTCTTAAGTATTGATTTCCGAACAAAGTATATTGAGTATCGGTAGTTTTGGGATTTTGGCGTGTGGTTAATTAGATTCCCTTTATTTCTTTTAGCAATAAAATTCTGAACCTGAAAATTAAATACCAGTTGGAGGCGGCTCTTCCACATTTGTTGGGAACATAAATCCAATTATAAGTTGCAGGTTCCACCTCCCCTGAACTTTTTCTGCTAATGAAATTAATATTGAGGACTTAAAAAAAATGTTACTATTAATTATTATCTTCGTGTTAACTTAGTTTGAAGGTTGTACTAATTGATCTGTGAATAAAACCTAAACCTACAATAATCCGACATTTTTTTTCAAAACAAAAAATTAGTATAAAACCAATTCTCCTAGGTAGGGTTCCTTAAAAATTGAAACACTCCAGTTTGTTTGGTTCAGGTAATCATTCTTCAAGTTTGATATTTTGAATAGTTTAATATGACACAACCACATAATTATCAATCAAATAATCAATTTCCCACTTAACTTTTACCTATCAACAGTTAAAATTAGCTCATTAGAATATTATGTGATACTGCTTGTCCTCTAGGCATAAAAAAATATTAAAATAAAATACAATAGGATTATGCAGGGGCATTTTGGGTAATTTAGACTGTATGTGAAGGTCCTTGTGATACGATATTAATTGTATTTCATTGAATATTGAAAATTACAGGTAAAAGCACTCTTCGAGCGAGTGAAAGCTCCCAAAGAAAAAATTACAAAATTCACCAAAATCCAATGTCTCACAAATCCCCCCGCTGCGAGAATAATATAGCGAGAAAAATGATGGTGTGCCCCTCACTCAGAATCAGTAACAACTTTCAGAATATTCCCGTTAAGCATGTGAGATAATGTAGTCATCCGGACCTTTTTGGTGGGCGTCTAGATCGAATTGGGCCTCTCCGAGCTTGGGCTTGTTCATTCATAGTCGATTGGGCCTTACTCTTGGACTGTGTATTTTTCATTTGGTCTGTATCATTCGCCCCCCCCTTCAAAACACACCTTGTCCTCAAGGTGTAGCTTTGGATATAGTTGTTGAACCTCAGCATAATCCTCCCAAGTTGCATCCTCTGGAGTATGGCCTTCCCACTGAATCAACACTTGTTCCACCCGTTTCCTTGTCGAAGTATAATCCTATGCGCACAAATAGCCACAGGCTGAAGCAGAGGGTGGCTTTTCTGGGACTCACTTGGTAACGAAGCAACCTTAACTTCAGACGAGCTTTTAAAAGGCTTCAACATGGAAATGTGAAAAACAGGATGGATTTTGCTTCCATCGGGTAAATCCAGTTTGTACGCGACCGGACCAATGCGTTCAATCACCTTGAAAGGTCCATAATACCGATGCGCCAATTTTTGAAAAGGCCTACGGCCCATCGAAGTTTGACGATATGGTTGTAAACGCACCAAGACTTGTTCCCCAATCTCCAACTGTACTTCCCGCCTATGCGCGTTGAACTTTTGGACCATGCGCTGCTGAGCTCAAGCAGATTCTCACGAAGATCCCTCAACAGTTGATCCCTTTCTAGGAGTATTTCATCCACAACCTGTACTTTAGAAGTGCCCGCTGAATACGGTGGAATAGATGGTGGTGGTCGCCCATATAAAGCTTGGTAGGGAGAAACTTTTAAGCTGCTGTGAACACTCTAATTATAACTAAATTCCGACCAGGGTAGATAGTTAACCCATTCATTAGGTTTATCATGTGTAAACGCACGCAAGTATTGCTCGAGCCCTCGATTCACCACCTCGGTTTGTCCATCCGTTTGAGGGTGATATGCGGTGCTATGGCGCAATGTGGTTCCACTCAATGCAAACAACTGCTTCCAAAATGCACTCATAAAAATCGGGTCTCGATCGGAAATGATATTACGAGGGAACCCGTGCAACTTAACCACTATCCCGACAAAAAGCGCCGCTGCCTTATAAGCGGTAAAAGCACCTGGTAAGGCTCCAAAATGAGAATATTTTGAGAGGCGATCTACCACCACCATGATAACCGTGTAGCCTTTGGAAGGAGGAAGACCAACAATGAAATCCATAGTCAATTCATCCCAAACTTGTCTGGGAATCGGTAAGGGCTGCATCAGACCGGCCGACGGTTGTGTACTACTCTTAATCTGCTGACAAACCGCACAAGAATTCACGAATTCTTCAACATCTTTTCTCATTTTTTGCCAATAAAATAGAGCTGCAATTCGTGCCAAAGATCTTTTAATCCCGACATGCCCTGCTGTGGGACTAGAATGAAGCTCTAGCATTATTTTGGCCTTCAAGGGAGACGTCGCACCGATAACATATCGATCTTTAAAAAATAAAATACCTTCACGAATGGTGTAATTGGAATTAAGTTGCCCCAGATGGAATTTTTCATGCCCCATTTTCAACTCTAAATTTTCTCGATTCTCCTTCCGAATTTCATTTATGATATCAAAAGAAGGCCAACTAGTTAATGCAAAAAATGAAAGTGATTCTGACCCAGGTGATTCTTCACCCTTTCTCGAAAGAGCATCAGCGGCTGCGTTACACTTGCCCGGCCGGTATTCAATCCAAAAATTATAACCCAATAATTTCTGTATATAAACCTGCTGTTCGGGTGTCAATACCGTCTGCTGAAATAGCTCTTTTATACTCTTGTGATCCGTTCGTATTATAAAAGCCCTGCCCAAAAGGTATTGACGCCATTTTCGGATAGCCTCATATATAGCATGTGATTCTTTCACATATGTCGAAGCACCCTGTAGTCGTGGACCTAACTTCTTGCTAAAAAATGATAGAGGATGTCCACGCTGCATCAAAACAGCCCCAACTCTATAGTTGGACGCATCGGTTTCTACTATAAAGTCTTCGAAAAAATCGGGTAATTGCAAAACTGGAGCATCAACCATAGCTTGTTTAAGTGCTTCAAAAGCTGTGGTGGCATCGACACTCCACTGGAAGGCATTTTTGCGCAATAATTCGGTCAAAGGAGCGGCAATTGTGGCATATCCCCGTACAAACCGTCGATAATACCCCGTGAGGCCCAAGAACCCCCTAAGTTGTCTCACATCTTTGGGAACACCCCAAGCTGTCATGGATTCAATTTTACGGGGATCCGCCCGTACTACCCCGTTCCCGACCAAATGACCCAAATATTCAACCTCCACTTGACTGAACGAGCATTTAGAGAGTTTGATGAAAAATTTGTTTTGCTGCAAGCACTCCAAGGCCATTTCCAGGTGGTGTACATGTGTGTCCAAGCTTGGTGAATAAATCAATATATCATCAAAAAATACTATAATGAACTTACGTAAATACGGTGCGAAAATACGATTCATGGCGGCCTGAAAAGTAGATGGCGCATTAGTCAACCCGAATGGCATTACCACGAACTCATAGTGCCCGTCCACTGCTCGAAAAGCAGTTTTGCTTACATCTTTTGAATGCATCCGAATTTGATGGTACCCGGAGCGAAGATCAAGCTTAGTGAAAAACCTCGCCATTCCCAACTCGTCTAAGAGCTCGCCCACCTTTGTCGGTATTGGGAATTTATCTTTAATAGTAATTGCGTTCAAGGCTCGTAGTCTACGCAAAATCGATAGGTCCCATCTTTTTCGCACACCAAAAAAAACCGGAGAGGAAAAAGGGCTATTGCTCGGCGGATAAGCCCTTGTCGTAGCATTTCGGTCACCATCCTTTCTATTTCGGCCTTCTGAAAATAAGGGTATCGATACGGCTTGACATTAATCGGACGACTATTGGGCAGAAGATGGATTCGGTGATCCACTATCCGATAGGGTGGCAACCCCCGTGGTGGCGCAAATAGCTGCTGGTACCTCCGTAACACTTCCACAATAACCACAGGTATGTCAGGAGGCCATTCTTCACTCCCTGAAAAATCAGTTGTTTCCGCCCCATCCTCGGCATTTTCATAAACATAAAGCTCGTACAAAGTATCAAATTCTTCGCTATGAAGCAATGCCCGAAATTCTTTGGAAAGCAATGGGAGTAGGCATTGTCATATTCTCCCCGTAAAGTCACTCCTTCCCCATCCACCGAAATTCCATTGTCATCTCCACATAGTCGTGAGTAATTTTTCCTAATCAAGGTAGCAACCACTTGTACCCCCAACACTATATCCGGCCCTTTTATTGGAAGCACAAACAAATCGATGTTGAATTGCTTTTGTTGTAAATTAATAGACAGCTTTGGACATTGGGTATTACACACCAAATAATCACCATTGCCCACATATACGCGAAATCCTGCCGTGGGAGCCACGACTAGTCCCAACCTTTCCACTACCGATGGTTTGACAAAATTATGTGTGCTACCACTGTCAATGAGAACTTGCACCCTTTGCCCTTGTATCTCTCCCCACAAACGAAGTGATCGTGGGTTGGTTTGCCCTGCCAAAGAGTTCAAACTTGACACATCGGCTGTTGCGACCTCATCCACCGTTTCTTCCTCATTCTCGTCGATCTATGCCTCTTCGGTAATATCATCAGTGCCTAGTAAACACAGAAATCGGCTTACGCATTTGTGGCTGGGGCTCCATTTCTTATCACAATTATAACATAGTCCTTTATCCCTCTTTTCTCGAATTTCATTCTGGGATAAGCGGCGTATGGGTAGAGTGGGTGTCTGTGGAGTCGATGGGTTATTTGGGTGTTTGGGTGGGGTGATGAGGGTTCCGGCAATAGCTGATTTGGTAGGAGTTGCAGTAGGTTCATGTTTAGTAAAGGGTTTATGTGTTTCGGTCAGGATATTTGGGCTATAACCGTTTTGGTAGGTGGTTGGGCCGAATCCCGATTTGGGCCCCGATCGTACAAGCCCACGTGCCTCTTCCACTCGTGCTTCATGGGCTCTGGCCAAAGCAAAGGCCTCCATAAGTGAACTTGGCCGTGCGAAGAGAAGTTCTCGCCGGAGTTCTGGTTTCAGGCCAGTGACAAAGAAGCTGATTAACAGAGCTTCGGAAACTCCGGTCACCTTGTTCATGAGCGCCTCAAACTCCGATTGAAACTCTGCCACTGTCGACGTTTGTGTGAGCTTGGATAATTTGCCCTGGTAATCTTCATACAGAGACACACCAAATCTGTGCCTCAAATTAATTAGAAACTCGGCCCAATTTGTGAGTAAATTGTTAGATTTCATCCACTGGAACCAAGCAGCCGCGCGCCCTTCCATATTGAATGAGGCAATTCGAAGTCGCATAGCGTCAGAAGTGCCATGGAAATCGAAGAATTCCTCAATGCGAAAAATCCAATTATCAGGATCATTTCCGTCAAACCGGGGAACCTCCATTTTCATGGAACGAGTGATTTGGCTAACCTCTGAACCATAGTTCATGGTCTCCGGAAATGTTTCGTGTCGATTCGGTCGATTACTACTGCCCGAAGCTCCGGTGGAGCTGTGAAACTGCACCTTAAGCTCATCGATCCGTGAATCCACCATCTCCACATACTACTGCATAGATTGATGGAAAGCTTTTGACTGGGTTTCGAGTTGCTGCTGCATTGAAAGGGCCTGGGTTTCTAGTTGTTTCTGCAAATTTCTGAGGGTGATCGAAATATCTGAGTCGGCCATAGAGTCTCTCAACGAGAGCACCAAAATGATACGATATTAATTGTATTTCACTGAATATTGAAAATTACAGGTAAAAGCACTCTTCGAGCGAGTGAAAGCTCCCAAAGAAAAAATTACAAAATTCACCAAAATCCAATGTCTCACAAATCCCCCCCTCCCCCCGCCGAGAATAATATAGCAGAAAAATGATGGTGTGCCCCTCACTCTGTAACCGTAACAACTTTCAGGAATATTCCCGTTAAGCATGTGAGATAATGTAGTCATCCAGCCTTTTTGGTGGGCGTCTAGATCGAATTGGGCCTCTCCGAGCTTGGGCTTGTTCATTCATAGTCGATTGGGCCTTACTCTTGGACTGTGTATTTTTCATTTGGTCTGTATCACCTTGTTTAGCACAAAACATTTTAGCTCTTCTAGTTCACTAGTTTCATGTATCTTGCAAATATTGGGGGATGTAATGAATAATATACAGTTGTATGTTTGAAAATAATGTAATTGCAAAGAAAATGTCTGACGACCAGCTAAGTTTGGACAATGAGGACTAGTGTATATATATAGCACATTCATAAGTGGAATGGACTTTTGTCTATCACAATTTTTGGGATTAATTATAAAATTTTCTGCACTGAACTATTTTGATTGATTTATTATAAACTTTTTATTGGTTTTATTATTTAGTTTTTATTCGTCTCATTTTAAATTGAAGTTTTAAGTCTCATATATCCACATTAGTTTGTGTCATCTTAATTATAAGTCGAGTTTTGTCTTATTAATAAGTGGTGTTATGTCTCATATGTAAGAACCGATCCAGAATTTTTTTACATAGGGGCACACACAGGGGCGGAGCTAGACCCGTATCTTTGGGGGGGCTAAATAATTTTGGAGGGGCTAAATCAATAAAAAATAAATATTTAATACTAAAAATAAATATTTTAAAATAAAATACACATATAAATAACAAAATTTTCAAAAATTTTGGGGGGGCTAAAGCCCCCCCATTGGAGGGCAAGGATACGCCCCTGGGCACACAACAAGGCAAAAATTTGTGTAGAAAGATCGCACCGTGCGACGAAAAAAATACTTTTATATGTAAAAAGTAATACTTTGCCCGAATATACTTTTTAGTTGTTTCAGACAATGTATTAATTTTTACACTAAAAATATTATTTTATACATTAAAAAATATTACTCTTTATTTCCGTCGCACGATGATATCATCTTACACGAGATTTACTCATAAAACAAATACAATTATAAACTACAAAATAAATTCCCTAAAAAAAACTACATCAAAAATAAAATAGGTAGTATTATAAACTACATAAAAAAAATAATGGGACTACACTTTAATTTTTTAACTAATTAATAATTTTAAATATAAAGAATAAAAAAAATTGGAGTGGGGGCACGTGCCCCACAACGGGGGCCTTGCGTCCGTCTATGCAGTCATATGGCGTCCATTTAAACTATCCATTCGTTATGTTGTTGTTTAGATCAAATTTATATTGATGGGCTTTCATAAAAATTAATTTGGAGACCAATATGAGAGCATATTGTATACATACGAGATTTGTCCAATAATTTTAACTTTTTGTTTCTACCAATTTTCATTTATGTTAGTTTTATTTTTGTAAGTTCGGTAAATTCACCATATGCATATAAATTTATTTATTAGATTTGTTGATTGGTACTTCGTTGTCAATCAGTGCAGGATGTTTCTAGAAATTTTCATAAAATCTCATATTTTCCTTAAAAAAAGAGTTTATGCTAATAACATTAAATATTGCACCTTTCCTTAATTTTTAAATTTAGTTTCTTTTATGGCTCTGTTGTTGCAGAGACTCGAACCGGACATTTTACCATAGCACTAAACGTGAAATCATCAAACAAACGTATATATATAAATCTATGTTCAATTGAATTGAATATTCCCCATGAAGTGAATCAAGTCAATGCTATCCTAATAATGCAGTGGCTTCCTCCTATCCATGAAATATAATTTTGTTAAAGACAAAAAAAGAGAGAAGAGAGAGATAGGAAGAAGATGATGGAAAAAATCGAGGTTAGAAAAAGTCACGTATTGTGCGGCGGATCAAAGTTGAAAAAGCTGATTCAAGTTTAATTAGTGTCCTGTGAAGCCTTTGTTTGTTAGTGTCTTGGAATGGAATCAAATTGACTCACTCTCTGTCCCATTTATATTTTCACTGCAAAATCCTCCAAAAACTCCACTCATTACCACTGCCTTCTTTCAGCTTATCTCATCTCCCTAAATTAATTGCGCTTTTAAATAAATAAAAAAAAATATTTCAATTTATTTGTACATATGCATCCTCTCAGAAAATAAAGAAAGAAGAAAGGACCAAAAAGCAAATAAGTGGAAATTCAACTGAAGAAGACAAACTGCACTGAATGGAACAGTACAATTCATCCACTGTAGAGAAATTAGTTCAACCATATAGATTCTCTTGTATATTTTATTTCTGATTTTCTTTAGATTTTATTCTCTTTTGCTGATGTATATAAATAGTGGAATAGATGATGAGAATGTACAGAATTTTTCATTCCTTCAATCAATAGAATGCATTCGTATGCTTCCAGTTTTTTCCTTGCTTATACATTTTAATATGGTATCACAGAGCTCAGGTTAAGTTTTTTTTGTACTTGGTTATCTGGGATTTTTCCCCATTCACTCATCATCCTTTTTCATCATTCTTTCTTCAATACCTTCAACCTGTTTGTTATTTTACCTCTGAGAATTTTCTCTTAAATTACTCATTCATCATGACCACCATAAGTGACAGTGAAGATACTTAAGACAACACCATTCCCAACATAGCAGCCCGGTTTCCTCCTCCCTTTCCCACTGAAGATCCCAACAAACCTTTTTACTTACCCCCTTCAGATAACTCTCATACTATTGAAATCAAGCCCCCACTGGATGGTACCAATTACACAGCCTGGAGCAGTGCCTTCTCTCTCAGCATATCAGTCAAAAACAAACAAGGATTCCTTGATGGATCCATCCCTGCACCTGATTTCAGTGATGATCTTTACATCCCTTGGCTCAAGTGCAACAACCTCATCCTTACCTGGCTTATTAACTCTGTCACAAAGGAAATTGCTTCCTCCATCATCTATATGAACTCTGCTAAAGAGGTCTGGGATACTCTTAAACTTAGGTATTCCCAACCTGATAGTGTGAGAATATATCAGCTGCAATATCAACTTAGTTTTGCTGCTCAGGGTTCTGCCTCTATTTCTGATTATTTCACTACACTTAACACTATCTGGGAAGAACTTAGAAACTACAAACCCTTCCCTCATTGCACTTGTGGTCATTGCACATGTCATGCCCTGAAATCTATTTGTGACACTCAATTTTCTGATTACACCTTCAAATTTTTAATGGGCCTTAATGATTCCTATGAGAGCACAAGAGGTCAAATTCTTCTCATGAATCCTATTCCTTCCTTAGATACTGTCTATGCTATGTTACTGCAAGAAGAAAGGCAAAGGGAAGCTAGACTCTCCTTGTTGCCTCCCAATGAAAGCTCAGCCCTTGCTGTGGGCTCTCTTCAATCCAAAAGGAAGTTCAAAATGGATGTTGTCTATCAACACTGTGGAAAACCTGGACACACTATAGAAAAATGTTTCAGAATAATTGGTTTTCCACCCAACTTCAAATTTACCAAAGGGAAAAATGCTAATGGAAAAACCAATAGTCCAACTCATTCAGTTCACAGTGTTCAGGCTCAAGAAGCTTTAGTTGTCACCTCTGAACAACCAAAACTTTTTTCCTTCACTACAGAACAGGTGCAAAAGCTCATGACTCTACTCAATGGAGATCCTATGGAGGTTTCTCAGCCATCTGCAACAGAACAGACCCCAAACCAACCTCATTTCTCCAATATGGCAGGTAACAATCACTCTATGATCTCTTTACATCATCTCTCAAAATCAAAATCAACCTGGATCATTGATACAGGTGCTTCAGATCACATGATTTGTTGTCCTTCTCTATTTACTTCACCACCTATTGTTTTCAATACTCTTGTATATCTACCAAATGGTACTCAAGTTAATGTGACACACAAAGGGACTGTCCAATTAACATCAAAACTCATTCTCAGGGATGTCTTGTGTGTACCTCAGTTCACTTTTAATCTTCTTTCTGTCAATAAATTAACTCAGCATTCCTCTTTGATTCTTACATTTTTTAAGCAACATTGTTTCATTCAGGATCCTTCTTCAAGGATGATGATTGGTCATGCTAAAGCCACTCAAGGACTATACATGCTTCAGTTTACCAAGAAGGCTCATAGCCAAGCATGTCTTCCAGTTGTTTTTTCCGTTCAATCAAGAGCTCATGAAGCCAGCCTATGGTACCAAAGACTTGGTCATTTGTCATTACAAAGGATGAAACTCATAGACTGTTTAGGTTCAAAGTTTCAATCCCATGTAATAGCTGACTGTAGCATCTGTCATTTGGCTAAACAAAAAAGGAAATCATTTCCATTTCATTCACAATTGTCTACTGAACCTTTTTCTCTTATACATTGTGATGTTTGGGGTCCATATGCTAAATCATCAATCAAAGGACATCATTATTTTCTTACTATTGTAGATGATTACAGTAGAATCACTTGGACTTATCTCATGAAGCATAAATCAGAAACACAATCCATCCTTCAGAATTTTTACCATTTAATTTTTAATCAATTTAATGTTAGAATGAAAACAATCAGAAGTGATAATGGACTTGAATTTCATATGCCTCTTTTTTTTAGTTCTCAAGGAATCATACATCAGAAATCTTGTCCCTACACACCTCAACAAAATGGTGTGGTGGAAAGAAAACATCAACATCTCCTCAATGTTGCAAGAGCATTGTTATTTCAAGCTTCTCTACCTATTTATTTTTGGGGAGATGCAATTTTAACTGCCATTTATTTGATCAATAGGACCCCCACACCCCTTTTACATAATAAAAGTCCTTTTGAAATCTTATTTCAACACTCTCCTTCATATAATCACCTCAGAATATTTGGATGTCTATGTTATGCTTCAAACAATAAGCCACATAGAACAAAATTTGAACCTAGAGCTAAGAAGTGCATTTTTTTAGGATATCCGAATGGGATCAAAGGTTATAAAGTTTTTGACTTAGAAAATAAAACCATCTTCATTTCAAGAGATGTTTATTTTGTTGAAAGTATTTTTCCTTTTCAACAATCATCCACTACTGATCAATCTACTGTACCTCTCCCTCCATCCATGACTGATTGTTTTGACAATTTCCCTATGTCTTCTAATCCAACCACTAATATGGTTCCTCCAGAGCCTGATCAATTTGTTCCTCCAGAGATTCCTGAAGGCATTCCCTCTTCACCAAATTCTCATACAACATCTCATACTCATGATTCTGATGACCTTTCTCCTTCTCCACCTGTTCTAGATATACTAGTCTCGAGAGACCTACAAGGGACCGGAAACCACCATCTTATCTTCAGGATTATTGCTGCAATAATGTTGTTTCTTCCACTCATCATCCCCTTCACTTATACTTCACTCGAATAATTTATGCCCTTCTTATAGGGCTTATTGATTTCCTTGACCTCAATTTTCGATCCTACATCGTACCATGAAGCTATCAAATTCCCTCATTGGCAGAAAGCCATCCATGAGGAGCTTCAAGCCTTAGAAGCTAATGGTACTTGGAGTCTTGTTCCCCTCCCAAAAAATAAAAAACCAATTGGGTGCAAATATGTTTTCAAAACCAAACTCAAAGTCGATGGCACAATTGATAAATACAAAGCTCGTTTAGTTGCCAAAGGTTACACTCAACAAGAAGGTTTTGATTATCGTGAAACCTTTAGTCTGTTGTGAAAATCACCACAATGTAATTTTTTTGCCTTAGCTTCAATTCACAATTGGCATCTTCATCAACTAGATGTTCATAATGCCTTTCTTAATGGTGATCTTGATGAGGATATTTATATGACTCCTCCTCCTCGGTTTTTCCATTAGGGGAGTCTCGAATTCATTAGTTTGTAAACTTCATAAATCCCTTTATGGTTTAAAACAAGCATCAAGACAATGGAATTCAAAATTTACAAAAGTATTACTTGATGAAGGTTTTAAGCAATCAATGTCAGATTATTCTCTCTTTACAAAAAATGATGATTCTGGTTTCATTGCTCTTCTTGTCTATGTTGATGATATTTTGATTGGAAGTAGCAATCCTCAAATCATTAATACAGTCAAAAACTTCCTTCATTCACAATTTAAGGTTAGAGATCTAGGAGAAGTAAAGTTTTTTCTTGGTATTGAAATTGCTAGATCAAAAGAGGGAATCCATTTAAATCAGAGAAAATATACTTTAGATATCCTCAATGACACAGGTATGATGGGGTGTATGACTTGTAAAACTCCTATAGAACAAAATCATAAGATGTGTCACTCATCAGCTAATCTTATCAAAGATATCACTAGTTATAGAAGATTAGTTGGAAAACTAATCTATCTATCTATCACTAGGCCGATATCACTTATGCGGTGAATATATCGAGCCAATTCATGGACAAACCGGATCATGTTCATCTAGATTCGATCCATAGAGTTCTCAAATATCTAAAAGGGTCTATAGGACAAGGATTATTTTATCCATCTCATTCAAAATCAATTATTAGAGCCTATAGTGACTCGATTGGGCTTTTGTCCGAAACAAGAAGATCAACAATCGGCTATTGCATCTTCCTAGGAGACTCCTTGATCGGTTGGAGGACAAATAAACAAAACACCATTTCAAGATCCTCAATTTGAATTCGAATATAGAGCTTTAGCACAAACATGTTGTGAAATCACATGGATAACATACATACTTTCGGAGTTCCAAGTGGAAATGCAACAACCTATCACACTCTATTGTGACAATCAATCAGCAATATATCTCACAAAGAATCCAGTCTTCCACGAAAGAACGAAACATGTAGAGATAGATTGCCATTTTGTGAGACAAAAGGTGCTGGAGGGCAAAATCAAGACAATACATGTACCATCAAGACTTGACTTATGATTTATTCACTAAGGGATTGAGTACAGATAGATTTCATTTCCTGTTGTCCAAGATGAGTATATTAAACATATATGCTCATCTTGAGGGGGAGTCTCAGAAAATAAAGAAAGAAGAAAGGACCAAAAAGCAAATAAGTGGAAATTCAGCTGAAGAAGACAAACTACACTGAATGGAACAGTACAATTCATCCACTGTAGAGAAATTAGTTCAACCATATAGATTCTCTTGTATATTTTATTTCTGATTTTCTTTAGATTTTATTCTCTTTTGCTGATGTATATAAATAGTGGAATAGATGATGAGAATGTACAGAATTTTTCATTCCTTCAATCAATAGAATGCATTCGTATGCTTCCAGTTTTTTCCTTGCTTATACATTTTAATACATCCAAGTGCTGCCCTTCTTGTCTGTTTATATATAATTATATACTATTATTAGTACTCCTTAAAACTTTTGGTTAAGGTATATATTTGTCTTCACTTGAATTAACTAATGAAGCATAAGTACTACGTTCTTTTGAACTTAGCAGATTTTTTTGTTTTTGGTCGAACTCCAAATGAGTTGTGCAAATCTAAGTTACTGAATAATTGATAATCATTCAGATGTGTGAAAAAAAGTATATATTTATGACAAAGGTTTGTAGATAGACAATATCATGTTTATTTAAATGTTTGCTAGATTACTTTTATATCGAAACTGAAAATTGAATTTGTATGAAATTATACATTTGAAATCAATATATATTCATAATTGACCTTGTAAGAATCTATGCTGTTTGCACATGAAGTATTGGTAAAACAAATTAATTACCTTTGAAATTAGAGAGATAAAAACAAAAAGAATAGATAAATCTCATTACCCACAGATTTAGGGGAGACATAATTTCACGAAATTAATTCAAGTTAACGAATAATAAATTTCCAATGTGCCAAGCTATTCTACGAACAGAAATAGTCATAAGACAGAAAAAATATAGCACTGCGTTTTAATGGGCTCCACCCGAAAGGCTTATGGCAGGCTCAATTGGGAAGATTCAAGGTATGGACAGCATTTAACAGAACTGGTATAAATGTAGAAAGGTGCAACTTTGGGCTTTTAAACAGGCCAATTCTTTGGGCTAACCCAAACAGCAAGTTTTGGACCTATTTCTTTGGGCTAATCCAAGTATTTGCAATTTCTGGAATCAGGCCCATACAGTGCATAGTCACAGTTTTGGACCTATTTCCTCATCTAGCTTGAATACTGTCCCAAAATTTTATCATGAGCCCAAAGCAATACAAGTAAACATTTGATGGTGCTGGTTTGGGCTTGAATATTTTAACGTCGTCACATATATGCGGTTATATCTTTAAAACAAATTGCACATAATCATGCATGTTAATTAGATGTTATCCAATTGGGTGGTACTTAACTCCATTGAGATTTTTATATGTATCCAATTTTTATTTTCTATTTCAAAAAAGTACACTTGCTCATGTCAGTAGACATATGTAAATATCCTAATGGAATTGGGTGCTACCCAATTGGGTAGCATCGAACTTCCTGATGTAAGGGACAAGTCTCTCGATATACAAACAAAGTCAGACACTTAATATCACGACCACTAATAAATCTATTTTTTCACATTGCAGAGGATGAAGCTTAATTTCAGAATTATTTTTTCCTTTATTTGGTCAAATTAATAAGGAGCATAGAAATGTTATAAAATATAATAGAATACTAAATTACAGACAAACTTGCCACTGAATGACATTTTTCTTACTAATTTTTCCAAAGGCTACATGAATATAATCATTAACTAATATAAATAAGGAAGAAAAAGATGGGACATTCCCAACATTTTTGTAGGAAAACTCTTTAAAAAAAAAAGATTAAAAAATTGCCCCAGTTTGTTAGGATTTATTTGTGGAAAAAAGGGCAAGTAGAGCATGGTTTTGAGGAAAGAAAGAGTCCTGGAAAACGGGAGGTGACAGAGGGTGGTGCCACGACCGTGAAGGGGTAGTGTGTGTGTCTTTTCGTGACCATATGTGGCGTGCCGCACGGAGGGGCTACGCTGTTTCACGTGTTCGATATTTTTTAAATTTTGAATAGAGAAAGTATTTTTTTTTTTGAGAAAGTATTAAACAAGTTCAATTTGATTAACGCTAAAAGAATTGAGATACTAAGTTTAAAATTTTATTGTGAGTCTTTATATTTATTATTATTTTACAAAATTCAATAGCAGTATAATTTGTGAGTAAGTTACTTCTATCAATAACAATTAGTAACACACATATATTTACATGCAATTCATGACAATCAATTAGATTATTATATTGTCATGCAGTTGTTATTATCTGTATCACTAAATATTAAAGTGTTAATTAAGATAAATAATATATTACTAAGGTTGTGAAATCTTTACTTTAAGGGGGGGAAACCATTATCTCAAATACATATGTATACATTTTTAATATTGTCATTAAAATATTTTTGTTGTGTGATAAAATAAAAAAATGGATTTCTTAGCTTGTAATAATTAAATTTTCAATGGCGCACTTGCAGTAACATTAATAAAGATAATAAAAAATTAAAAAATAAAGACAACGAATTAATCCTCCACAAACATGGCGCAACGGTAAAGCAGGAGCTGGAACAGTTGAAGATCGGATTTCTGTAAGGTCTCTTGCAAGTGGACTCTCACAAGGCATGATTTATCCTGGAAGATAAGGCTGGGTCTTGAAAGACGGAATGCATCTGGAAGGTAGGATTCTCATATGGTGGTCGAATAACCGAATGTCGACACTGACTGCATATAATTTGTGATCGCATCTTTAACTGGCAACAACTAAGGTGGGGCAAGACCATCTGGACATAGAATAGTGAGGTGCAAACTTTGAATATATGTATATATTTAACAAAAATATTGAACAAAAATAGAGAAACGAATTAAGCAAATAATTTTCGAGTTGCTAAACTTCGGCAAATTAAATTCACTAGTTTAACACCACATAATATCAGCTCAGTTGGTCTGATATATCAGCCCAAAGGATGATGGTCGAGGGCTCCTACGGTAAGCCCAAATGGGGTTGCTAGGCACAAAATTTCAGTAGTTTAAGTTTTGGGAAATTGACATAAATGCGGCACTTTTTGGAGACAAGTGTCAGTTTTTAATGTTTTTCGGTACTATTTTACCCAAATTTACGTTCATACATTTTTTCTTACACAACTTTATGCTCCCGTCAAAAATTTCCGGACTTTTTTACGCGTTGTTTCAAGATTGTTTCTAATATGTTTCAAACATGTTTCTTTTGATAAAATTTCAGTGAAAAATAAATTTTACCCTCGTTAAATAATTCATTTTATACTCGAAGTCTTATAAAAAATCGAGAAATATACACATAAAACAATAAATATTAAAACCAAATAAATTAAAATATTATAGAAACAACACGAATAAAAAACACAATTCATTTTTTGATTAAATACATTAAAACATAAAAAACATGGAAACAACCAGGAAGCAATATAGAAACAAACCAGATAGAAAACACCATATGAACAAAATGAGTTAAAAATAGGTAAAAATTGTATTTAAACATTGAAAATTACATGGAAACAACAAAGAAACATCGGAACAATATTAAAAACGGTATGAAAACAACCCAGAAACAACGTAAAAAATGTTAAAAACACCACATAAATAAAAAGAGCTTAAAAATATGTCAAAATTGTATTTACACCTTGAACACTACATGGAAAAAACAAAAAAAAATTATTAGAACAACATTAAAAATATTATAGAACAATACCGAAACAATAGAAACAATGTACAAAATAATACATGAATAAAAAACAACATAAAAAATGGGTAAAAGTTGTTTTGAAACATCATAACAATAAAGAAACAACAAAGAAACAAATTTAAACAAAATCGAAACAACATATATAACATATAAAGCAATACAGGAACAAAAACGAAAAACAAATAAAAATAATCAAAAAATATGTCGGAGCGTAAAAAAAAGAAAAAGATAGGTACAAAAGGAAAAAAATGGGTATAAAAGTGATAGGAGCGTATTTGTGGTAGTGTTTACCAAAAAAAAAGGTATTTTATGTAATTTTCCCTTAAGTTTTGTAGTTTTACGCGATTATTCTTATAAACGGTTGTAGGAGATGATAATTTTAAAGATAATAATTAGGAATAACTTTTGTGCAGTACTAAAGTCAATTTGAATCCTTTATTTCGAACTATATTACGTCTCTGATTTTAGGGATATCACTGCATGCAAAGTGTATAATTATGATATTCCAATTTCCATCAACACATTGCACGATGAAATACACTCTTAATATAAAAAAAAATGTTGCGTTTCATTAAGCAATTAGTAGAAACTAGATGAGGATTTGTGGTCTTTTATGCAAAATCATATTTCAATTTGTGTTTCAATACATTCAGGTGAATATTACTTTTGCAAAATAATATCATTATTATACACGTTTTATATGAATTGACTATTGCGTGAATTATAATATGAAACATTATAGGAATAAAAAATCAAAATTAGCAGATGAGTTTAATTGACTGTGTAAATACAAAATAATATCAATTGTGTGATACTGAACTAGTGTATTAAAACACTAATTAATTGAAACACTATATTAAAAAAATAGATAATAAGAAATCTCAATCCAAAATAAATACCCTTCTCATCCCCTCTTCCCCAACCCTTTATCTCATTAATTTACTCTCTTCTATTTCCCCTCTCTCTGTCTCTCTCTCTATTCTCTGTAAAATCAAAGTGAGATCAGAATGAGCTGCAATGGGTGCAGAGTCCTCCGTAAAGGCTGCGCTGAAAACTGCCCCCTGAGACCTTGTCTTGAATGGATTAAATCCCCTGAATCACAAGCCAACGCCACTCTGTTTCTCGCCAAATTCTACGGCCGCGCTGGACTCATCAACCTCATCAATGCCGGCCCTACCCATCTCCAACCAGGTGTGTAAAACACACAAAAACATTTGCATGCATATGTGAAATCAACAATCTTGTAAATTGATCGACCTTAATTTACTGATCAAGGTGTTTGTTGTTTTGTCTAACAGAAATTTTCAAGTCACTGTTGTACGAAGCCTGTGGGAGGATCATCAACCCGGTTCACGGGTCCGTCGGGCTAATGTGCTCCGGCAATTGGTCACGGTGCCAGGCCGCCGTGGAAGCGGTTTTACAAGGCGGCGCTCCGCTCATGACGCAATTCTCCGGTGATGATGAGTCTTCAACCGCCCCTGCCCCTCTTCAGGGCGGCGACATTCGCCACCTTTCAAAGGACTCCGCTTCAACCCTCCGCCGGGTCAGGGGCCGAACCCGGTTCAAGCGCTCGGCCGGGCATGCCAAGAGTGAAGTTGACTCTGTTTCCACCGGTTTATTGAGTGAACCGGAGGGTAAGTTTACAATCACGGGGTGGGATTGTGATCAGGGAGTACTGGAGAGGGCTCCGAGTCACGACTCTGTTTCGGTTGAAACGGTCGAGCCAGCGTTGGTGAACCGGGATGAGCAACCGGTTCGGAGAGTACTCAAACCGGAGCCTCAACCGAGTGAGATTGGGCTGGAGTTGACCTTGGGCCTAAATCCAGTGATCCAGACTTACATTTCTACGGTGATCGACATTTCTGATGACAGCGAAACCTGAGTCGAGCCCGAGAATGGAATATGGAGTGGAACATAAAAGTGAAACAAAAAATCTCAATCCAGTTTTTGGAGGAGCCGCCAAATCTTTAATTAGGTTATCTTTTTAATTGTTACCCAATTTTTATTTTAAAGATCTTAGGGCACATATATACAATATTGCAGTAATTGCATTTTAGTAGCTTCCTTTTTTTTTTTTTTTTTTGGTACTTTAGTGTATATTTTCACGGTGAGACTATATAATTAATATTGAAGGAAATAATGTTGTCACAGAAAAATGTTGCCAACTTGTTAATTTTGCTTTATTATAATTTATATGGTAATTTAACCCTTTGCCTTCTTCTCAAAACAAGTAGACATATCTGCTCTCCAATTTAATTGGTGTTGTATTATATGAATATTTTAAATTTATTTCCAATATTATGGTAATAAATAAAGAAAATAGAACTGTTCTGGGCGATGCTAAATCCAAATGGCGATGGATACAAGAAAATTAGTGTGCGTTTGGTAGAAATGGATGAAAACAAATCAAATTTGCAGTTTCTTTTTGACATCTGCCTTTCATGCAAACAGTATAGGATTCGCCTAGTTTCACACCATTATCTAATCTTAATTAAGTCGAGAAGTGCTTTTAAGTCACATAAATCTGATGGTATTGCAATAATTTGTATTTCTATCCCACTTCTGACTTTCTCTAAATTTTATAATTTATTCAAAAGTTTCAAGGTTTTACAAATACTCATTTTGTGTATTGGTTGACAATTTGATGTGTTGTAAACAATTCGAGTTCCATATATCTGGTTGACATTTTGGTGTGTAGTAAATAAATCGTCTTCAATATATCTGGTTGACTATTTGTTTTGTTTTAAATAATTCGTGTCATATATATCTGGTTGACAATTTGTTGTGTTTAAAATAAAACATGTAATATTGGACGTGTAATAATTAATTATAAGCATAACTTATTGTTAACAGGATGGGTTTGTCAAAACTCGAGACCTGTCCCACCGAGGACATTTTAGAGGACCTCCGCTCCACCCTTTTGGGCACGGTTTAGACCAACTCGACCAATTGAACCCGCTATATAAATATAAACAAATTAAAACAACAATTAAATTTTTAAAAAATAAGATGAATATATTTAAAAGGAACTGTTGCATAAATACATATATATTAAAACAAAAATTAAATAAATAGCTAAACGGTGCGGGTTTGAAACGAAAAATAATAACCAAGACTCGTCTCAGACCTGTTTCTGGCTTAAAAAATCACCCAAAACTGAGCGCGCATGGGATTTGTCCGAATTAGGATCCTCTCCATTGTTATCCCTATTTCGTTGCAAAACAACTACTAATCACTCCACCCTCAAATATTAATCGAATGGCATTTGACTACGATTTAAATACTAATATGGTCACCCTGCAGTATTTTTTCTCCCATCACTACTTGAAGTTTCATTAAGATATTGGAAATTTCAGATTTCCCCTTAAGTTCATCACCATTTAAATATTGGGTTGATGACTACATGGATGACGATTTTGCACTAGAAGTGAATTATAGCATCATGCATTTAATTGTGAAATCTAGATTCTAGTTTAGTTTAATTTTATATTAGCTATAGAAAAGCGAGATACATGACTAAAAAATGTCACGTCCATACATGTGGACCTATGCACATTAGTATTAATTAATTTATAGATGTAAATGGAATTAATTAATGCTTGACTCGTTTTGCTTGAACCGGTTGCCACATATTTTTCCAAGTTAAAAAATAATTAAATCAATGTCTTAATGTTGCTAATTTTCGGACAATGACGCACATACATCGCAAATTGACCATTTGTGATTGGTTTTCGTAAGTTTGTGGGTGCGAACTCAAGTTTATATATATCTAATTAACAGACAATGCATATAATTTTAATTAACCTACCCATCTTCTGCTCATGACTCTTCACCATAGCACTGAGACACAAATAATCTCTTCGTTCTTACTATCGGAAAAATGAATAAAGTGATTGATTAATGGTATAATTGAGATTTTATACTAAAAGTAGAGGTGGCAATTATGGCACGGCCCGAATCTTAAGCCAGACTGGGCCAAAAATTTCCCAACCCAAAAGGATCGATGCATCTTTTGGCCCGACTGGGCTAAAAATATTAAACAATGCATTTAATAATTTTCCATCATTATATAACCAACTAAAACATCACAAAATATTAAAATAATATGTCATTATAAAATTAAATGGGTTACTTAGGTCAATCAGGTCGACACGCGGGTCGATCTGATCACCTGACCTATTTATTTTCCGTGTTAACCGTTTCCGACCTGATTTTGACCCGGGCCTATTAAAAGTTGTACCTGCACCTGCTAAATTTGTGTTAGGTTCGTGTCGGGTTATCGTGTCATTTCACAAATTGATGCCCATAGTCACTATTCATTTATTTCACTCAAATATAGCAGAAACTTGATATTCTTTTTTAATAAGTTGGGAGTAATGGTTGGAGGGGATGAGATAAATCAGAAACTTGATATTTTATATATAGGAATCACCAAAAAATAAAAAAGAAATTCTAATGGAAATTTAGTAACACGATATTTGACCACATGAGCTACATCTGAATACCATAAGATTTGATAAATTTAAATAAACTTATAATATACATGTGAGAGAGAGAGAGACAATTCTTTTTTTCTTTTTTTGAGGCGAGACAAATTTGCATTTGAATGACTCGAGTTTGAATAGTAAGAGATATATTGAGTGTAAGCCAAAATTATTGGAACCCATTTATTGTGTCTATAATTTAACTTAACTAAATCATTCAATCCCAACATAATTAAATAAATTAATAGTATAAGACACAATAGGAGATACCAAAAAAAAAATTTTTTTTGAACGGACTACTGCCACAGAATTCGGAATTAAGTTATAATTGGTCAAGCCTCTATATGCAAATACAAAGCTAGCCCACAGTCCTCAACAAATTAAACCGTTCTATTTTAGATGGAAGTTGCAAATTTTATAATCAACATTTACGTGTTCATGTCTACGTACACCCTCTGTTTACCAACTTGGATTATCATGTGCCTAAGACACGCCAAGACCAAACTATGATTTGATAAAATAATGTTGATATATTATGTAATATTATTAGTCAATTCGAAAAAAAAAGAAAAAGAAAGTAAATTTAAGTATTTCATCACTCCATCGACTATTCCATTTATTCCCGAGGAAGGAGTTTAAGTCCATAAAAAAAAGGTGAAATCCTCTGATAGGGACAAGGAGAGCCCTGGTTAGTAGGCTGTCGGAGTTCGAAACAGAAAGAATGAAAGTAAAGTCAGAATGTAGGAATTCTGTCTTCCGGGAGACAATAGGTGGAGGGCCCTTCTTGGAAGGGCCTAGAGCTTCCTCCTCATCAGGTAGTCAGCAGGTCTTGCAACAGAAAATTACAGAAGTCAAGGATGGACCTGTTTCGCCAGTGCATGATTTGACTCTTATTTGGATTTGCTCTACCTGAGCACCAAAGCTCGACTTCGGTTGCTGGTGTATAGGTAGGAGTCTGTTTTGGAACTTCGATTCCTATTAGCCAAAAAGCCAAAAAAAAAAAGAAGAAGAAGAAGAAAAAAAAATTGTAGAGTCGCCAAGATTGTACATGTAATGTGCACGTCCATAGTAACAAAAATCTCCAAGTTTGAAAATAACTCGAATAACATAATACTTTCATACGATGTTGAAATCCCTTAATATATTTTTTACAAATAATAATATGACAAAATCTCCCAAAATTTTCTGTTAATAAAGCAATTTAATTTTGATTTTTTTCTATTTCAATAAAATTATATTATTTTAATATTTTTTTATTTTAAAATAATCTTATTAAATAATATAATTCATAAGAATAATCTAGTTGAGAATCCTCCCACTAAAGTTATATTATTTTTGTAGAATAATTAAATATTTGTATTTGATGTATTCCCGAATTAGTCGTGTATTATACAAACGAATTTTATTGCATAACCAAAATTTTGTCAAAACATTCTCGAATCTTAGATTTTTTACTATATGTATGGGATGTGGCTTGGCGCACGCCAAATATTGAAGAACTTCATATAATAATATCATTATTAAACAAGTCTATATACATACATCACATCTTCAGTTCTCATTTTCTTTCTCTCGAAATCCTAGCCGCTTTTAATTTGTTTTTTCATATTCTTCCTCTTTTTTTTTTGTCTCATCCTCACGGAATGTTTAGTTGTAAGTTTCTTGCGATGAATGAATAAACTTCATTTAATTCTATATATAAATATAATAAACACAACAAGTAATGATGTAAGAAAAAATATCTTTCAAACTTGGAATAAGAAAATCAGGATACATTGTTTCAAGACTACCCACTAAATGGTTATAGTAGTCTGATATAATATATTTCACTAGAGATTACTAATAATTTAATAGCTTCGTAGCATCTTACCATACAATTTTTCGGCCTGTAGTTTGAGTATTAATTCTTGTTTCCATAGAAAGCAGAACCGAGGAGTTTAGCCGCGTAAATGTTTGATTCTTGAATATTCTTTTTATTTTATTTTGCTTCGTGGACCCAAAAACACCTTTAAAGTATATACTAGTCAAAATAGTAGAGCTCAAAGAGAACTTGCTTATTTTATTATTTATTTGTTATTCATTCTATAACATATTTATACTAGCTGGTTTACTGATCAAGTGCAAATTTGTATATGAATCGGAAAATAAGTTTTTTCGTAACTTTTACTTTACTATCTTGAAAATAACAGTTGATTTCGTGTATCCCAAATTGCCAATATGCCACGTCTCTAGACTCTAAGATTTATACCGGAGATCTTAGTAGGAAATTACTCTCTCTTAGTTTAATACTATTACAGTATTACTACATCCTTTTAGCCAAATATTTTCATTTTACATAGTGTGTATATATATGCGCGCGCATGTATATGTATACATATGTATAAGCAACGATTTAGTTCATGTTACCCTAAAAATACGGTCATAAGTCATCCATATTTTGAAATATGTCCCATATCCAAGGTATGGTAGGAGTTCATGGTTTTACAATACTAAATTTTAACATTAATATTATACAAGCTACCACTCATATTCACATAAATTACTATTTCCAAATTAAATTTTCAGTGTTTATATATGATTATTTTTCCAACAACTATCACTCAGATCGAACCCTATCACTATTTCCATTCAATTATATATGATTATTTTTCCAACAACTTCATTTAAGCGAGTCTTGCCACGTACATAGTGACATATCATATATATATATACATATATATTATTTTATATCACAATTTTCAATAATAAATTAAAAAAACATACTAAACTAAACATATACCCAAATTCACCCTATAAATTCTTCATCAAAATTATTATACCAATCATATTTTTATTTTCATCACACAATTTTCACTATAAATTTAAATTCATCTGAGTGGGATGAAAAATAACATTTCTCATTGGAATGAAAACCATACATCCCTAAAGTTTCCAATGGTCAAAGTTCAATTGATGATTGAATGGATGACGATTTTATGATCCACGCTTTTATGCCATAATATAATATATTTAAAACTAAAATCAAGATTCTATTACAATAATTCTAATTTTAATACATAGCTTATTCTTGAAATCCATTGTACCAAGACATAACTGTAGAAGTCATGATCCTATGTGCAGCCACATCATACTATTAATTAATTAAGAGTAAGAACAAATTATGCTCGATCTTTTGCTTGAGCAGGTTGCCGCATATTCATAGAATATAAATTCAATCACTGTCTTGCTCAATTTTTCTACAATTATTTATTTGAGTTTGTGGGCACAAACAAAAGATTATTGGCCAATATAGTGATTTTTAATTAACCTGTCGATGGCTCTTCAAACTGGCCACAGGTATAGCTAACTGACCTTGTAAAAGTCGGAAATTGATTGAATCTGCACATAATGCTTCAATAATGCACATTATAGAATTAAGAGGCTTTTTTGTCAACACCAAATAAGACTGAAAAACAAATCAAATTATTTGATACTCGACTCGAAATCGGTCACAAAAAATTTGAACAACTTTTTCATTCAATAACATATAAAATCGGCTCGACTAAATTAAGTTATGAAAAATGATAATATATGTGTATAAACACATATTCATCAAGCTATATAGCTTGTTTGTTGTTTAATGTGATTAAAACTCATTTAATTAATTAAGTTTCATTATATTACTAATCAAATCAAGCACAAATATTATTTTTGAATCTTGATAAAATTTCGAACAAGTTTAGACATTAATGTCTCCGGCTCGACTCAACTTATTTACACACAAGTTAGTGGTTCGGCAAAACATAGGCTAGACTATGTGGCTCGATTTCTGTGCAACGTTTGTGTCTGCACACAAGTTAGTGGTTCGGAGCCCGAACCGGACCGTGATTTGCATCCCCCTGCGGACGCGCGTGTAGAGAGAGTCTCTATGCAATATAATCTTACACCTTACTAAAAAATGACATTATATAAACTAGTCAACAAAGCCTTAGTTTTCCTATGTGGGACAAACCCACATTTCAAAGAAGACAAACCCACACGGTTTTCTCCTTTTAAATTAAATCCAATACTTTACTTTAAGCTTTAATTTTTCCTTCATCCAAATACCATTTTGGACAAACAAATATTCAATTTTAATGTTCTTACGGAGTAGAACAAGAATCTACTTTTACTTTTATCATTAGACAATCGAGGTCCCAAGAAAACCCCACCCCAAATGTGCAATTTCCTTCACTTTTCCAACATAATTAACATGTCTTAAGTATTGATTTCCGAACAAAGTATATTGAGTATTGGTAGTTTTGGGCTTTTGGCGTGTGGTTAATTAGATTCCCTTTATTTCTTTTAGCAATAAAATTCTGAACCTGAAAATTAAATACCAGTTGGAGGCAGCTCTTCCACATTTGTTGGGAACATAAATCCAATTATAAGTTGCAGGTTCCACCTCCCCTGAACTTTTTCTGCTAATGAAATTAATATTGAGGACTTAAAAAAAATGTTACTATTAATTATTATCTTCGTGTTAACTTATAGTTTGAAGGTTGTTCTAATTGAACTGTGAATAAAACCTAAACCTACAATAATCCGACATTTTTTTTCAAAATAAAAAATTAGTGTAAAACCAATTCTCCTAGGTAGGGTTCCTTAAAAATTGAAACACTCCAGTTTGTTTGGTTCAGGTAATCATTCTTCAAGTTTGATATTTTGAATAGTTTAATATGACACAACCACATAATTATCAATCAAATAATCAATTTCCCACTTAACTTTTACCTATCAACAGTTAAAATTAGCTCATTAGAATATTATGTGATACTGCTTGTCCTCTAGGCATAAAAAAATATTAAAATAAAATACAATAGGATTATGCAGGGGCATTTTGGGTAATTTAGACTGTATGTGAAGGTCCTTGTTTAGCACAAAACATTTTAGCTCTTCTAGTTCACTAGTTTCATGTATCTTGCAAATATTGGGGGATGTAATGAATAATATACAGTTGTATGTTTGAAAATAATGTAATTGCAAAGAAAATGTCTGACGACCAGCTAAGTTTGGACAATGAGGACTAGTGTATATATATAGCACATTCATAAGTGGAATGGACTTTTGTCTATCACAACTTTTGGGATTAATTATAAAATTTTTAGAAAATTTTCTGCATTGAACTATTTTGATTGATTTATTATAAACTTTTTATTCGTTTTATTATTTAGTTTTTATTCGTCTCATTTTATATTGAAGTTTTAAGTCTCATATATCCACGTCTCATATATCCACATTAGTTTGTGTCATCTTAATTATAAGTCGAGTTTTGTCTTCTTAATAAGTGGTGTTATGTCTCATATGTAAGAACGGATCTAGAATTTTTTTACATAAGGGCACACAACATGGCAAAAACTTGTGTAGAAAGATCGCACCGTGCGACGAAAAAAATACTTTTATATGTAAAAAGTAATACTTTGCCCGAATATACTTTTTAGTTGTTTCAGACAATGTATTAATTTTTACACTAAAAATATTACTTTATGCATTAAAAAATATTACTCTTTATTTCCGTCGCAAGATGATATCATCTTACAAGAGACTTACTCACAAAACAAATACAATTATAAACTACAAAATAAATTCCCTAAAAAAAACTACATCAAAAATAAAATAGGTAGTATTATAAACTACATAAAAAAGTAATGGGACTATACTTTAATTTTTTAACTAATTAATAATTTTAAATATAAAGAATAAAAAAAATTGGGGTGGGGGGCACGTGCCCCACAACGGGGCCTTGCGTCCGTCTATGCAGTCATATGGCGTCCATTTAAACTAACCATTCGTTATGTTGTTGTTTAGATCAAATTTATATTGATGGGCTTTCATAGAAATTAATTTGGAGACCAATATGAGAGCATATCGTATACATACGAGATTTGTCCAACAATTTTAACTTTTTGTTTCTACCAATTTTCATTTATGTTAGTTTTATTTTTGTAAGTTCGGTAAATTCACCATATGCATATAAATTTATTTTTTAGATTTGTTGATTGGTACTTCGTTGTCAATCAGTGCAGGATGTTTCTAGAAATTTTCATAAAATCTCATATTTATCTTAAAAAAAGAGTTTATGCTAATAACATTCAATATTGCACCTTTCCTTAATTTTTAAATTTAGTTTTTTCTTATGGCTCTGTTGTTGCAGAGACTCGAACCGGACATTTTACCATAGCACTAAACGTGACATCATCACAGAAACGTATATATATAAATCTATGTTCAATTGAAATTGAATATTCCCCATGAAGTGAATCAAGTCAATGCTATCCTAATAATTAGACCTGGCCAAATGTAACTGAAATCGGGTTCCAAACCGGAACCAGAACCGTGGTCAACGGTTCCTAAACCGTAATCTTGGTCAACGGTTCCAAAACCAGAACCGGAACCGTGTAGACCAGTTCCGGTTCTTAGGTCTCAAAAACCATGGAACCGGCGGTTTTAACCGTCAGTTAGAACCGTATATAGAACCGTGATGGAACCATTTTTTTTAAAGTTAAAATCAACAATCTTGTTTTGGTAAATACATTCTACAAGAAATGTAAAATGTTTATTATGATATTTTTAATATTGCACAACGATTACTTAGTGAAAAAAGTAAACGTCCAAGGGTTCCTCTAGCTCAAATGTAGAGCTTGAGAATTATTTAACTACTTCTTTCGAGTTTAGTGAAATAGATATTGAAGACTTTGATATTTTGAAATGGTGGTCACAAAGAACTCAACCTTATACAATCATCTCAATCATCGCAAAAGAGGTTTTGGTATGCCCCGTTTCAATTGTTGAAGTAGAGCAAACGTTTAGCTCTGATGGAAATATTTTAGATGAATCGCGCTCGCGTTTTTTTTTTCCTTTTTTCTTTTTATTTTAAACTAAATTGCTAAACATTTTATCTAAATAAAATTAAAAACAAAAGGTTCCGGTTTAACCGGAACCAGAACCGTATAGGAACCGTGTTCCGGTTTGGAACCGGAACCGGCGGTTCCGGTTTTGGAACCGGAACCGTGAGCATAAGGTTCCAGTTTCGGTTCCTCCAAATTGAGGAACCGGAACCGGCGGAACCGAAATCGGAACCGAAACCGGAACCAGCGGTTCCAGAACCGTGGCCAGGTCTACTAATAATGCAGTGGCTTCCTCCTATCCATGAAATATAATTTTGTTTAAGACAAAAAAAAGAGAAGAGAGAGATAGGAAGAAGATGATGGAAAAAATCGAGGTTAGAAAAAGTCACGTATTGTGCGGCGGATCAAAGTTGAAAAAGCTGATTGAAGTTTAATTAGTGTCCTGTGAAGCCTTTGTTTGTTAGTGTCTTGGAATGGAATCAAATTGACTCACTCTCTGTCCCATTTATATTTTCACTGCAAAATCCTCCAAAAACTCCACTCATTACCACTGCCTTCTTTCAGCTTATCTCATATCCCTAAATTAATTGCGCTTTTAAATAAATAAATAAATAAAATATTTTCGTCTCAAAAAAAAAAAAAAATTATTTCAATTTATTTGTACATATGCATCCAAGTGCTGCCCTTCTTGTCTGTTTATATATAATTATATACTATTATTAGTACTCCTTAAAACTTTTGGTTAAGGTATATATTTGTCTTTACTTGAATTAACTAATGAAGCATAAGTACTACGTTCTTTTGAACTTAGCAGATTTTTTTGTTTTTGGTCGAACTCCAAATGAGTTGTGCAAATCTAAGTTACTGAATAATTGATAATCATTCAGATGTGTGAAAAAAAGTATATATTTATGACAAAGGTTTGTAGATAGACAATATCATGTTTATTTAAATGTTTGCTAGATTACTTTTATATCGAAACTGAAAATTGAATTTGTATGAAATTATACATTTGAAATCAATATATATTCATAATTGACCTTGTAAGAATCTATGCTGTTTGCACATGAAGTATTGGTAAAACAAATTAATTACCTTTGAAATTAGAGAGATAAAAACAAAAAGAATAGATAAATCTCATTACCCACAGATTTAGGGGAGACATAATTTCACGAAATTAATTCAAGTTAACGAATAATAAATTTCCAATGTGCCAAGCTATTCTACGAACAGAAATAGTCATAAGACAGAAAAAATATAGCACTGCGTTTTAAAGGCTCCACCCGAAAGGCTTATGGCAGGCTCAATTGGGAAGATTCAAGGTATGGACAGCATTTAACAGAACTGGTATAAATGTAGAAAGGTGCAAATTTGGGCTTTTAAACAGGCCAATTCTTTGGGCTAACCCAAACAGCAAGTTTTGGACCTATTTCTTTGGGCTAATCCAAGTATTTGCAATTTCTGGAATCAGGCCCATACAGTGCATAGTCACAGTTTTGGACCTATTTCCTCATCTAGCTTGAATACTGTCCCAAAATTTTATCATGAGCCCAAAGCAATACAAGTAAACATTTGATGGTGCTGGTTTGGGCTTGAATATTTTAACGTCGTCACAAATATGCGGTTATATCTTTAAAACAAATTGCACATATTCGTACATGTTAATTAGATGTTATCCAATTGGATTGTACCAAACTTTATTGAGATTTTTACATATATCCATTTTTTTTTTTTTAAAAAAAAGTACACTTGCTCATGTCAGTAGACACATTAGTGTATAATTGCTTCATCTAACCCAAAGGAGTTGTTGCAAAAATAAAATATAAAAACATGATAAAATAATATATATTGTTACACATCTTTCATGACATACGTACATTAGTATAACCAAATAACTGTTAAAGATATTCAATACCATTTTTGATATTAGACAAATAATATATTTTTGATATTTGTAAAACTTTGAAAAATACATTTTGAAGCTATCGACAATGTAAATCAAGATTTTCTACACAATTATTATAAGCATAAACAAATTATATTTAAAAAATAATATGAAAATATCCCTACCGAATTAAATTAATTATCATATTATCGAATTAAAAGCATAGGCAATCAACCGTGATGATTAGTAATTTCCAAAATGCATGAATAAGATACTCAAGAAAATATTATATATTAGACATTGAAAATTATGCTATATATTACATTTAGCTCGATTGAAATATATAATATAAAAATTGACCAAAATAAAGTTTTATTAAGTATGATATTGAACATTAAAAGCATTGAATATATATGGGCCTAAAAGGTGCTTATCCAAATCTATAAATAACTCATGAATAAAATACTGAAAATACAAAAAGAAAAAAAAAAGACTTACAGGATTGTTAAGCTTATTTTAAAAGTATATACTAATATACACAATCCAACGCATCGAAAATAGAACATTACATGGGCCCGTCCAATCAAGCCCATTAATTTTTTGCTTTCAGTAAAGCCCAAGGATCGATTTTTTATTTATGAAAGACCATTTAACGGTAAAATAAATAAAAAAAAAACAGAAAAACATAAATTAAACAAAGCTGCAAATGAAAAACCCTAGACAAACGTCAAGCCCCCATTCTTGACACTCTCTCTCTCTAAAAATATTCTGGAAATGCAAAAAATTTCCGCCATGAAAGATTCAAAGTATGTTCTTTGTTTTTTTTTAATTACTTTTGAATGTAAATCTTGTGTATTTGATATTGGAGCACAAATATTTTCGGAGAAGTTTTTTACTGATGCCCATTTTTGGATTTTCAAACCCAAAAATTTCAGTTTCGAAATTATTTTGCTTCGGTTCTTTATTTTTATTCTTCTAATGTATGTATATTTACTTAGTCAAGACGTACTTTTTTTTTTCTTGTTTGTTTTTCAAATTCAAAAAAAAAAAACATAAGATATGGAAGTTTATGATGTCTATTGGGTTTTTCATCATTTTTGTAGAATACTATAAATTATATACGACAAAATAATGACATATATACTGATTTTGGGGTTTTCAAAGCAAAAGATTTCAGATTTGATACTTTTTTTAGATAAGAAAGAAAGTTGGATCTGAAATTTTTCAGTTGAGATCTGATTTATTTTGTTGGTGCTCCGTAATTTTTTTTGTATTTTGAATTATTTTTGCATGCAAATCTTCTGTGTTAAACCTGAAATCTGAGAGAATTTAATTTTTTTATATCATTTTGTTTATATGTATCTTTTTTTTTGTATTAGTGTTTTGTATTAAGTTTATATATATAAATATATATATTGACTTTCTTGTCATTTTTTGATATCTCTATTCGGTTTTTTTTGTATTTATTTTCCTGTACATGTCTAAACACTAAAAAATACCATACTTAAAGCGTATTCTACACACATATTTATAATTTTTTATGAAGTAGATTGTCATCTCTACATGTCTAAATCTATATTATACATTTTGAGTAAATTATAAAAATAGTTTTTTTTTCGCAATTTCCTTTTTATGGCATATATAATTTTCATATGTAGGAATTAATGGATAATTGTTCATATTTCTATTGCTATTATTTGGAATTATAACAAAATTATCTCGCTTCCTCAATTAGCCAAAGATTGAAGGTAAATAAATTTCTCATATTTTATTAAAAAATAAGAAGACTGACCACTTGATGCATTGCTGCTATTATGTCGCTTGTCGCATATTAAAGTTGACCTGGTAAGCATCATATTTCTCTTGCTCCTTCAATTTGGACTATATTCTTATGTGTGTTAGTGTGAAACTACCTTACATAATTTTATCCGAAATGATTATATATAAGAATTTCTATTAGATATTCGGAAAAATATAATGTTTGTGATGGAGATGTTGTTTAGCTGAATTAGATTATAGCAGGGAAAATGGTTGGAAAACTTCAATAATAACTTCACATATAAATGCATTACATTTGGAATATAGTAACCCTTATTGCAAGGGTGTAAGTTACTCTTAAGATATCTATGATGTATTTGTTTTATGTACAATCTAAAGTCTTAATAGTCTATGTATTCTGTGTTTTTCAGAATGTATTTGGATTTTACCATGGATCAAGTAATCCTGAAGAGTTTCATAAATCCACCTTGGTGTAATTGGATTCTACCAAGGTTCAAGTAATCCGGAATCATATTTAAATATTTTTTATGTAAGTTTTGTCTTCTAATAATTGTTTCTTTTAAATTATATTACAAAAACATCAACATTTATTTTCTGTAATCTAAAATAACTATCCATTAGTAAAAATTCTATAATTTTTTCATACATGAAGAATTATATTATTGTTCATTATAAGTTTCCTTCTTTCTTTTAGTAGCAGAAGGCAGGTTTTAAACATTTCTAACGACACTCAAGAAATGATAAAAGATGTAGGCTTTAAGCTTCTGAAGATCCAGGTATTTTCTTTCTATAATAACACACCTTTTGTTTATCTTTAATGCAAACTTTTTGGATCTATTTGAACAGTAAAGTTATGTTCTGGTCTTCTCAATGAAGTCTCATTATTTTAAACTTTCTTTTTTTCTATTTAACTGCAAACCAGTTTTTTCTGAGTGAAACTTTGTTTTGTTTATATTCTTGCTAAATTAACAATTCATTGTTGATTTATGGGAACATTTAATATAGCTTACACATGTGATTTATACGAAATCCAAATTCAAATTAAAAGAGAATGACATATACAAAAACAACGAACATACCTCTATGTACAATGGAGTTACTTTGTGTTTTCCTGTTTTCTTGTATTTCATCGTGTTGTCCTACAATAAATGTTTTTGCTGCATACAAAGGACTTTAGTATTAAATGTGCTAGAATTTCTTGATTTGTTGAAGATACAAAATGTTAGTTCATTATATAAGAAAAGAAAATAACAATATCCATACCTTTGTGTCATGAAAACGCATTAAACTGAAATTTTTACATTCATTGTGAGTTTGTAGGGCTGAAAATTTTCATTTTCAGTTGAATGAAACTGCAGAAAAAAACAAAAAAATCAAAACCAAAAAGTATAGCTGCATATTAAATGAAAACTCAAATGTACCTCATGTAACTTTGAGAAAACATTGGATTCTTGACTAAAAACGTTTGATTGATTGCCATATGCAGGTACACTGCAAACATGAAACAAATCGGAGTATATTTGCATAGGATTATGGAGCTATTCTGCAGAATTATTTTGAATAGGATGGAGCCTATTTATAAGAGAGGTTTTAAGTAGAAAAAAATTGAATTGAATTTCAGCTTCCCAAGAAATGCTTTTTCAGATGTAGCCAACTTCACATTTTAAATGGCTACTTTTTGGGTGCACTTGAAATTTTGAATGGGACTTTTTATGTGCCCAAGAAAGACAACAGATCCAATTTCAAATTTTGAATGACATTTTATTTGTGCTCGATTTACGATGAGTTTCTGCAGAATTAATAAATAAAAAAATAAAATAAAAAAGCTACAGGCACGGAATACGAACTGTTTGTTTGTATTAGATAAAAAATATCAGCAATAAAAGTTTCCATATTTGGAAAGTGAGTTTTGGCGGGATTTTACCTGATTTGGAAGACTTTTTTGCTTTTATATGTATATAGATATAGATTGCACATAATCGTGCATGTTAATTAGATGTTATCCAATTGGGTGGTACCTAACTCTATTGAGATTTTTACATGTATTCAATTTTTATTTTCTGTTTAAAAAAAGTACACTTGCTCATGTCAGTAAACACATGTAAATATCCTAATGGAATTGGGTGCTATCCAATTGGGTAGCATTGAACTTCCTGATGTAAATGACAAGTCTCTCGATATACCAACAAAGTCAGACACTTAATATCACGACCACTAATAAATCTATTTTTTCACATTGGAGACGATGAAGCTTAATTTCAGAATTATTTTTTTCCTTTATTTGGTCAAATTAATAAGGAGCATAGAAATGTTATAAAATATAATAGAATACTAAATTACAGACAAACTTGCCACTGAATGACATTTTTCTTACTAATTTTTCCAAAGGCTACATGAATATAATCATTAACTAATATAAATAAGGAAGAAAAAGATGGGACATTCCCAACATTTTTGTAGGAAAACTCTTAAAAAAAAAAGATTAAAAAATTGCCCCAGTTTGTTAGGATTTATTTGTGGAAAAAAGGGCAAGTAGAGCATGGTTTTGAGGAAAGAAAGTCCTGGAAAACGGGAGGTGACAGAGGGTGGTGCCACGACCGTGAAGGGGCTACGCTGTTTCACGTGTTCGATATTTTTTAAATTTTGAATAGAGAAAGTATTTTTTTTTAGAAAGTATTGAACAAGTTCAATTTGATTAACGCTAAAAGAATTGAGATACTAAGTTTAAAATTTATTGTGAGTCGTAATATCTATTATTATTTTACAATTAAATTCAATAGCAGCGTAATTTGTGAATAAGTTACTTCTATCAATATCAATTAGTAACACACATATATTTACATGCAATTCACAATTAATTAAATTATTATATTGTCAATGTAGTTGTTATTATCTGTATCACTAAATATTAAAGTGTTAATTAAGATAAATAATATATTACTAAGGCTGTGAAATCTTGGGGAGGGGGGAAACCATTATCTCAAATACATATGTATACATTTTTAATATTGTCATTAAAATATTTTTGTTGTGTGATAAAATAAAAAAATGGATTTCTTAGCTTGTAATAATTAAAAATTTCAATGGTGCACTTGCAGTAACATTAATAAAGATAATAAAAAATTAAAAAATAAAGACAACGAATTAATCCTCCACAAACATGGCGCAACGGTAAAACAGAGCTGGAACAGTTGAAGATCGGGTTTCTGTAAGGTCTCTTGCAAGTGGACTCTCACAAGGCATGATTTATCCTGGAAGATAAGGCTGGGTCTTGAAAGACGGAATGCATCTGGAAGGTAGGGTTCTCATATGGTGGTCGAATAACCGAATGTCGACACTGACTGCATGTAATTTGTGATCGCATCTTTAACTGGCAACAACTAAGGGGGGGAAAGACCATCTGAACATAGAATAGTGAGGTGCAAACTTTGAATATATGTATATATTTAACAAAAATATTGAACAAAAATAGAGAAACGAATTAAGCAAATAATTTTCGATCGGCAAATTAAATTCACTAGTTTAACACCACATAATATCAGCTCAGTTGGTCTGATATATCAGCCCAAAGGATGATGGTCGAGGGCTCCTACGGTAAGCCCAAATGGAGTTGCTAGGCACAAAATTTCAGTAGTTTAAGTTTTGGGAAATTGACATAAATGTGGCACTTTTTGGAGACAAGTGTCAGTTTTTTATGTTTTTGGTACTATTTTACCCAAATTTACGTTCATACATTTTTTTTACACAATTTTATGTTCCCGCCAAAAATTTCCGGACTTTTTTACGCATTGTTTCAAGATTGTTTCTAATATGTTTCAAACATGTTTCTTTTGATAAAATTTCAGTGAAAAATAAATTTTACCCTCGTTAAATAATTCATTTTATACTCGAAGTCTTATAAAAAATCAAGAAATATACACATAAAACAATAAATATTAAAACCAAATAAATTAAAATAATATAGAAACAACATGAATAAAAAACACAATTCATTTTTTGATTAAATGCATGAAAACATAAAAAACATGGAAACAACCTGGAAGCAATATAGAAACAAACCAGAAATAATATAGAAAACACCATATGAGCAAAATGAGTTAAAAATAGGTAAAAATTGTATTTAAACATCGAAAATTACATGGAAACAACAAAGAAACATCGGAACAATATTAAAACGGTATGGAAACAACCCAGAAACAACGTAAAAAATGTTAAAAACACCACATAAATAAAAAGAGCTTAAAAATATGTCAAAATTGTATTTACACATTGAACACTACATGGAAACAACAAAAATAATTATTAGAACAACATTAAATATATTATAGAACAACACCGAAACAATAGAAACAATGTACAAAATAAATATGAATAAAAAACAACATAAAAAATTGGTAAAAATTGTTTTGAAATATCAAAACTATAAAGAAACAACATAGAAACAACAAAGAAACAAATTTAAACAAAATCTAAACAACATATATAACATATAAAGCAATACAAGAACAAAAAAAAACGAAAAATAAATAAAAATAATAAAAAAAAATATGCAGAAGCGTAAAAAAAGAAAAAAGTAGGTACAAAAGGAAAAAAAATAGATAGAAAAGTTATATGAGCATATTTTGTGTTATATTTACTAAAAAGAGGGCATTTTATGCAATTTCCCCTTAAGTTTTGTAGTTTTACACGATTATTCTTATAAACGGTGATAGGAGATGGTAATTTTAAAGATAATAATTAGGAATAACTTTTGTGCAGTACTAAAGTCAATTTAAATCCTTTATTTCGAACTATATTACGTCTCTGATTTTAGGGATATCAATGCATGCAAAGTGTATAATTATGATATTCCAATTTCCATCGACACATTGCACGATGAAATACAATTTTTTTTTTTTTTAAAAAAATGTTGCGTTTCATTAAGCAATTAGTAGAAAGTAGATGAGGATTTGTGGTCTTTTATGCAAAATCATATTTCAATTTGTGTTTCAATACATTCAGGTGACTATTACGTTTGCAAGATAATATCATTATTATACACGTTACATTCATATAATGTATTGCGTAAATTATAATATGAAACATTATAGGAATAAAAAATCAAAATTAGCAGATGAGTTTAATTGACAGTGTAAATACAAAATAATATCAATTTGATTCGGCGTATCTAAGTACATATAAAAGGAGCGATCCTAAACAAAGAGTATATGACCGAAAATGAGCAAAGAACTAGATGATACGACTGACCTGATAGAGTTATAAGAGCTTTGGACGACCTGATAGAGTTATAAGAGCTTTGGACGACCTGAGAGTACTAAGAGCTTTGGACGAACTGGTAGAGCACTGAGAGCTTTGGACGAACTGAGAGTACTAAGAGCTTTGGACGAACTGGTAGAGCACTAAGAGCTTTGGACGAACTGAGAGTACTAAGAGCTTTGAACGAACTGATAGAGCACTAAGAGCTTTGGACGACCAGATAGAGTTATAAGAGCTTTGGACGAGCTGACAGAGAGTAACTAGAAGAAAGGTACGAATGAAATGAGAGAGTAACTAGAAGGCACTGTCGAGTGATGATAAGACAGAGAAAGAACAGGAGGCACGACCGACCGACCGACAAATAGTTACTAGTAGATACGATTGACTTGACTACAAAAGGCTAAAGCATTGATCGACCTGTCAGGAAGTTACTAAAAGAGGTGGACGACCTGACATGAAGTTATTAAATGTCAGGTCATACCTGCGCGCAATAATTGCTCCGAGAGGAAGACCTGACAAGTAATTAATATCCTAAAAGGCGGATTTGACAGGAAGTAACTATCCCCGGGCTCGACCTGACTGATGTGACTAGTTCTTTTTGTCAACCTAGACGGTTTTCCACCTTGTTTTGACTCCCAATCCCGATTGGACACGTGGACCTCAAAGGACCAAAGGGCTTGGGTATAAAAGGAGGAAGAAGGTGAGAAATCAGGGGATCTTGGCATATTTATTCAGCTTTTATATTTTATACATTTGTCTTTATTCTTCTTTCCCTTTCACTAACTTGATCGTCAGAGTGCTCACGCCGGAGTTCTCTCCAGTTAGTCTTTTGCAGGCTAGCTGAGGATCGGGTTGGATTCTTGAGAAGATGTCGTCTTCGGAGACCTTTTCACAATTGTGTGATACTGAACTAGTGTATTCAAGCACTAATTAATTGAAACACAATATTAAAAAATAGATAATAAGAAATCTAAATCCAAAATAAATACCCTTCTCATCCCCTCTTCCGCATCCATTTATCTCATTAATTTACTCTTTTCTATTTCCCCTCTCTCTCTCTCTCTCTCTCTCTCTCTCTCTGTGTCTCTGATCTCTCTCTGTGTGTAAAATCTAAGTGAGATGAGCTGCAATGGCTGCAGAGTCCTCCGTAAAGGCTGCGCTGAAAACTGCACTCTGAGACCTTGTCTTGAATGGATTAAATCACCTGAATCCCAAGCCAACGCCACTCTGTTTCTTGCCAAATTCTACGGCCGCGCTGGACTCATCAACCTCATCAATGCCGGCCCCACCCATCTCCAACCAGGTATTTATATACCAGTAAAACACACAAAAGCTTGTCGTTTCTTAGTTTTGGTTAAACACTTGCATGCAAATGTGAAATCAACAATCTTGTAATTTGTAAATTGAACCTTAATTTACTGATCAAGGTGTTTGTTGTTTTGTCTAACAGAAATTTTCAAGTCCCTGTTGTACGAAGCCTGTGGGAGGATCATCAACCCGGTTCACGGGTCCGTCGGGCTAATGTGCTCCGGCAATTGGTCACGGTGCCAGGCCGCCGTGGAAGCGGTTTTACAAGGCGGCGCTCCGCTCATGACGCAATTCTCCGGTGATGATGAGTCTTCAACCGCTCCTGCCCCTCTTCAGGGCGGCGACATTCGCCACCTTTCAAAGGACTCCGCTTCAACCCTCCGCCGGGTCAGGGGCCGAACCCGGTTCAAGCGCTCAGCCGGGCATGCCAAGAGTGAAGTTGACTCTGTTTCCACCGGTTTATTGAGTGAACCGGAGGGTAAGTTTACAATCACGGGGTGGGATTGTGATCAGGGAGTACTGGAGAGGGCTCCGAGTCACGACTCTGTTTCGGTTGAAACGGTCGAGCCAGCGTTGGTGAACCGGGATGAGCAACCGGTTCGGAGAGTACTCAAACCGGAGCCTCAACCGAGTGAGATTGGGCTGGAGTTGACCTTGGGCCTAAATCCAGTGATCCAGATTCCAGACTTACATTTCTACGGTGATCGACATTTCTGATGACAGCAAAACCTGAGTCGAGCCCGAGAATGGAATATGGAGTGGAACATAAAAGTGAAACAAAAAATCTCAATCCAGTTTTTGGAGGAGCCGCCAAATCTTTAATTAGGTTATCTTTTTAATTTTTACCCAATTTTTATTTTAAAGATCTTAGGGCACATATATACAATATTGCAGTAATTGCATTTTAGTAGCTTCCCTTTTTTTTTTTGGTACTTTAGTGTATATTTTCACGGGGAGACTATATAATTAATATTGAAGGAAATAATGTTGTCACAGAAAAATGTTGCCAACTTGTTAATTTTGCTTTATTATAATTTATATGGTAATTTAACCCTTTGCCTTCTCAAAACAAGTAGACATATCTGCTCTCCAATTTAATTGGTGTTGTATTATATGAATATTTTAAATTTATTTCCAATATTATGGTAATAAATAAAGAAAATAGAACTGTTCTGGGCGATGCTAAATCCAAATGGCGATGGATACAAGAAAATTAGTGTGCGTTTGGTAGAAATGGATGAAAACAAATCAAATTTGCAGTTTCTTTTTGACATCTGCCTTTCATGCAAACAGTATAGGATTCGCCTAGTTTCACACCATTATCTAATCTTAATTAAGTCGAGAAGTGCTTTTAAGTCACATAAATCTGATGGTATTGCAATAATTTGTATTTCTATCCCACTTCTGACTTTCTCTAAATTTTATAATTTATTCAAAAGTTTCAAGGTTTTACAAATACTCATTTTGTGTATTGGTTGACAATTTGATGTGTTGTAAACAATTCGAGTTCCATATATCTGGTTGACATTTTGGTGTGTAGTAAATAAATCGTCTTCAATATATCTGGTTGACTATTTGTTTTGTTTTAAATAATTCGTGTCATATATATCTGGTTGACAATTTGTTGTGTTTAAAATAAAACATGTAATACTGGACGTGTAATAATTGTAAGTATAATGCTGTCAAAAAATAATTGTAAGTATAACTTGTTCCTTGCTAGGAATGGCAACGGAATGAGTTTGTCAAAACTTTAGGCCCGCCGCAAACCCATTTATGCTTAAAAAAAATCACACCACAGACAAAGCATATTTGGGATGTGTCCGGATTAGGGCCCGCTCCACTGCCATCTATATCACTCCACCCTCAAAGGGTAAATGCAAATATAACTTATTACTATTCGAATGGCATTTGACTACGATTTAAATACTAATATATGGTCAGAATTTATTGTCTCAATATTTTTCTCTCACATCACAACTTGAAGTTATTGCTTTAAGATATTAGAAAATTCAGATTTTGCCTTAAGTTCACCATTTAAATATTAGGTTGATGACTACATGGATGACGATTTTGCACTACAAGTGAATTATAGCATCATGCATTTAGTTATGAAATCTAGATTCTACTTTAGTTTAATTTTATATTAGCTATAGAAAAGCGAGATACATGACTAAAAAATGTCACGTCCATACATGTGGACCTATGCACATTAGTATTAATTTATAGATGTAAATGGATTAAATTAATGCTTGACTCTTTTTGCTTGAACAGGTTGCCACATATATTTCGAAGTTAAAAAATAATTAAATCAATGTCTTAATGTTGCTAATTTTCGGACAATGACGCACATACATCGCAAATTGACCATTTGTGATTGGTTTTCGTAAGTTTATGGGTTGCGAACTCAAGTTTATATATCTAATTAATAGCCAATGCATATTAATTAATCTGCCCATCTTCTGCTCATGACTCTTCACCATAGCACTGAGACATAAATAATCTCTTAGTTTTTATTATCGGAAAAATGAATAAAGTGATAGATTAATGGTGTCCAATTCTAATCTGAGATTTTATGCTAAAAGTACGTGAAGTCACTATTCCAATTTGAGGAAATGGGATGTTTTAAGAGGTGAGGGGCGAGATCGAATATGGGTTTACACGCTTAGAAACACGACATTTGACCATGTGAGATATATCTGAATACCATACGATTTGATAATTTTAAATAAACATATAATATACATATGAGAGAGAGACATTTTCTTTTCTTTTTTTGAGGCGATACAAATTTGCATTTGAATGACTCGAGTTTCAACGGTAAGAGATATATTGAGTGTAAGCCTAAATTATTGGAATCCATTTATTGTGTCTATTATTTAACTTTAACTAAATCATTCAATCCCAACATAATTAAATAAATTAATAGCATAAAATACTATAGGATATAAAAATAAAAAAAAATTGAACGGACTACTGCCACATAATTCGGAAGTTATAACTGGTCAAGCCAAGAATATATGTAAATAAATACAAGCTAGCCCACAGTCCTCAACAAACCGTTCTATTTTAAATGTAAGTTGCAAATTTTATAATCAACAATATTTACGTGTTCATCTCTATATTTGTACATCCTCTGTTTACTAACTTGGATTATCTTGTGCCTAAGACACGCCAAGGCCAAACTATGTCATTTGATAAAATAATGTTTATATATTATGGAATATTCAGTCGATTATTGGTCATTCTAAAAGAAAAAAAAAGTTATCTATAATATTTCATCACTCCATCGACTATTCCATATTAGCCAAAAAGCAAAAGAAAACGAAGAAAATAAAATTGTAGAGTCGGCAAGATTGTACTGTGTACATGTAATTTTGCACGGGCAGTAACAAAAATCTCCAATTCCTTGAAAATAACTCGAATAACATGTTACTTCCATATATGACACGGAAATACCGTATATATTTTTATAAATAATAATATAACAAAATCTCTCGAACTTTTTTCGTTAATAAGGCGATTTAATCTTTATTTTTTTCTATTTCAATAAAATTATATTATTTTATTTTTAAAATAATCTTATTTAATAATATAATTCATAAGAATAATTTAGTGAGAATCCTCCCACTAAAACATATTATTTTCATATAATAATTAAATATTTATATTGATGTATTCCGAATTAGTCGCGTATTATAAAAACAAATTTTATTGCATAACCAAGACTTCGTCAAAATATTCTCGAGTCCGAGATTTTTACTATATGTTTGGGATGTGGCTTGGCGCACACCAAATATTGAAGAATCGTATATAATAATAACAATATAACATCATTTAAAAAGTATATACATACATCACATTCTACTTTTCTCTACTTTTCTATCATGGTATCGGAGCATCAAACCATGTCACATGGGAGCTTAACAATCAATTTCGTTGTTGAATATCAAATAGGTAACAAGCTTTACATGGGCAATGGTTGTGAGTGTATTAAGCATATTGGTAGTTCTCTTCTTCACACTTATTCTATTTCTAAACCTTTTGTTCTTTAAATTTACTTCATGTTCCCACAATATCCAAAACCTTATCGGTGTTTCTCAATTTGCTAATGATAATAATGTTTGTTTTGAATTTCACCCTTGGTTTTATGTTGTTAAGGATCAAGTCTCTCAGGAAGTCTTGCTCAAAGGGACACTTAAAGATGGCCTCTACCAGTTCAATCTTGCTTCTTTCAATTTCCCTAATGACCAGTTTTCTCACAGTCTACAAAGATAGTCCATTTCTATTAATAAGCAGCAAGCATACACTGCTTCTCTAAGCAAAAATCAGATCTCATATATTGAAACATGGCACCAAAGGCTTGGACATGCTAGTTATGACATTGTTTAGAAATTTCTACAAAGTTGTAATATCAAATATGAAATGAAACAAAATTTCCCTTTATGTCCTTCTTGTGTCCTTGCTAAGTATCATAGATTGCCATTTTCTAAATCTAATACCAGCTGTAATTCTCCTCTTGAAATTGTTCACACAGATCTATGGGGTCATTCACCTATTAAATCCATTAATGGTTTCAATTGCTATGTTTGCTTTGTGGATGAATATAGCAAATTCACCTGGTTATATCTCTTGAAACTGAAATCTGACATATATAGTGCCTTCACACACTTTAAAACCCAAGCAGAAAATCAACTCAATACCAAAATTAAAATCCTACAGAGTGATGGGGGATGAGAATATAAGGGCCTTGCTACATTATTGCAAGAATATGGAATAATACACAGAATTTCTTGCCCTTACACACCCCAACAAAATGGAACTGCTGAGAGAAAGCATAGGCATGTAGTAGAGGTTGGTCTGTCCTTGTTAGCTCAGCCTCATATTCATTTGAAACATTGGGATGATGCTTTTACATCTGCAGTCTATTTGATCAATATAACTCCCTCCCAACTTTTGAAATACAAAACTCCTCTTGAACTTCTATACAAGCATCAACCTGATCCATCTAGACTTAAAGTATTTGATTGTTTGTGTTATCCTTTCACTCGTCTTTTTAATAAACACAAACTTGAGTTTAGATCGTGTGCTGGAGTTTTCTTAGGTTACAATAATCAGTATAAAGGGTACAAAGTTCTTCTTCCCAATGGCAAAGTCATTGTTACAAGACATGTGCTCCTTGATGAAAAAGTGTTTCCTTTGCGATCAAGAATATCGAGGCTTCCTTGGCAAGCACAACCAAGAATCCTCTCCCGCAACCACTATGGTAACTTTTTTTTTTTTTAATTTTCCATCTCGCACACACAACTCCTCCACAACACACATCTCACTCCGACACCTCACCTAGCACTCATCAGCAAAATGCTGATCACTTTTCCACACAGTCTGATTCTCTTTCTGCAATTAGTCCCTCCCCACCACAGTCTCTTAGTCCCAATACCAATTATCAAACTTTACCTTTGTTTGTTGAATTACCACATATGCCTGATATTACTAATCAGTCTATTGATCACGCAAACTTGGAAAGAGCAGGTTCTGAGGATATTGCTCCAAATACTGAGCATCCTACTAATAACCACCCAATGATGACAAGGTCCAAAGCTGGGATTTTTAAGCCCAAACTCTATACTATTTCTGAGGCTTCTGAATCAGAACCTCTCTCAGTTTCTCAGGCTATTCAAAATCCTAAATGGGAGTAAGCCATGACAGAGGAATTTCTGGCTCTTGAAAGAAACAAAACCGGACTTTAGCACACCTACCTGAAGGAAATAACATTGTTGGGTGTAAATGGGTGTGCAAAATCAAAAGACATGCTGATGGAAGCATTGCTAAATATAAGGCTCGCTTGGTTGCACAAGGATACTCTCAATCCCCTGAATTTGACTTCAAAGAAACATTTAGCCTAGTTGTAAAGCCTACTACCATCAGGATTATTCTCACCCTTGTTGTCACATTTTCATGGCCAATTAAACAATTGGATGTGAATAATGCCTTTTTAAATGGAGACTTATCAGAGGAAATCTACATGAGAGACAACCTTTGGGATTTGAAGTTCACTCATCCCCACCACTTGTCTACAAATTAACCAAGGCAATTTATGGCTTAAAGCAGGCTTCCAGATCATGGTTTCTTAAAGTCAAATCTGTTCTTCATAATTTTGGTTTTCAATGCTCAAGAGCTGACAATTCTCTGTTTCACAACTTTAATCAAGGTTCTCATATTTTTGTCTTGATTTATGTTGATGATATGCTAATCACAGGTGATAATTCTTTAAAATTTAATCAATTTGTTGAGGATTTTGGCAAAGCCTTTTCTGTTAAAGATCTTGGCCATTTCAATCATTTTCCGGGAATCCAAGTCACTGATACTACTCAAGTCAGACTCATTACATTAAAGAGCTTCTTGATAGAGCTAACATGTCAAATGCCAAAGGATGTCCTACTCCTATGATATCTTCTTCATAGTTATCTAAATATCAAGGTGAGCACTTTGTTGATGGCCGTCTATATAGGAGCATTGTAGGCGGTTTGCAATATGCTACAATCACTAGACCGAAGATTTCTTATAGTGTTAACAAGGTTAGTCAATTCATGGCTAATCCTTTAGACACTCATTGGAAAGCTGTAAAAATGATACTTCGATATTTAGTTGGGACTCCAGATATTGGTCTTCGCTCCATCAAGTCAGCCAATCTCAATCTCACTGCTTTCTCTGACTCTGACTGGGCTGCGGATATTGAGGATAGGAGATCCACTTCAGGATTCTGTGTTTACCTTGGCCCCAATCTTGTGTCTTGGAGTTCTAAAAAGCAACACATGGTCTCTAAATCCAGTACTGAAGCTGAATACCGCAGCCTTGCTCAAGCTACCTCTGAAATTACTTGGATTTCTTCATTGTTGAAATTGGTTTTATTAAATTGGGTTTTGACCCGATTTTGACCAATTATTTAAGTGGGGTCATTTATTCAAAGTATGAAATAAATGAGATAAACGTCATCTACGCCGCGGGTAGATGAGTTTAGCATTTTGAATTTCTCAAAACCAATATCGGGTGAATGAGAAATAAATGCATAAAGTTGGCCACTTAAAATGCTTTTATATATGGAATATAAAAGGGTGGGAATATGGAAAGCCATATCCCACATAGGAAACATATTAAATGTTTGACTAGTTAATAAAGAGCTTCACCACTAACAAAGAGTAATCAAGTGGAACTCCTTATGGTACACCCTAGTGGACCAAGTCAATTTTGACTAGCCTTTGGCTAGCTCAAAAGGCACCGAGGACAGTGCGGAGCACCATCCGAGCCGGAGCCGGAGCCGGGCCCGCGCCCGTGCATGTCGCACATAGTCGCATTGGGCGCTTTCGAGGCGCACTTTGCACTTCGCACGCATGCATCGTCACGAGGAGCTTTGAGGAGCCTTAAAGTTTTGGAAAATCGAACCAGGGTTTAGTCTAGTGGCTCGGTGATGTGGCAGGGCATCTCGGGTGGCAGTGACTTGGCAGAATCGTATGAATGGCGACACGTGGCGCTGATTGGATGCGTCTGTTCTCCGACAGGCACCATGATCGACGACGCGTGCGTCCAAAGGTGCGAGGTGTATGCCAAATGGTGTGTTCCTTCAGGCATACCGCGATCGGACCATCGGATCGCGGCATTAACCATAGGGCGCGTCGGACGGTCAAGATCGATCCAAACCAGGGGTTGCACCCAGTCTGATGAGGCACCAGGAGCTCTATATAAACCAGCCCCCAGAATCATTTCAGGTATCAAAAATTTCGAAATTCACATAGCATTCAGCATATAAAAGTCTTGAGAGTTCAAAACATTAAAAGTTCGAAGTGTCTTGTGATTTGTAGTGTTGTTATCGCAAGACATAAGTCGTTGTATCTTGGGAGGCGATTGCCAGTTTCCGTTAACACCGTGAGTGGGGCAATTTCGTCTTAAAGACAAAGAGTCCAACTCTTGCCTTGACTTTTTGTTACTCTGCTTGATTTTCTTTGGCCATTCGGTATACACCATCCAATTTTTCCAACAGTTTAAGACGAAATTTTTCGTGTATACCAAATGGCTTCGACGTCTCGGGATTCAAAGACCACCACCAAGACCGGAGAGAAACCCGAGAAGTTTGGGGGTTTAGACTTCAAAAGATGGCAACAGAAAATGTTGTTCTATCTTACGACTCTGAACCTTGCTCGTTTCCTTACGGAGGATGCCCCAACTGTGGGGGAAGATGAGACAGATAAGGAGAAGAGGATGGCGTTCGATGCTTGGAGTCAAAGTGACTTCCTGTGCCGGAACTACATACTCAACAGACTGGACAACTCATTGTATAATGTGTATTGTTCGGTGAAGACTGCTAAAAAGCTGTGGAGCTCTTTAGAGAAAAAGTACAAAACGAAAGATGTTGGCACAAAGAAATTTGTTGTCGGCAAATTCCTTGAGTTCAAGATGGTTGACACTAAGACGGTGATCAACCAGGTTCAAGAAATCCAACTCATTCTGCACGATATAATTGCAGAAGGGATGGTTGTGGGTGAATCCTTTCAAGTAGCTGCTATTATCGAGAAACTACTGCCTCTATGGAAGGATTTTAAAAATTACCTGAAGCATAAACGGAATGAGATGGGGCTTGACGACTTAATTGTCAGATTGCGAATTGAAGAAGATAATCGCAAGTCTGAGATTAAGTCTGGCAAGCTTCCTATGGAGGCAAAGGCAAACTTGGTGGAGCCCAATGCTAGCAAGAAGAGAAAGCACCCGGGGAACAATCAGAAACATGGGAAGGCTAAAAAGTTCAAAGGGAACTGCTTCAACTGTGGAAAGCCGAATCAAAAGGCTAAAGATTGTCGTCTTCCTAAAAAGGCCAATCGGAACCAGGTGCATGTGACCAAGGACAAATCGCACCAATTGATATGTCCGAGCTTGATCTCTCTGTTTTGTTGTGTATGAAGGCAACAAGTGCTACTTGGTGGAGAACCCGAGAGAATGGTGGGTGGACACAGTGCTACACGTCACATATGCTCCGACAAAGACATATTCTCAATGTATACTCCTATCAACGGAAGAAAAGCTATACATGGGGAATCATGTAACGTCCGAAATTGTCGGTCTCGGCACGGTGGTCCAAGATGACCTCGGCAAGGAGGCGACCCTCGTTGATGTCCTTCATGCTCCGCATATCGGAAGAACTTAGTGTTAGGATCGTTGTTGGTTAAGGCGGGGTTTAGATTAGTATTCGAGGCTCAAAAGTTTGTACTTATGAAAAAAATGGAGTTCATAGGGAAGGGGTACTTAGATAATGGACTACATTCAAGATGAATGTAATGAATGTACTCGAAACTTTGAAAGCAATAAAATTAATGCTTCTTCTTATTTGCTTGAGTGTTCAAATTTATGACATGTTAGATTAGGACATGTTAATTTTAACACTTTGAAAAGGTTAGTAAACTTGGAATTACTACCTAAGTTTAAAATAGATTCACATCACAAGTGTGAAACGTGGTTGAGGCAAAAATGGCCAAAACCATTCCACTCGGTGGAAAGAGAAAAGAACCTCTGAGCTAATTCACAAAGTGATATATGTGATTTAAAGTTTGTGCAAACTAGTGGTGGGAAAAAGTATTTTATTACTTTTATCGATGATCGCACAAAAAATCGTTATGTATATCTTTTAAGAAGTAAAGACGAGGCCTTAGAAGCTTTTAAAAGCTATAAGAATGAGGTTGAAAATCAACTAAGCAAACGAATTAAGATAATTCAAGTGATAGAGGTGGAGAATATGGAGCTCCTTTTGATGAATTTTGCTCGATTCTCGTATTATTCATCAAACGACTCTCCTTATTCACCACAATCAAACGGTATTCTTCAACGCAAAACCGAACTCTAAAAGAGATGATGAATGCTTTTGATAAATTCTCGGTTTACCTCTTAATTTGTGGGGGAAGCAATTCTCTCGGCTAACCACATTCTTAACAAAATACCACACAAAAATAAAGATAAAACTCCGCATTGAGTTATGAAAAGGTCGAAAACCTTCCTACAAATACCGAAAGTGTGGGGTGCTTGGCTAAAGTAGAAATACGTAAGCCAAAACAAGTAAAAATAGGGCCTAAAACAATCGATTGCATTTTCATTGGATATGCAAATAACAAAGAGTGCATATCGATTTTTAGTGCACAAATCGAATTCCGGATGTACATGAAGGTACAATTATTGAGTCAAGGAATCTTTGTATTTTTCAAGACATGTTTCATTGTCAAGAAAGGAAAGAAGCTAGCAAAAGAACATGTGATATCTGCCGATGGTGATCATCAAAGTGATGAAGAACCAAGACGCAAAGAAACGGCCAAAACAACTAAGTCTTTTTGGTCCAGATTTTCTAACTTATGTGTTAGAAAATGAACCACGAGGACAATTGGTGAAGCATTGTCGATCCGTAAGCTCCATTCGGAAAGAAGCTATTAATGTGATGAGATAGATTCCATTATGCAAAATCATACTTGGGAGTTGGTAGATCTCCCACCAGGAAATAAACCTTTAGGATGCAAGTGGATCCTTAAAAAGAAATATAAAACTGATGGAACTATTGATAAGTACAAGGCCAGGTTAGTAGCTAAGGGATTTAAACAAAGAGAAGGCCTTGATTTCTTTGATACATATTCATTGCGGATAAGAATCACATCTATTAGAGTTCTCATTGCTATTGCAAAGCATTGCATAACCTCGGAGAAACACCAAATGGATGTGAAAACGGCTTTTCTAAATGGTGAATTAGAAGAGAAAATCTACATGGAACAACCCGAAGGGTTTGTTGCTCCTGGATAGGAGAAGAAGGTGTGCAAACTCGTTAAGTCATTGTATGGCCTTAAGTAAGCTCCGAAACAATGGCACGAAAAATTTGACAGTAACTATCTTTGTCAAATGGTTTCAAAATTAACGAGTGTGATAAATGTGTTTACATTAAAGACACACCTAATGCTTATGTAATTGTCTGTCTTTATGTTGACGACATGTTAATTATGGGTAGTAATCATGAAATAATCATGAATACTAAGAAAATGTTAATCAAACATTTTGATATGAAAGATATGGGTATAGCAGATGTTATTCTGGGAATTAAGATCTCTAAAACATCGATGGACTTGTTTTATCACAGTCTCATTATATTGAGACAAGATTTGAAAGTTCAATGCGTATGATGATCCTCCAGCTAAAACGCTGTTGATTTAAGCTTACACTTAGCTAAAAATCAAGGCGAGCCTCGTATCTCAACTAGAATATTCTCGGATTATTGGCAGTCTAATGTATGTAACAAACTGCACACGGACGGATATTGCCTACGCAGTTAATAAACTGAGTAGATTTACGAGTAATCCTGGAAATGACCACTAGAAGGAATTGATAAGGGTTCTTAGGTATCTAAGACTCACCTTTAATTATGGATTACATTACTCGAGATATCCATTTGTATTAGAAGAGATATCTGCAGTGATGCTAATTGGATATCCGACTCAAAAGATTCTAAATCCACAAATGGTTATGTTTTTACAATTGGTGGTGGAGCGGTGTCATGGAAATCCTCTAAACAAACATTTATAGCTCGATCCACGATGGAATCAGAGTTTATAGCGTTGGATAAAGCTGGTGAAGAAGCGGAATGGCTTCGCAACGTTTTAGAGGATATTCCTTGTTGGCCTGAGCTTTGGGCATTGGTCGCAATCATGATACATTGTGATAGTCGATCGGCTATAGGAAGGGCTCAAAATAGTATGTGTACAATGATAAGTCTTGACATATACATCGAAGACATAACACCGTCAGTGCGAGTTGATCTCAAATGGGGTTATTACAATCGATTACGTGAAATCGAAAACCTAGCGGATCCGTTAACTAAAGGTTTGAATAGAGATCAAGTATCGCTTATCGAAAGGAATGAACTTAAAATCCACAAAATAAGAGTGTTCATAACGGTAACCCATCCTTGTGAATTGGAGATCCCAAGACTTGGTTCCTTTGGGACAACTAAGTTATGAAATTTAGATAAACACTTGAAGCATATTACAACTCATTCCCGTCCAAGTGGAGAAACCTTTGAATGTGGTGAGGTTAAGTTATAAACTTTTAATGATTCCTATACTTTAAAGAAGTGGAGTATGGCAGGATACTCTTAATAGGAGATCACCTATATAAGTGTAAAGACGAGCCGCTTCAATGAAACACTTATGAATCCAAGATGGTGTCCAGGGCCAAAATGGACACAACCGTGAGAACCAAATGGTGTTAGGAAAGATATTGTGTGGATGTTGTTGTTTTGGTTTACATAAACAGCTGAACAGTTCAAGATATCGCGTCACTGTGCAGCCTAGTAAATCCGATAGTATTCCACTAAGGAAGGTTCAAAGCCACAAGCTACCTCTCCTGATGCAATGGCTTTCTGTTTGAACTCTTTTATTGTCTGCATACTCATATGCATTTATTTTCATTCATGTGGGGGATTGTTGGAATTGGTTTTATTAAATCGATTTTGACCCGATTTTGACCAATTATTTAAGTGGGGTCATTTATTCAAAGTATGAAATAAATGAGATAAACGTCATCTACGCTGGTAGATGAGTTTAGCATTTTGAATTTCTCAAAACCAATATCGGGTGAATGAGAAATAAATGCATAAAGTTGGCTACTTAAAATGCTTTTATATATGGAATATAAAAGGGTGGGAATATGGAAAGCCATATCCCACATAGGAAACATATTAAATGTTTGACTAGTTAATAAAGAGCTTCACCACTAACAAGGAGTAATCAAGTGGAACTCCTTATGGTACACCCTAGTGGACCAAGTCAATTTGACTAGCCTTTGGCAAGCTCAAAGGTACCGAGGGACGGTGCGAGCACCGTCCGAGCCGAGCCGAGCCGGAGTTGGAGCCGAGCCGGAGCCGCCCGCACACGCCGCACATCGTCGCATTGGGCGCTGAGGCGCACTTTGCACTTCACATCATCGCGAGGAGCTTTGATGAGCCTTAAAGTTTTGTAAAATCGAACAGGGTTGATCCAGTGGCTCGGTGGCGTGGCGGCGGCTCGTGTGATGACTTGGCAGACCGCACAGTGGCGACACGTGGCGCTAATTGACGCGCGTCTGTTCACGACAGGGCATCATGATCGGACGCGTCTGGTCCGGTGTGCGGAGGTGTATGCCAAAGGGTGTGTTCCTTCGGACGATTGTGATCAGACCATCGACGCAAACCGCAACCACAGTGGCGCGATCGACGGCCAAGCGATCCGAACCAGGGGTTGCACCGATTTGAAGAGGCACCAGGAGCTCTATATAAACCAAATTTTTAATCATTTCGGTATCGAAATTTTGAAATTCACATAAAGATTCAAACATATAAAAGTCTTGAGAGTTCAAAACACTAAAAGTTCGAAGTGTCTTGTGATTTGTAGTGTTGCAATCGCAAGATGTAGGTCGTTGTATCTTGGGGAGGCGATTGCGTTTCGTTAACACCGTGAGCGGGCAATTTCGTCTTAAAGACAAAGAGTCCAACTCTTTGCCTCGACTTTCATTACTCGCTTTCGATTTTCTTTGGCCATTCGGTATACACCATCCAATTTTTCCAACATTCATTACTCCAAGAATTGCGTATATTGGCTACTAAGGTTCCAATTGTTTGGGTTGACAATCTCAACACAATTGCTCTTGCATCTAATCCAGTTCTTCATACAAGAACAAAACATATTAAGCTAGACATTCATTTTGTTCGAGAAAATGTTACAGCACGAAGCATTGAAGTTAGGCATGTTCCTTCAAGAGATCGAGTTGGTGATATTTTAACTAAACCGCTCACTTATCAATCCTTTTCTCGGCTCAAAAATTTCTTCCATCTTTCTTCCTTACCCTCGCTCGAATTGAGGGGGGATGATAGAGAATGCCACTTATCAGTCCTATGATAATTACACTGATATTACCTTGTTCTTATATCCTAGAAATAAGGAGATTGTGACACTTGTTTCAATCATAGTATAGGATGGTACAATTCTGTTTTAAGGAATATTACAACTGTAATTTATGCTGTACTATATCCAAGGTATCCAACTCTATATATAAGATTGTACAAGAATGCTGAGGTTTATGCTTTTGAATACAAATCAATACAGTTCATAGCTTAGCATTAATGGCTTCCTTTTCATTATCCAGCTTTAGCTTTTCTCTGCTTTTCTATCATTTCATTCTCTCGAAATTCTAGCCGCTTTTGCTCCTTAATATTCTTCCTCTTTTCTTGCCTCATTTTCTTATGGAGGAGGATGCAGAAAGTTCAGTTGTAAGTTTTCTTCTAATGAATGAATAAAGCCCGTTTAATTAGGATACATATATATATAATTCTATCGTTCGACAAAAAAAAAAAAATGAATAAAGCCCGTTTAATTATATATATATATATAATATACATACAAAAACTTTATATAATAAACACGCAACAAGTAATGATGTTAGAGAAAAATCTTTCAAACTTTGAATAAGAAAATCAGGATACATTGTTTCAAGACTACCCACTAAAAGGTTATAGTGGTAAGTGGGTCTTATATATATATATATATATTTCACTAGAGATTACTAATAAATTAATACAGGGCTAACTTCGGTAGCATCTTACCATACAATTTTCGCCCTGCAAATTGAGTATTAATTCTTGTTTAAAATAGAAAGCTGAACCGAGGGGTTTAGCCGCGTAAATGCTTGATTCTTGAATATTCCTTTTATTTTATTTTGCTTCGTGGACCCAAAAACACCTTCAAAGTATATACTAGTCAAAAATAGTAGAACTCAAAGAGAACTTGCTTATTTTATTATTTATTTATTATTCATCCTATAACATATTTATATTAGCTAGTTTACTCTAGTGCAAATTTTTATATGAATTGGAAAATAAGTTTTTTTGTAACTTTTACCTTATTATATTGAAAATAATAGTTGAATTCGTGTATGCCAGTATGCCACGTCTCTATATAAAATTTACGTAGCGCATACCGGAAATCTTAGTAGGAAATTACTCTCTTAGTTTACTACTATTACTACATTCTTTTAGCCAAAATTTTCTATTTTAGTCATAACTCATAAGTCATCCAGATTTTGACATTAATTTGTTCTATGTCCCATGTTTGGTCGGAGTTCACAATTTTACCATACTCAATATTAATATTATATTACATAAGCTACCATCCATATTCACATATATTACTATTTTCGAATTAAATTTTCAATGTGAACCCCTTCACTATTTCTATTCAATTATATATTATTATTTTTCCAACAACTTCACTTTTGCGAGTCTTGCCACACACATAGTAACACACACACACACACACACACACACATATATATGTTATTTTTATCACAATTTTGAATAAACAATTAAAAAACATACTAAACTAAACATATTCCCAAATTCACCCTATAAATTCTTCATCAAAATTATTATAACCAAACGTATTTTTATTTTCCCATAATTTTCACTATAAAATTTAAATTTCATCTCAATGGGATTAAAAATAACTTTTCTCATTAGAATGAAAACCATACAACGTCCCTAAAGTTTCCAATGTGTCAAAGTTCAATTGATGATTGAATGGATGACGACTTTATGATCCACTCTTTTTATGCCATAGTATATTTAAAACTAAAATCAAGATTCTATTACAATTTTAATTTTAATACATTGTGTTAATGTTATAAGAATTGGCAATTTTGTGTTTATCCGTACAGTGCAAAATCCAGTGTTGTAACACTGCCTTGTAACACCTTCTGTGCAATTCTGGGCTGATATCTTGCCAGATTTCCTGTGATTATTTAAAGGCATATAATCTATCTCGAGGAGTTTGATGATTATTTGGGATTCTTTATCTAGAATTATTCAGCCCACTTAATTGCCTTTTAAACTCTTTCTTTGTGTCTTTGTTCTTACCCATAAGAAAAGATTTTGTATTATGTTATTTTCCTTGTATAGCATTTGTGATTACGCTGGAATTATTCTGTCCTTGATTCCAGCCATGAGAGGATCGATTCTGCCTTGTGAGGATCGTTTTCATTTCTCTATAAAAAGGGAATTCGGCCTTTGAAGAAGATATCCAAGAGAAAATATCATTTGAGCTTATTGTTCTTCTTCAAGAAATATTTGTGTTATAATTCTAGTCTTCGGGAGAAGACAGTGAAAATCTACGGTGTGGATCGACTCAACCGCTCAAGGGATTTGAAGTTGGAGGGACTCCAACAAGGTTGAGGTTTTTTTGGAAGAATCGATCAAGAATATTAGTTTTCTATGAGTGTTGGTGTATAAGATAAAGAGGGAGTCTTTATGTTTTACGTAAATCCAGTCGTATTTGTAATAACTGTTTGTTTCTAATATTGGATTGTTTCTTCTCTGGGCGTGGCCTCGTGCATTATGATTGAGGAATCTAAGCACATAAAAAATCGCTGTGTTATTTTTTATTCAACTGTGTACTTGTATTGTTTGGTCCAGTGTTACAACATTAACATACAACACCGTAAGAATTTGAATTGTTTAAAGTTACAAGGCATCAGATTTTATCACATAGCTTATTCTTGAAATACGTTGTACCAAGACATAATTGTAGAAGTCGTGATCCTATGTACAAGTGCAGCCACATCATACTATTAATTAATTAAGAGTAAGAACAAATTATGCTCGATCTTTTGCTTGAGCAGGTTGCCGCATATTCATAATATATATTTCAATCACTGTCTTGATTATTTTTTTTACAATTATTTGTATGAGTTTGTGGAAACAAACAAAAGATTATTGGCCAATATAATGATTTAAATTAACATGTCGATGGCTTTTCAACACTGGCCACAGGTATAGCTAACTGACCTTGTAAAAGTCGTAAATTGATTGAATCTGCACATAATGCTTCAATAATGCACATTATAGAATTAAGTGGCTTTTTGGTCAAAGTCAAATAAGGTTGAAAAACAAATCAAATTACTTGATACACAACTCGAAATCGGTCGCAAAAAGTTTAAACACATTTTTTCGTTCAATAAAATATATAATTCGGCTCGAGTAAATTAAAATATAAAAAAATGATAAATATATGTATAAACACTAAGTTATCAAGCTATACAGCTCGTTTGTTGTTTAACGTGTAAGCATAATTTTCATACATAACGAAAACATAAATTTAATCCCGGATCTTGAACTTCATGATTTTCACAAATAAATCGTAATTAGGGTACTAACCTTGAGCAGCCATGTCTTTCTTTGATGAAGATGGAAGAAACCACTTTCTCTCTCTTGGCCTTCGTTAATCCCTCAGAACGTAATTTCTTTAGTGATAGATTTTTCAATTCTGAGTGAGTTCTATTATAGGCAGAGAGAGGACCGGTTTCTTGAGCAGTTATCTGCCAATAACTGTTTTGGCAGAAACGTTCTCAAACACGTTCTATCAACGTGTGTAGAGGTGGAACAGAAACCACCTCTTAACTGTCCAATTTAAAACTTATCTGACTTATTTATTTAAACCATTAATTAAATATTTAAAACTCATTATTTAAATAATTAAATTCCTTAATTATTTGTACGTGGGCCACATAATATTTTACATTCTCCCACTTGGCCCATGTGACAAATAAATCTTCATGGTTTAAATATTAAGACGTAATGCGCATAACATAAGGAAGTCTTACATTCATTGGTCAGATCATAATGTTATAATAAGTATATTCTAATATGGGTCATGGCGGTTCTAAGTCCTTAGCCCGACATAGTTCCTTCCATGTACCACAATATTAGTTTTCTAATTAAAATAACCCATAATTAAAATATCAATAATGGTCCACATTAGTGTCTAAATCAGACAATATCCCGTTAAAGAAATGTCAACATTCATGTATACATCAATGACAAACAGGATAACAATTAATTTCAGAAACAATGCATAAGAGAGCTCAAAGTGTCAAATACTTAAAGCATATAATTCTTAAGTTACATTCAGAATGCCCATCCCTTCGACATGTCGAATAAATGTCTTGGAGGCAATCCTTTAGTCAGCGGATCCGCAATCATGACATCGGCCGATATGCTCAATTGACACTTTTTGTTTTCGAACTTCTTCTTTAACGGCAAGGTACTTTAGTTCCATATGTTTAGCACTGAATACTTGTCGCTTTTAGAGTTAAGATCATTTGCGGAATTATCACAAAGAAATTTTCAGCGGCTTGGCAATACGCCGACTATTCCAAGTCCCGAAATAAAGTTCCGCCGCCTAATTTCCTTGAATTGTGGCCTCAAAGCATGCCACTTAATTCTCCTTCCATAGTGGATGCAAAGAATGACAGATCGCGACTTTTCCAAGATATTGCTCCCCTAGCTAATAGGAACAAATAACCAAATGTGGATTTTCTAGTATCAACACATCCGGCATAATCCGAATCAGTATAACCAATCACCTCCGGATGATCGACCTTCGATAAGTAAGCATATGGTCTTTTGTTCCTTGCAAGTACCTCAAGACTTTCTTTTTGCGACTTTCCAGTGATCCATTCCTGGATTACTCGATATCGGCCGAGCATTCCAACAAAGAAACCGATGTCCGGCCTCGCATAAGTCTCCGTGCATACATCAAGCTCCCAACAATTGATGCATAAGGAATATCATTCATTTGTTTTGCGTCCAATTCATTCTTTGGACATTGCATAAGATCAACTTATCTCCCTTCCGAATTGGAACGACACTTGATGAGCATTTTTCCATTCTAAATCTCTCTAGAACTTTATTAATATATGCTTTCCGAGACAACCCTAATGATCCTTGTGATCTATCCCGAAATATTTCTATTCCGATCACATAAGTTGCCTCTCCCATATCCTTCATTTCAAAGTTCTTAGAGAGAAATTTCTTGGTCTCATACAATAAACCAAGATCATTCGTTGCAAGCAAGATATCATCAACATACAGAATCAGAAAGATAAACTTGCTCCCACTGACTTTTAGATATATACACCGATCAACAGTGTTTTCCTTAAATCCAAAAGACGTGATGGTATCATTGAACTTAAGATACCATGATGGGAAGCTTGTTTAAGTCCGTATATTAATTTCTTAAGTTTACACACCATATGTTCTTTTCATTCTATGGAAAAACCTTCAAGTTGATCCATATAAACATATTCTTCCAAATTTCCATTCGTAGCGGTTTTCACATCCATTTGGTGTAACTCTAAGTCATAATGAGCCACCAAAGCCATAATAATTCTAAACGAATCTTTCTTAGAGATCGGTGAAAATGTCTCCTTATAGTCAATACCATTTTTTCCGAGTAAAACCTTTGGCAACAAGTCGGCCTTGTCGGTCGCTCGATATTGCCCGTTTGAGTCACGTTTGGTCTTAAAGACCCATTTACACCCGACTCTTTTACAACCTTCGTGCAATTCAACAAGGTCCCAAACCTCATTATGTTCCATAGATTTCAGCTCATCTTTCATGGCATCAAACCATTTATTAGAATTAACACTTTTAATGGCATGTGAAAATGAAACTGGGTCATCATCAATTCCTAAGTCAAATTCTGACTCTTGTAAATAAACCACATAATCATCAGAGATAGCAGATCATCTTTGTCTATCAGACCTTCTTAATGCTACCTGTTGTGGTTCATTTACTATTGTAGGTTCATCAATGTTATCTTCATTGTGGGTGACTTGATCATTAATTTGTTGTTCTTGTCCAACATTAGGTTGTTCAATAATGGAGGAACAACAACTTTAGAAGAAGTTATAGGCAAAGGAATTTGCACTCTAACTTCTTGAATATCCACTTTTCGTGGTTCTTGACTCCCACTAACTTCACCATTCTCAATGAACCTAGCATTTCCAGTTTCAATAATTCTTGTACTATGGTTAGACAATAAAACTTATACCCTTTGGACTTTTCAGGATAACCAATGAAGTAACCACCGATTGTCCTATAATCCAATTTCTTTTCTTGTGGATTATACGCTCTTATTTCTCACGGACAACCCCAAACATGCAGGTGTCTCAAACTAGGTTTCCTACCACCCAAAGCTCGAAAGGAGTTTTAGGAAGCGACTTACTAGAACCCTGCTTAATGAGATACATGGCGCTTTTAAGTGCATGCATCCACAATGATGTGGGTAATGAAGAATTACTTAACATACTCCTAACCATGTCCAATAGAGTACGATTACGCCTTTCTCGCTTACACCATTTTGTTGTGGTGTACCTGGCATAGTGTATTGAGCACATATGCCACGTTTTTCAAGGAATTTGGCAAATGGGCCTGGGCATTGCCTGGATTCATTATATTTTCCATAATATTCACCACCTCTATCAGATCTGATAATTTTCAGTTTTCTATTTAGTTGTCTTTCAACCTCATTAACAAATACCTCAAGGGCATTTATGAATGAGATTTTTCTTGTAATAGATAGACATATCCATAACGTGAAAAGTCATCGATAAAAGTGATAAACTATCTTTCTTTTCCAAAAGAGGAAACATCAAAAGGCCCACAAATATCGGTGTGTATTATTTCAAGAAGCTGTGTGCTTCGAGTGGCTCCTTTCTTTGTGTGTTTTGTTTGTTTTCCTTTAATACAATCCACACAAATACCAAGATCGGTAAAATCTAAACCGGGAGGATTTCATTCTTTACCAATCTTTCTAATCTTTCTTTGAAACATGCCCCAAACGTTTATGCCACAAGTAAGCGAACTTTCATTCACTAAACCACGTTTAGTTCCAACATTATGATGCGGGGTTAAAAGAGTCTCAGCAAAAAGATTATCAAGCCTAAATTTATATAGGCCATCATTAAGAACACCAGAACCAATAAGAAGGCTTTGTTTGAACAAACTGAAACATCCATTACTGAAACTAAAAGAATATCCAACAGAGTCAAGTTTGGAAAGAGAAACCAAATGCGAGAAAGAAGGTACATAAAGAGTTTGAAACAAATCTAAATGGTGTCCAAGATCTAAAATAAGGCGATAAGTTCCAATGGCTTCAATCGAGCTTTGACTCGATTTCCCATGAAGACGTATTTTTCATTTGGATTTATGGTTTGGGTCGTAAGGAATCCCTGCATCGTATTTGAAACGTGCGTGGTGCAGCCGGAATCAAGCCACCAAGTATTATGAGGAACTTCAACTAAATTTGATTCGAAACATACGAAAGCATTAATCATACCTTTCTTTTCGAACCATGCCTTACGTTTCAGGCAATCTTTCTGGAAGTGTCCTATCTTTCCACAGAAACGACACTTAAGGTTGCTATGTTCCTTTTTCTGGACTTGGGCATTTGACTCATTCACTTTAAATGGTCCTTTCTTGCCCTTTCCTTTCTTTGTTCCGACTTTCTTACCAGCTCCTTGATTGGTTACGAGATGAACAAAATGAGTCCCCCGATTCTTAATCCGTGTTTCCTCCCGAACTAGCATACCATGAAGTTCATTCACATTCCACTTGTCCTTCATGGTGTTATAGTTCATTTGGAACGGACCATACTCGAGAGGCGCGTGAATTTAAGATAAATTGCACGCGAAAAAGTTATCATCCACGTTCATCCCAGGACTTTAGTCTTGCTACAATGTTTGTCATTTCAATGACGTGCTCATGCATGCTACGAGAACCATCAAACTTCATGGTGGTCAAAGTAGCCATTAATGTCAAAGAAGAGACTTATCGCAGTTTGGGAACGCTCCTACTAATTTCATGAATTCCTTAGCATTTTCAAAGTGTGAGGAAGCGGTATACTTGATGTTGTTTGCTATACTCATCCGCATAAACATCAGGCTCAGTTTGTTTGATCTTTCCCAGGCAGTATGGACAGATCTCTCAACATCACTGCTAGTGTCAGTAATAGCAGCGGGTTTCTCAACTTGAAGTGCTAAGTCAAGATCCAAGACACCTAGGTAAAATTGGATTTGCTCGCACTATTCTGAGAAGTTAAGCCCATTATACACCGGAATGCATTTAAGCATGCGAATGAAGAGAAACGGGAATAGGTACTGCAATTAAAAGAGTTGATTGATCATTAATGCTTTGAGATTACATACTATAGATTCAGATAAGTCAATAAATGTACAATGAAGTTCTCCTTTGGGTGATCCAACAATGCACTACATTAAACATAATTGATGCTAAAATTAAATTCACTTTATTAGTAATTGAATCTACTCAAATTAGACATGCTCGTTATCTTTGGATATACTAAACACATCTAACCAAGTATATTAATTATCCACGGTTATGTTCTTGATTATAAAAATAATTGATCAACCTTTGGGCGACCCGTAAATATTATATAATCAATGAACTTCAATATACCCACTACAAAATATCATAATGTCATTTCGGTTAATAGCATCACATAATCATGGGTAATTGAAAGTTTATTTAATATAACATCTATAGATACTTTATAATTTGGCCACTTTGGTGACTAGCAAATTATTCATAATATAGACGTTAAATTAAATAATGGCAATACACAATAAGTTAGGCTTAATGATTAGGCCACTTTGATGACTAACTAATCATCTATCAAGTAAATTCAAATACACACCTTAGCATTTGAATCACAGTTAATAATTACACTACGTGAAATAAAATCATAAGGTGTAACCAACAATATCTATAAATACGTGCATCATCAGATGATTTTATGCATATAATAGGCTTGAGTCATCATTAGACTTTCATTAGCAAGTTTTGGTTAATGCACAGTAATATGAAAATCATAGTGTACAGGAGCACTGACAATTAAATACGTGGGCAAACATATGATATTATAACCAACAAAAGTGAGAATACATATTCACTTTAGCATGTATACGCATACTGTATAATCATGACAAATTAATTATTCAGAGGGCATAATGTCATGGGTTCCACCACTGTTTATGTTTGGTATGCATTCACATGTTCATGGCTTCGAATCAGTATTCACAATTTATGAATGGACAAATCAAACATAACTTTCCATTAGTTACCATCCAATACAGAGGGCTTCATCCAGTTCCGATAAAATCAATCTCAATACATTTACGCGCATACACATACGAACTCGACGCATATCATTCGGAAAGCTCGACAAAATAATATAATCACAACCCAGTATAAAACTTATCCAAATTGAGATTATTTAATGCGGAAAACATAATTCTCAATCTGATTCTTAATCGGAAAATCATGAGTTCTTAAATCGGGCTCTGATACCACATGTAAGCATAATTTTCATACATAACGAAAACATAAATTTAATCCCGGATCTTCAACTTCATGATTTTCACAAATAAATCGTAATTAGGGTACTAACCTTGAGCAACCATGTCTTTCTTTGATGAAGATGGAAGAAACCACTTTCTCTCTCTTGGCCTTCGTTAATCCAACAGAACGTAATTTCTTTAGTGATAGATTTTTCAATTCTGAGTGAGTTCTATTATAGGCAGAGAGAGGACAGCAGTTTTGAAGCAGCTTATTATCAATAAATAAGCGTTTTAGAACGTTCTCAAACACGTTCTATCAACGTGTGTAGAGGTGGAACATAAACCACCTCTTAACTGTCCAATTTAAAACTTATCTGACTTATTTATTTAAACCATTAATTAAATATTTAAAACTCATTATTTAAATAATTAAATTCCTTAATTATTTGTACGTGGGCCAGAGGCGTAGCCATGTGTGGCTAGCACTGGGCTCAAGCCCAGTGCAAATTTTAAAAAATTATATTTTTAGTACTATAGTTTCTACAATATTCAAAATTAGCCCACCCAAAATTTAATGCAAAACTCAAGTTCACCCCCAAAATCTAAATGCAAGTTAAAAATCAAGAATGAAGAATGTAAAATTTTTGTCTTATAATAAGATTGATGTTATATTTAATATGTTCGTGATTTTTAGACTATTATGTGATCCTTATTTATCATTCGTACATTTATCATTTCATTACTTTTAAAATTTACTTAACTATTTGTATTAGTAATTTATTAGAATATTTATCTAATTATTAAGAAAATCATATATTTTATTAGTTAATGGCCTAACGGTCCTAACTAAATCAATTTAACGGCTTTGCTAATTGTACCTATCGTGGTCGCACCATGTTTCTCGCTTTTTTAGCGCGTCGTGTTTGAGTTTAAATTTTGGTCCGATAAGGTTATTGTGTGTGTTCGGCTTGAGCTTATTGTATCGAGTTGTTATTTATCGGCCGACAAGAACGATTTGTCACTCCTAAGTGTCATCATCAAGTATGAAATTAAAAAGTTATCTATTTTTTTAGTTTTTTTATATTTAATTATTGGCTTCTTGTTATTTTGGCCCGACCCGACCCACCCCATTGTCATCCCTTTATATAGATAATTTTTCTTAGAGAAATTTTTACTTCTTAGCCCACCCTACTACTAATTCCTGGATCCGCCCCTGACGTGGGCCACATAATATTTTACATAACGTACGTGACTAAAACTCATTTAATAAAGTTTGGTTATACTACTAATTAATCAAACCAAACAAGTATAGAAACTTGATAAAATTCCAAACATGTTTGGACAGTAATGTCTCTGGCTCGACTCAGTTCGTTCATCAAATTTAAGTTATTTGGAAAGATCATGAAAACATTGGTAAGTATATATACAGCCACAAATGTTACACTATTTTTTTCCCAATGCAAATGTTACACCTGAAATGATCAAATTTAGTTTTCTCTGATCATGACTAAAAAAACAGACGCGCGTCTTAAATGATTTCTATTCACTTTCTTAGTATACACGAAAATCATTAAGAGATGGAACAATGGGCTCTTTGAATATTCTTGAATCCAGGGTCGCCTTTTTCTAGTTCTAACTTTCCAATGGCTTATATGTTTTATTATAGATGCGATGGATACTGCAATGAGACCAACAAGTTATACTGTGGATTCCAGGTCAACCTGATTAATATACAAATACAAGAACCACACCCAACAAGAGAACTTTCTAATTTTATAACTTTAAATGAAAAATCATGATATATATAATCATATCTACGTGTCTGCTGATTTTCTATTCCTTTAGTTAGATGACTTAGATCAAAATTTAATATCAACTTGAAAAACCTTGCACGGTTTCGCCTACCACACCAAAATTGAATAATTCATTATTTGTTACTTTAATCGCATTTTAACATCATATTCTAGATAATACTTAAAATTAACTATAAAGTCGTATAGTGTGTGTTTATACTCAAGAGTCTGTCATATTATTATTTTAATTTATAGAGTATCTTTTAAAAAATAAAAACAATTCATTTTGCAAGTGAACTCTTATTCTGAAACTTAAAAGAAAAAGAAAAGGATTAAGATTTTTTTTTACCACTAATCTCCCATCAAGGAGAACATACAACTGAAAGGCATCTTCATTAAGAAGAGTGATGACATTTAATTAATTTGGTCCATGGACCAAATTGATTAAGTATATAATGTATTGGCTTGGATTCAAGAACAGTCCTATCATTTTTACAGAGAATATATATAAGCAAAATTGGTTTTAAATTGTGCAAAATTTAGAACAATAAATCTCTATTCAACCTAATGGGCCGCATTCTACTATCCCAGGCCCATGCAACCCAAAGTCCACTCAAACTTGATATACATGTATCCCAATTTAATTTCCTGCCAAAATCCACAATCCACTCTCATTGATAGTTTCATTATTTTACTAACATTGTTGCAAGAAAAATCTATCTCAATCGGAAGATGTTTCTTCAGTTGGAAATTTGGTTTTGATAAGTTGGCGTCTAATTCGACTTTGTCCAAATTTTCGGTGGTGAGAATTTAAATCTGGAGGAATTGAATTGTAAATTGTTAATCTACATTTCGAGGAGATGTTCGTAGTGTTTTATATTTCTCAAAACCGAATTTCGGTGATGAGTGAGAATTTAATACACTAAGTTGGCCACGCGAATGAGAATAGTTTATCATAGTATAAATACTAGAAGGTGTTATTGGTTGGATATACTATAACACAAGTGTATGATCACAATTGGGCCTTAGACCAAACCGACTCTTTGGGCTCGGGTTCAGGTTAAGTTTGGTTTGTCACTCGAAAATGGATTTGGCCCAGATTAAAGTGATCTGGGCCTGATGAATCTAGACATTGGAGTTGTCTATGTTCGTGTATCTATAAATCTAGACGTTGGAGGTGTCTAGATTCATGTGGCTTTTGGAGTTTGTAACTCCTCAAGTAGTGGTCATAAATAGAGGCTTGTAACTCATGGGAGTTACATATGGTTAAATGCCCACTCTCTTATCATTAATTCCCTTCAAGTGTTCGAAATGATGGCTTTTATAAGCCTAGGGTGCATTGTTGCATGAGGAAGAGGAAGAGTAGAGTGAGAGAGAGTGAGAAGTTAGAAAGGAAGTCAGATTTTCGCAGTTCATAATCTGTCCAGTAGGTGTTACTACATACACTACAAGAAAAAACCAGTTTACCTATAGAAAAATTTGTAGGTAAATATTAAGAAAATTGTAAAGTGTAGGTAAAATATTTACCAACAGAATCTATACTGTTGGTAAATACCTACAGAAAATCTGTTGGCAAATTGAAAAACTATCGGTAATTCGTCGGTATAATTTGGAGGAAAATAATATTTTTTATTCTGTAGATATTCTGTAGGTAACTGTAAAATATAGTGACAAAATCATTTCCGCTTTGAACGAATTTTCTTGTAGTGCTAGTGTTACAACATCTCGTGTCAAGACTTCCTTTTCGCATTTTTCGTGTCAAGCAAACCGATTCTCGCACTATTCTAGTTCGATGGGACTTTTGTGTTAGTGGTGCTACTACAAAAAAGACGTAAGCCATTTTATCTTTGGGGACATTACGTTAAACCGTAAACACTAGCCGGGATGTATTTGTCTTGCGGATAGAGGTCTTCCTCGACTCGACTTGTAAAGTTCTATCAGATTCATGCTTGAGGTTGGAGTCCTTACAAGATTTGTAATAGTTAGATTTTACTTTTCTTGTAATTTTATGTTTCTATTTTGTAAGCCATCTTGAAGGCTTTTTCCGTTGTAACCATTGTAAATATTTCTAACAATCGCAAGACAAATATCATACCTTTACGATGGCAAGGAGAAATAGAGCATTGACTTGGAGATGAATCGTAAGTCCTTCCAGTGGTTTTGGAATTGTTGTTGTTGTTAAAAATGCATTGCGCTTGAAGCATGGGGCTAGGATGATAATTTTGTAAGTCCAAGCGGCTACGATAATCTAGAGGGGGGGTGAATAGATTATCTCCATCTTTTCGATTTTGTCCTCTTTTTCAAACCGAATGCTCAAAGACAATAATAAAGGTGCGGAATGTAAACAACACACGTTGATTTATAGAGGTTCAACCCACCTGTGGCCTAATCGTCTACCACCCCAAAGATATTCGGGATAGATTTCAAAAAGAAAAAGATTTTATTAATTACCAAAATTAATATAACACCAACTTACAACAACACCTTGAAAAACACCACACTCTTCTTCAACACCACCTTTGAGATTACCACAATCTCTCTTCAAGATTACCACAATCTCCAATCGGTACCTTGTGAAGATTACCACAATCTTCAACCTTGAAGAATACCAAATTCTTCAACACCTCAAGAAGAAGATTACCACAATCTTCTCACACCTAACACCTAGATCACCCAAGTGTGTTCTTACCACAAGAACACTCACAAGGATATCTTGTGTTGAATGATAACCCAAAAATTCAAGATTACAACTCGATAATGAATTATACAATGAAGTGCAAGTGTAATCAAGAATAGCCTAGACCTCAAGAATGTGAAAGTGATAAGCTAGGCAAATTACAACAACAATAATGACAATATAAGACCAAGTGTTTGCTTGAGTATATCTTGTTGTGTTGTGTTGTTCTCTTTTTTTTGTTGTGCTTCAAATCTTTATCTATTTATAGGAGATGATTGATACTTCATAGGCTCCTCTTGGAATCTGATATCTAACAAAAAATTGCAATTAAAATCAAGATTATAGCTGTTAGAAATCAATCCCACAAATTAGGGAAAAGTTGTCTGCTGCACAACGGTTAGAATTTTGCTGTCAAACTAGAGAGATGTAATCGGTCGCGATCGATAAGATTAGAAAAAGAACACAACAGATATTACACGGGGTGACCGGTCCAAAGGGGGGTCGACCGGTCGCCCTAGGGTGAGAGGTCGCCTACCATGGTGACCGGTCACCCTGACTAGTTTTGATAGTTCCGTGAGTTCTGTTGTAAAACTCGTTTGTTGTTGTGCATCGTCGCTCTTTTCATTGTCGACCTGGTCGACCTCCTAAATGAAATTTTGTCCGATTTTGTCGAAAATAAACCTCAAGAAATACTCCGAAAAATTCGTAAAAATATTTTAAACGGATCGGGAGTATTTAGGACAATATTAGAAATATAGTTTTGATGAAATAACACATTGACAAAAAGTGTTGTCCGATATAAATTCCAATAAATACTCCAAAAAATAGTAAATGCATTTTAGACCAATCGGGAGTATTAGGACAACATATAGAAACATAGTTTCAATGTAAAAACCCATTGACATAAAAATCATTAAAAGTGTTGTCCAATATTATCGAAAATAAACTTTACGATTAAAAACCATTTAAAACCATTTTAAATCATTTAGGAGTATTTGGACAACCTTTAAAACCATTGTTTTGGTATAAAAACAAAATCATCAAAATCATGATAAAACCATTTATCAAACAATCTCCCCTTTTTGATGATTACAAACCAAAACAATTTTAATGAGGTCAATTTTGAAAACAAAACAATTTTACCAGTTAAAAGGAACTATCCGTTGTGAGCGACAACATTCCACGCAATATAATCACAAGGATGGAAGTAGAGGTATTTGTCTTGCGTTTAGAGGTCTTCCTCGACTCGACTTGTAAAGTTCCCATCGATTCATGCGCTCGAGTTGGAGTCCTCACAAGATTTGTAATAGTTAGATTTTACTTTTCTTGTAATTTTATGTTTCTGTTTTGTAAGCCATCTTGAAGGCTTTTTCCGTTGTAACCATTGTAAATATTTCTAACAATCGCAAGACAAATATCATACCTTCACGATGGCAAGGAGAAATAGAGCATTGACTTGGAGATGAATCGATGTAAGTCCTTCCCGGTGGTTTTGGAATTGTTGTTGTTGTTAAAAATGCATTGCGTTTGAAGCATGGGGCTAGGATGATAATTTTGTAAGTCCAAGTTGTTGTTGTTGCCACGATAATCTAGAGGGGGTGAATAGATTATCTCCATCTTTTCGATTTTGCCCTCTTTTTCAAACCGAATGCTCAAAGACAATAATAAAGGTGTGGAATGTAAACAACACACGTTGATTTATAGAGGTTCAACCCACCTAGGGCCTAATCGTCTACCACCCCAGTATATTCGGGATAGATTTCAAAAAAAAAAAGATTTTATTAATTACCAAAATTAATATAACACCAACTTACAACAACACCTTGAAAAACACCACACTCTTCTTCAACACCACCTTTGAGATTACCACAATCTCTCTTGAAGATTACCACAATCTCCAACGGTACCTTGTGAAGATTACCACAATCTTCAACCTTGAAGAATACCAAATTCTTCAACACCTCAAGAAGAAGATTACCACAATCTTCTCACACCTAACACCTAGATCACCCAAGTGTGTTCTTACCACAAGAACACTCACAAGGATATCTTGTGTTGAATGATAACCCAAAAATTCAAGATTACAACTCGATAATGAATTATACAATGAAGTGCAAGTGTAATCAAGAATAGCCTAGACCTCAAGAATGTGAAAGTGATAAGCTAGGCAAATTACAACAACAATAATGACAATATAAGACCAAGTGTTTGCTTGAGTATATCTTGTTGTGTTGTGTTGTTCTCTTTTTTTTGTTGTGCTTCAAATCTTCCTCTATTTATAGGAGATGATTGATACTTCATAGGCTCCTCTTGGAATCTGATATCTAACAAAAAATTGCAATTAAAATCAAGATTATAGCTGTTAGAAATCAATCCCACAAATTAGGGAAAAGTTGTCTGCTGCACAACGGTTAGAATTTTGCTGTCAAACTAGAGGGCGACCGGTCGCGCACTGATAAGATTAGAAAAAGAACACAACAGATATTACACGGGGTGACCGGTCCAAAGGGGGGTCGACCGGTCGCCCTAGGGTGAGACCGGTCGCCTACCATGGTGACCGGTCACCCTGACTAGTTTTGATAGTTCCGTGAGTTCTGTTACAAGAAACTCGTTCCCAGTGCATGTCGCCTCTTTGGTCGACCGGTCGACCTCCTAAATGAAATTTTGTCCGATTTTTGTCGAAAATAAACCTCAAGAAATACTCCGAAAAATTCGTAAAAATATTTTAAACGGATCGGGAGTATTTAGGACAATATTAGAAATATAGTTTTGATGAAATAACACATTGACAAAAAGTGTTGTCCGATATAAATTCTAATAAATACTCCAAAAAATAGTAAATGCATTTTAGACCAATCGGGAGTATTAGGACAACATATAGAAACATAGTTTCAATGTAAAAACCCATTGACATAAAATCATTAAAAGTGTTGTCCAATATTATCGAAAATAAACTTTACCAGTTAAAAACCATTTAAAACCATTTTAAATCATTTAGGAGTATTTGGACAACCTTTAAAACCATTGTTTTGGTATAAAAACAAAATCATCAAAATCATGATAAAACCATTTATCAAACAATCTCCCCTTTTGTGTTGATTACAAACCAAAACAATTTTAACGAGGTCGATTTTGAAAACAAAACAATTTTACAAGTTAAAAGGAACTATCCGTTGTGAGCGACAACATTCCACGCAATATAATCACAAGGATGGAAGTAGAGGTATTTGTCTTGCGGATAGAGGTCTTCCTCGACTCGACTTGTAAAGTTCTATCAGATTCATGCTTCTGGAGTTGGAGTCCTTACAAGATTTGTAATAGTTAGATTTTACTTTTCTTGTAATTTTATGTTTCTATTTTGTAAGCCATCTTGAAGGCTTTTTCCGTTGTAACCATTGTAAATATTTCTAACAATCGCAAGACAAATATCATACCTTCACGATGGCAAGGAGAAATAGAGCATTGACTTGGAGATGAATCTGACAGAAGTCCTTCCAGTGGTTTTGGAATTGTTGTTGTTGTTAAAAATGCATTGCGCTTGAAGCATGGGGCTAGGATGATAATTTTGTAAGTCCAAGCGGCTACGATAATCTAGAGGGGGGGTGAATAGATTATCTCCATCTTTTCGATTTTGTCCTCTTTTTCAAACCGAATGCTCAAAGACAATAATAAAGGTGCGGAATGTAAACAACACACGTTGATTTATAGAGGTTCAACCCACCTAGGGCCTAATCGTCTACCACCCCAGTATATTCGGGATAGATTTCAAAAAGAAAAAAAGATTTTATTAATTACCAAAATTAATATAACACCAACTTACAACAACACCTTGAAAAACACCACACTCTTCTTCAACACCACCTTTGAGATTACCACAATCTCTCTTGAAGATTACCACAATCTCCAACGGTACCTTGTGAAGATTACCACAATCTTCAACCTTGAAGAATACCAAATTCTTCAACACCTCAAGAAGAAGATTACCACAATCTTCTCACACCTAACACCTAGATCACCCAAGTGTGTTCTTACCACAAGAACACTCACAAGGATATCTTGTGTTGAATGATAACCCAAAAATTCAAGATTACAACTCGATAATGAATTATACAATGAAGTGCAAGTGTAATCAAGAATAGCCTAGACCTCAAGAATGTGAAAGTGATAAGCTAGGCAAATTACAACAACAAAGGCTCCTCCCGCTGCGGCATCAACAAAGGCCCTTGTTTGCCCCATTAGACCATTGTAAAAGAAACATAATCGTTGATCCTCCGGAAAGCCGTGTTGTGGACATCTTCTTAACAAATCCCTAAATCTTTCCCAAGCCTCGTACAAAGGCTCAAGTCAAATTGTCGGAATTGAGTGATCTCACTTTTGAGCCGCAAAGTTTTGCTTGGTGGAAAGAATTTAAACAAAAACTTTGGCTCAAATCATCCCAAGTGCTCACACTTTCTTGCGCACAAAGACCCAACCAATTTCTCGCCTTATCCCGTAAAGAGAATGGGAATAGGCGCAATCTTATGGCGTCATCCGAGACTCCATTCATCTTGATCGTATTGCATATTTGGATAAAATGGACAAGGTGAGAGTTAGGATCTTGTTGCAAACCCCAAATCGATTCTTTGCACCATATTGATTAGTGCGGTTTGAGCTCGAAGTTGTTGGCATTGATGGGAATATAGGCAATACCACCGTAATTACGATTCGTTTGTGGTCGAAAGTAATCACGAATGGCTTGTTGTTGAACCCAGATTCGTAACTCGTTTCCACCATTGTTTGGCGGTATTGGTAACTCATTCAAATCCCCATTATCGTTGTGTTGTCTTTCACCGCCTCTAGTGGTAGAACCGATTCTCCTCGCGAAAGCCTCAACTGCGGTATGAGCGGTATTAAGTCCCCCTTGGGGCGCGTGTTCATACACTACCCGGACCAAACTAGAAGAAACAAGTCAAATAATGTGGAATCCAAGTCACACAAAAAAAACAAAATAAATAATAAAGAAAAATATCTAAATTAAGAATAATTCTATCTATCGCAATATTAGCACCAAAAATTGTATTAGTCCCCTAAAACAACGGCGCCAAAAACTTGTTCGCCTATATTTTTAGCTTCACCGCAAGTGTACGGTGTTCGTTATCGAATAGGGTAGCAAGGTCGTATCCACGGAGACTAATAAATCAATAAAGCTAAGTATTGTACCAAGATAGTTTTACTTTTATTTAGGCGATCAATATTTGATGGTTGTTGTTTTGAGATTAAGACAATTTAAATCACTAAAACACGAAAATAAGATAACACAAATGAAAGAAGTATCAAGATGATGAAATGGATTTCGAGTTAAGGTTTCGATTAATAATCCTCTTGTTGTCCGATTAAATCAAAGCCAAGGTTATTATCAATATTCCTATAAGACGATCACAAAGCTATTTTATCCCCCCTCTCGAGATGTATATAAAACGTAGATTGAAATATCCATGCTAGCATCTCTACTCAACAATAGATACACAACTCCCAAAAGCATCAAAGATCAAATGTCCTCACAATATTTGCAAACCTCTCGATTCATGCAAATATTCATGTCAAGTACTCAAGATCTAATATTGAAACTCATCTCTCGAATTATGAATCAATATATCAAACAAGTTAAATCATTGGCCAAGTGATAAAACAAGAATAAGAACAAAGTACTCAAATAGCTTCAAGACAATAACTTCAACTAAGATTAAAACATTCAACAAGAGTTCATTAATCTACTTCCAAAACCCGGAAATCACAAGAGTTTAGCTACACATGATTAAACAACTTACACACAAAGTGTTCAAAGTCATTACAAATGAAACTAAAAGAGTGAAACTAAAAGAGAAGCAAGAAAACTTAGGAACGTCGACAATCTCTCGATGTATCTCCGTTCTTCAAGCTCCGATGCAACCCGATTATCTCCTTGATGTCTCCTTCCAAGAGTTGACTCTTGTCTTGTGTTGTAGATCCCAAAAATGCGAATTCCCTCTCGTGCGCCCCAAAAAGCCTTTTATACCTCCCATCATGTTTAGGGCTTAATGCTGCAGATTATGGGATTCAGTAGACGCACGGGTGGTGCGCCACGCACGGTTACCCGTGCGCCACCCTGCTGGAATACCCCAACTCTCTGTAGGGCGCACGGGTGGTGCGTCGGAGCACGGCCTACCCGTGCGCCACTCCGGTGAGATAGTCTAACTCTCTGTAGGGCGCACGGGTGGTGCGCCCATGCATGGGCTACCCGTGCGCCATGCTGCAGCTTTCATCAACCTTATACAGGGGTGCACGGGTGGTGTCTTGAGGCACGCCCAACCCGTGTGCCCCCTGTTTCTTCCGTGAACGCTCAACTTTTGCTCTTTTAGGCTTCACGTTTCGTATATCCACTCAATTCACCGCGTTTCTACTTTGCTTTCCTCATATTCTTATTCAATTAGCTTCAAATATCATGAAATTCCTACAAAATAAGCAAAGTGTAATATCTTTTCCACAAGGAGTGAATATGTAACGTTTAACGCGAGTATATGCATGTTTACTTATCATTATAGCTCGAAATACGCATCAAAACACATGCAAAATTCACGCTTATCAAAATCCCCAAACTTAAAACCGTTGACCGCCCCGATCAACAATATTTAGAACACGATAAAGTACAAATGGGAGATAAAGATAACAACGCACACCAAGAGTCTACAAGAAAATCCAAATTGTTTGTCATGAATGCCGAGTACAACTCAATCAAGCCTCAAATATCTAATCAAAGAACACGCCTCAAATAAAACAAAGTGAAATGCTCAATCCAACTCTCAAAGTTAAGTGTATACTCTCATCTCACGAGGTTATAGGACGTGTTTACGCTCAAATCAATTCAATGTCGCAAAATTACCATAGGCTTGCAATTTGTCTCATATCTCCGCCACGAGAGTGTATGCAATTTGTGAATCATAAAGGACTTTCTCATTTGGTTGTAATGAAGGCTCTTTGGTTTAGGTAGGAGATTTTTGGATAAAGTGACTCAAACTCGAGTGTATAGACCGATGAGCATATCAATCATTTTCATTCTAATCCCATATGCTATGCCAATCATCCCTCATTTTTATCAACTTCATTTATCTCCATTTCCGTCTTTTCTTTTGAGAATCACCTCCATTCACAATCCTTCGCCCTCCAAGTCTATCCACTTTTCAATCTTTTTTTTTTCATTTGTGCATTTTCAACATCTTTCCTTCCTCTTTTTTTTTTATTCCATTTAACCAAGTATGCCCAATTATCCTATTTTTCAATTCCCACCCATTCAACCTCGTTCATTCCTCTTTTACTCAACGTTATACATTCGAGTATAAGGTGATGGAAATATAGTAAGATCAAGGGTTAAATTTTGTGGTTATCAAAGAAATAGGCTATAGGCTCAACTTGGCTAACTAGGAGTTTTTCACATTTTTAGGTAAGCAAAAGGCTTGAAAGGCTAGCAAAGATGGCCTTTAATCACATTCACAATTCGCATACAACATGTGGCCTTGACAGAGATACCCAAGCAAGTTCTAGAATTCTAACAACATGACTGATACACTCAAATCACAACAAGACTGCGCAAGATACAAGCAGTAAAGGCTCAAAAGCTCACAGGCTTGCAATTATGTAATTCAAAGCATCAAACCAAGTTTTCCATATCAACATGCTCAATGTCATCTATTCAAGGCTCAATCAACTCATTACCAACATCCAATCCCAACAATATGAATTTTCAATCAACACACACAAATAGCAAGTTGCAACATGCCCGGTCAACTCACTCTCTAACTACTACGAAAACAATAAACATGCTAAAGCTATAAACGTGCTCTAATGCAAATGCAACCTAGCATGCTCTAATGCAACTATATGAAAACACAAAATGCATTATAGTGTATCCACATTTTTCATATATTAAAATACTATCTCTCCCCCCAAACTTGAATGAAATTATAGTGTCCTAAGGGGAAAAATAGAATTTCAATAACAAAAAGTGGGGATATACCTGAATAAAAACACACAAAAATGAAACAAAAACACACAAATCACACTCATAAAAAGAAATACACAAATCAAATCACTCAAATCACACAACTATGAAACTAAAACACACAAAAAGGAAAGTCACACGAAAAACCGTTGGGTTGCCTCCCAACAAGCGCTATATTTAACGCCTTTAGCTTGGCCTTTGTTTTGTTAACTTACGGATCGCGCAAGGTGGTGGATGTCACCTCCTCTTGATTCCCTCGGTGGAAATAGTGCTTAATCCGTTGGCCGTTTACCATGAAAGTCTCGCCTTCTTTTGTCAACAATTCTACAATCCCAGGTGGATTCAACACTTTCTTTATCACAAATGGCCCCGACCACTTAGACTTGAGTTTTCCCGGGAAAAATTTAAGGCGTGAATTGTATAGGAGCACCGGTTCTCCCGGTAAAAACTCTATTTTCTTGATCATCTTATCATGCCACCTCTTGGTTCTTTCCTTGTAAATTCGGGAATTTTCGTATGCTTCATCCCGAAATTCTTCCATCTGATTCAAATGGAGCAACCTTTCCTCACCGGCTTTCTGAAAATCCAGATTCAGTTTCTTGACCGCCCAAAATGCTTTGTGCTCCAATTCTACCGGCAAATGGCACGACTTTCCAAAGACAAGTTGATATGGAGATGTGCCCAACGGTGTCTTATATGCGTCCCAGTATGCCCACAGAGCATCATCTAATTTTAACGCCCAATCCTTTCGGTTGATGTTTACCGTCTTTTCAAGGATTTGTTTGATCTCCCGGTTAGCACTTACTCGCTTGTCCGTTGGCTTGTGGATGATATGCCAATGCAACTTTATGTTTGACCCCATATTTTGCCAACAAGTTGCTCATCAATTTGTTTACAAAATGCGACCCTCCATCACTAATTAAAGCTCTTGGGGTGCCGAATCTAGTAAAGATATTTTTCTTAAGAAATTGCATTACAACCTGAGCATCATTTGTTTTGGAAGGAATTGCTTCTACCCAACGTGATACATACTCTACAGCAAGTAGAATATATTGATAACCCGAAGACGATGGAAATGGGCCCATAAAGTCAATTCCCCACACATCGAACAACTCCACTTCAATTACATTGGTCATTGGCATCTCGTGCTTCCGTGAAATGTTTCCCATTCGCTGACACCTGTCACATTGTTGCACAAACAAATAACAGTCATTAAATAAAGTGGGCCAATATAGCCCACTTTGCAATACCTTCGCTGCGGTGCGAGTGGGACCAAAATGTCCGCCAGATGGTGAAGAGTGACACTGTTGTAGGACTCCCTCCCATTCTTCTTGGTACGCATCTCCTTATGATTTTGTCCGCGCACCTCTTAAAAAGAGAGGGGTCATCCCACATGTAGAACTTTACATCATGTAAGAATTTCTTCTTTTGATACGGTGATATTTCCAGGAGGTAGAACTCAGTGCCAAGTAGTTGACAAAGTCCGCATACCATGGGAACTTTGCCTCAAGCATGAGTAATCTTTCATCGGAAACTCTCTTTATCAATCCCATACCTCCTTTTGCTCCTTCTTGATTTTCTAATCGAGACGGATGGTCCGCTACCACGTTCGCATCCTTTTCGGTCCTTGATTTCCACGTCAAACTCTTGCAACAATAAGATCCATCGAATCAACCTCGGTTTCGCATCCTTTTTGTCAAAGAGGTATTTGATAGCCGCATGGTCAGTATACAATCGTCTTCGTCCGATCAAGTAAGATCGGAATTTATCGAATGTGAAAACAATCGCCAACATTTCTTTCTCGGT